>JALQSN010000013.1:600000-1022522 GCA_023690525.1 Holotrichia oblita
ATACTGCAGGAGGACAGTGGGTATCGTTCGGCAATATTATGACATCGGAACACGCCGCAAGACTTAACCGTGTAAACGATATTATTCTCTCAAGGGGAGGTCGTTTGTATTTGAGTTGTTCGCCGGTAAATCGAAATGCTTTAATTGATGGGGGAGATACGGAGAAGAAACAGACGGCTTATCGCAACAATATAATCCGGCGGGTTGATTTCCCCGTCATATCTATACCGGGAGATTATATTTTCCCCGGAAACTACTTCGCCGATACAGACCATCATCTCAACGACGTTCACTCCGCAGACCGGTCGATACAGCTTGCGAAAGATTTAAAAGCTCAATTTGAATTGGAATTAGAATTGGAGTTGGAAGAACAAGAGCAAAAATAAATAATTAAGGAGCGGCAGAAGCGATGACTTATATAGCTTATTTCATCCCCGCATTAGCGTTGCTTATGTGTGCTGTGCTGTATATTTTCGAGAATAAAGCAAAACGAAAAAAATGGATTTACAGCATAGCCGTCATCATGTTGCATATTTTTATAGTAATATATTTTATGTTTATTGAACTTAGCATGGAGATATTGCTATTGTTTTTATTGTCGTCGCTTGCATTGGCGATAAGTATCAGACCGCCGAAGCCGTAAAAATCGGCATATAATTTTCGAGGAGAACGGAATTGCAACAAAATAATTCCGTAAAAATTATTTATGATATTCAATTCATTTGCTTTTTTTGTATTTTTTCCTATAGTTTTATTTGGATATTTTATTTTGCCTTTTAAATATAGATGGATTTTTTTGCTTATATCCAGTTACTATTTTTATATAAGCTGGAATTTTGACTTGCTGTATCTTATAGTTTTGACTACGGCAATTTCATATGCAAGCGCTTTAATTATCGAAAAGACTTCGAATATTAAGATTAAGAAACTGGCTCTTACGATAACTATTGTTTCATGTCTCGGAATTCTATTTTTTTTCAAATATTTTAATTTTTTGTCGCTTGCATTTTCTCAAATCATAAGTTTATTTGGCGTTGAAACATCAAAATTGACATTGAGCGTCATACTGCCTGTCGGCATATCTTTTTATACTTTTCAAACTTTTTCTTATGTTATAGACGTATACCGCGGCTCTATGAAAGCTGAACGTCATTTTGGATACTATGCACTGTTCGTATCTTTTTTCCCTCAGCTTGTAGCCGGGCCTATCGAAAGACCTGATAATCTGCTGCCGCAATTCAAAACAAAACATAGTCCCGACCCGGCTAATTTCTCCGAAGGCATAAAAATTGTATTGAGGGGCTTTATAAAAAAAGTAGTCGTCGCCGATTTATCTGCACAGTTTGTCAACGAAATTTATAATAATCCTCACGATGCAACCGGGCCGCTTGTAGTCGTTGCCACATTGTTATTCGCTTTTCAGATTTACTGTGATTTTTCAGGTTATACGGATATTGCAACAGGCTGCGCGCGAATGATGGGAATAAAGCTGATGAAAAACTTCGACCGTCCGTACACTTCTAAAAGTATAAAAGAATTTTGGTCACGCTGGCATATCAGTCTTTCTACTTGGTTTAGAGATTATCTTTACATACCGCTTGGAGGCAACCGATGTCCTGTACCACGCTATCTGACGAACTTATTTATAGTATTTTTGGTGAGCGGTTTGTGGCACGGTGCAGACTGGACTTTTATAATATGGGGTGCGCTCCACGGATTTTATCAAATAACGGGTTATCTTACCCGCAATATACGCAACAAGGCTTATTCCCGTTTCAAAATTGACCAAAACGGCAGAATTGCCGCAGTGTGGAAAAATATCTGTACTTTTATCTTAGTATGTTTTGCATGGATTTTTTTCCGGGCAAACAACGTATCCGAACTCGGCATATTGCTAAACCGCTTGTTTTTTTCATGGTCTTTCAATTTAGGAAATATATTCACTTCATTAAATAATATCGGCTACGGAACGACGCAAATTGCAATTACAATATTGTCCGTTTATATAATTAGCATACTGGACTTTTCTCCCGCTGCGGTTTCAAACGCTCAAAATCAAGACGGAAAATTAAATTTTCTCTATGCAAACAGATATATTATATCCGTATGGATTATTGCGTTTGCGTGGCTTATACTTCTTACCGGAAACGGAGCCAGTGCGTTTATATATTTTCAGTTCTGAGATTTTCGAGATTTTTAAAGTTTTGAGGAAAATTTATGAAAAAATTTATTATCAAATTTATAGCGGGATTTTTGGTGGTATGTCTGCCATTCGTTGGCATAATTATTGCCGGGTTTTCCGGGGAACCACAGTTCGCCAATACATTTTTTGGCGCACTCGCAGATAAATACAATCGTCTTAAAAGTGTAGACAGTCCTAAAATTGTAATCGTTGGCGGCAGCAGCACTGCATTCGGTTTAAGAAGCGATTTGCTCGAAGAAGAACTCGGTATGCCGGTGGTTAACTTCGGATTATATGCCACGTTAGGAACAAAATTAATGATAGACCTCTCACATGCAAATATAAAAAACGGAGATATAATTATTATTGCACCAGAACTTGACGCACAGACACTGTCGCTCTATTTTAACGCAGAGAGTACATGGCAGGCGTTCGACAGCGATATGTCTATGCTACGTTACACAAAATTTGAAAACTATGGTGCGCTTTTCGGGAATTTTTGGAATTATGCGATTTCAAAATTAAAATATAAACGATACGGCGAATTGAATCCCGAAGGAGTTTACAACAAATCTTCGTTTAATGCAAACGGTGATATTATTTATCCGCGTCCGAACAATATAATGCTGCTTAATTACAGCCCCAATCATCCAATAAATTTAGAACCGTCGATTTTAAATACTGATTTTTCAGAATATCTGAATAAATTTGTAAAATTTGCTCAAAACAAAGGAGCATCTGTGTACTTCGATTTTCCGCCGATGAACCGTCTTGGCGTTGTACAGTACGGCGATAACAACGCTATTTACGAATTTTATATGTTTCTTGCTGAGCATCTTGATTGTGAAATTATTGGAGATATAACCAGCTATATCCTTGATGAAAGATATTTTTACGACAGCAATTATCATCTGAACGACAGCGGCGTTTTGATAAGAACTGCACTTTTAGCGGAAGATATAAAGCGTGCATTAAATATTGCCGTTCCTGTTCTTATTGAGCTTCCGCCGCCTCCTGAAAAACCCGTTGATGAAAATACGTTCGGGGACGATGCATATTCAGAAAATTTTTTATATGAGCCTTATGCCGGAGGATTAATCATTACGGGGGTATCAGATACGGCGAAGAATATGAGTGAGCTTACAGTTCCCCGTTTCGCTGACGGAAAGCCCGTGCTGGCGATAGGGGAAAAAGCATTTGCGGGTTGCGATATACTTACGAAAATTGTAATCTATGATAATATTGCACAGTTTTATGATTTTGCGTTTGATGGCTGCGAACGCTTAGAAATGATAATATTTAATGCGGTCTACGCTAATACGGTCGCAGTAGGAAACGATTTATTGGGCGGGACAAAAGAATCTTGTAAAATATATCTCCCGCGCAAAGGATTCGGCAATTTTGCCGTCGATTATTTTTGGAGTAAATATTCTGGACGTATGGATATATTTGAATAAATCTAAATTCAAATTACAAATTAAATCGTCATAAATCACAAAAAAAGGGCTTGACAAATTTATATATTGAATATATAATAAGAGAGTTATATTATTAAAATAAAATACGGAGGCTAAGATGCGGCAATAATTCTTTTTTAAAGGTCAGATATAAAAAATTTAAACTGTTGTTTAAAATATCAACGGTTTAGTAGTTTATTTTGTATTGATTTTTCGGAGAAGAATTATTGATAAATAAAATGTGGCAGTGCATATTTGTCTGTCAATATAAGGCATTTTGTCGTGCAAAAATTTATTTCTTCCCGAAAAATCAGAAAATCAAAGTTTGTTATGTTGATTTAAAGATTAAAGGAGGAGTTTTTTTGTTATTATTAAAAGCTCAAAATATAGAAATATCATTTGGCATAAATCTATTGTTTCAGTTTGATAAGTTCGAAGTATTTAACTATGACAGGGTGGGTATCGTAGGTAAAAACGGCAGTGGAAAAACCACATTGTTAAATATACTCGGCGGAGAGTTAGAGCCCGATACAGGTATAATAAAGACCTTCGCGGAATGCTCATATTTTAGGCAGTTTAATGATATTGACGAGATTGATGATATTGATGAGAACATCGAAAATAAAAATTTTAATAAAAATCTTAGTGGAGGAGAAGCAACAAAAATATTTCTTGCCGATGCGTTCAACAGAAATTCACCGCTGTTGTTTTTAGATGAGCCAACCTCGAACCTCGATATTTCATCTATAAAAATGTTGGAAAAACAGATATTGAATTATAACGGAGCAATAATATTAATATCACATGATAGAAAACTGCTTGAAAACATATGTACAAGAATAATTGATATAGAAAATAATAAAGCGATAGTTTATGAGTGTGGATATGATGAATTTGTTGATATAAAACGAAAAAAAGCGGAGAGGGAGCAATTTCTTTATGAAGCATACGACAAAGAGAGAAAACGACTTGTCGAGGCGATAAGTGAAACAAAATCCAAATCGAAATCAATGAGAAAAACTCCAAAAAGAATGGGCAACTCCGAAGCAAGGCTTCATAAGAGGGCTGTAGTCGAAAAAAGCGAAAAAGTAGAGGGTGCAGGCAAATCGCTGCAAAGTCGGCTTGAACGCCTTGAAGTACATGAAAAGCCAAAAAAAGTTCGTAAAATCGGTATAGAATTAAAAGATTCTAATATAGGCTATCGCGGAAAATATATTGTAGAAGGCGAAAATATTTGTATAGCTTTCGGCGACAGAGTTCTCTTAGATAATGCAATTTTTAGAATAGAAACAGGCAGTAAAACTGTTATTATCGGCGATAACGGCTGCGGCAAAACTACTCTGATTAGAAAACTACTTGCAAAAGATAATAATATTAAGGTCAATGCAAAAAAGATAGGGTATTATGCTCAAAATTTAGAAAACTTGGATGCGAACAAAACAATTTTAGAAAATGTGGTTTATGATAGCGTTTTCACAGAACTGGAAGCAAGAAATATTTTAGGCAGACTTGGAATAAGAGAAGATAACGTATATAAAAAAGTACAAAATATAAGCGGAGGCGAAAAAGTAAAAGTATGCTTTGCAAAAATTTTTACACAAGGAGCAGATTTGATAATTTTAGATGAGCCGACAAATTATTTAGATATAGATGCCACATCTGCGCTTGAAGAAATCATAAATGAATATAACGGTACAGTTCTGACTATATCGCATGACAGGAGTTTTATTGAAAATATAGGCGATATAGTCATAGAAATGGAAAATAAGTCGCTTAATTATGTAAATTTGTCGCAAAATAGTTGACAAAAAAAAGATAGAATGATATACTTATAGTCAGAGTAGTGCATAAAATAATTAAAAATAAAGAAAGGTAATCAAAACTCATGAAAAAATTTATTTGTACTCTGATGATATTCGCTCTTGTTGTTGTACCCGCATTGACTCTCAGCGTGTCTGCCGCAATCCCTTATAATAATATGATAGCTCTTTATAACATGGAGGGAAATCTAAAAGAATCGATTTCAGGAAAAGATGGAACAATAATGAACGGAGCTACTTTTGTGAATGATTCATCTCGCGGCAGCGTACTATATCTCAATAATGACGACGTTGTTTCTCCCGGACAAGGACTCGGCTATGACCAAGAAGGTCAGCACGCAATATTGGCGGACAGCCACATTCCGAACAGCGATACCATGACTATAAGCATTTGGTTCAAAGCGAAAGAACTCCGCACTTGGGCACGCGTAATTGACCTCGGTGATGCAAGAGCCGAAACAATGGACAGCCCTAATCGTTTTATCAACATTTCTCCTACAAATGGGGAATACACTATAGGCACAGTAAATGTAAATGACGGGGCAGATGCTGGTTTTGATGTTCCAAACAATCGCGACAGAGTGTTTGCGGACTTGGTTTCCCCCGATGAATGGATACACGCTGTTTTGGTTATTGATGCAAAAGACGGTAAACCAAATGTTCTCTATTTAAACGGCAAAGCATTTGAAAGCACAAGCGGAGGAAGTGCGGGCGATCCTTCAAATCCCAGTACATTCTCTCCAAAAGATATTCTTGCGGCAGTTGACGGTATAGGAAAAACATATCTCGGACGCTCTCGCTATGAAAATAACGGAGACCAAATATTTAACGGATATGTAGACGATGTTGCTATATTTGACGTTGCTCTCACAGCAGACCAAGTTGCTGAACTCAACAAAGTTGACTTTAAAGCAGGAAACCCTGCAACTGCAGCTGCTCCTGTTGAAGAAGCTCCAGCTGCTGCTCCTGAAGCTGAAGCTGCACCCGTACCTGCGGCAGTTTCAGCACCAGCACCTACTGCAGCACCTTCCTCTGCTCCGGCAACCGGCGTTAGTGCTGTTTTAGCTATATTCAGCACATTAGGCGCTGCTGTTACGTTCGCAAAAATCCGTAAAAGCAAATAGATGTCCTGTAACCTTAAAATATAAAATGTAGGGACGAACGTAGTTCGTCCCTAAGAAATAATCGCTATAAAATTATTAAGAACATACTTGACAAAAAATATATGAAATGATATATTAATAGTTGTTACACCACGAAAATAAAAAAATTTGTTATCGGTATATTAAAAACGGAGGTATTTTATGTTAAAAAAGTTTTCAATTGGTTTGGTAATTGCATTGTTCATGGCACTGACATTGCATACAGTTGCTTTGGCGGCAGTGTTAGAAGTTGATACAGCAAACTCTATGTTCAAAACTGATAACTGGCAGGATACCGGCGCTATAGTCTACAGCTTAGATAAAGCACTTTTGGCAGAGCCTATAGGCGACGAAGTGAGATTCGCTTGTATTATACAGGCAAATCAGGCTGATATTCAAGGCGAACCTGTAATTATAAACGGCAGTGCGACTAACAGCATAGTTTTACCGTTCAAGCAAACATCTAATGTTGAAAAATTCAGTATAAAATTCATAAATCCCACACGTTCATATTTCTTTTCAATTTATACATCTATGGATGGAACTAACTGGACAGAGGTTGATATTGCAGAAAACGCTAAAAAAGGCTCAAGTAGTGTAACATGGGACGAAAACGGAAATCTTGAAGGCCCGGCAGTCAATTGTTATGTTTCAAATCCTGCGGGAAATTCAGATGACGGCGACATCAATCTTATTACTTTCACGTTGACAGCACCCGCTGCAGCAAACTATTTTAAAATCACTTTTTACGGCAATGACAACTCAACAGGTGACGGATCAATCTCACATCAATGGATTTCTTTCAATAGCCTTAGCTTTGAAGGTAGTGTTGCCACAGCCGCACCTGTAGAAAAAGCTCCGGCTGCTGCTGCTCCTGAAGCTGCACCCGTACCTGCGGCAGTTTCAGCACCGACACCTACTACAGCGCCTTCATCTGCTCCGGCAACCGGCGCTAGTGCTGTTTTAGCTATACTCAGCACATTAGGTGCTGCTGTTACGTTCGCCAAAACCCGTAAAAGCAAATAAGTATAATTTATTTAAGATAACATGAGTTCAACAGAACTTAAAGAAAGATTTTATGGATTAGTAGGGCAGCCTTTGTTGGCTGCCCTAAAATCGTTGTGTAATGTTATGTTAAACGGGAGATTATACAACTTATTCCGTATTATTAAAATTGCTGAACATATCTTCACCTACCTGCAAATATGTATCAGGCACATTGCCTATAATTACGGTTTCAGATATGCAAATTGATGTTGCAATATCCGTAGATTGTGTCACGAATGTCATAATAGCAGTAAGAGTAACTCTTACGTCAAGCATTATCTGATGCCGCGTTTGATTTATTCCCGATGACGTGAACACATTTGATATATTTGTGGACACAGACCCGACAGGCAAAATTTTGATTTCCAATCTTGGGCCGCGTCCCGCTAAAAACTCACCGTTAATTAAATTTCCTATTGGGATATATATATCTATATTCTCTACTTCCGAAAGTCTGTTTAATATTTCTATCGACAATTTTGACTTTAAACGGTTAATCATTATAATATCAGTTTTCAAAGCAGCTATATTTCCGTTAATGTCTTTTTCAAATGATATTAAATCATTGTATGAGATATTACTTGCTTCTATCTCTTCATTTATTGCTTCGCTTATTACTCTTGCCCCTATGCTTCGAGCAGTTTCTACTGCCATTGACCTTACTATGGGCTGTAATCTGAATTCGGCGTATTTTAGGATTATCACAAATAAAAAAATCAAAACTGATAAAAAAATCAAGAATTTATATTTCTTTTTTAATTTTCTTTGATTGTATTTTTGTTTTGTATCTTTGCCGTTTTTGATTTCTGAAACCGTATTATTACTTATTATTACTGAACGGCTCATAATAATCCCCCTGATTTATATTTTAAAGAAAATATATTACATTTTATGAAAAAATATAATATAATGTTCCTATTTGCCATATTTATAAAAAATTATTATTTTATATATTATACAAATTACGCATCATACAATTATTTAATCGAAAACTACGTTAAGTGTTGACAATAAGTTATTAATTGTATATAATGTTAAGTATAAACAGCAAATAATTATAAAAAAAGGGTGGTTTAAGTTGTCACTTGATAAACTTGTCGAAATATCGCAAAAATATGGTAAAAATGTAGATTATGTCCTCGCAGGAGGCGGCAACACATCATATAAAACCGATGAACTTGTATATGTAAAAGGCTCGGGGACTTCTCTCGCAACAATCAAAGCTGAAGAATTTGTCGTACTCAAAAGAAAAGAATTAGATAGTATGTGGGAAAAAACTTATCCTGATGACGATGCAGAAAAAGAAGCTGAAGTTCTTGCTGATATGATGAATGCGAGAATAGAAGGGGAAGGTACAAAACGTCCGTCAGTTGAAACTCTCTTACATAATCTGTTTGTTCAAAAATTTGTACTTCATGTTCACCCTGCACTCGTCAATGGTATAACTTGCTCTAAGGACGGTGAAAACGCAGTAAAGCGTATATTCGGCGATGAAGTCATATGGGTGCCGTCAGTAAAGCCCGGATATACTTTAGCTGTATATTGCAAACAGGCGATAACTGAGTATAAAAAGAAATTTAATAAAGAGCCTGAAATTTTGATTTTGCAAAATCACGGCATATTTTTTGCACATGATGATGATAAAATACTTGACAAAATGGCAGAAAAGACTATGGATATAATCATGGATAATGTAAGCCGCAAACCCGATTTTTCCGAAGCTGAAATTGATAGCTCAAAAAAAGAACGAATTCTGAAAATCGCTCCTGTACTGAGAATGCTCTATGGAATAAATACTAAAAACGAAACTTCTGTGGCTAAATTTATATATAACAAAGAAATCGAAAACATATGTAAAAGTGCAGAAGCCTTTATGCCTTTGAATAAACCGTTCTCTCCCGACCATATAGTTTATTATAAGGCTGAACCGTTATTTGTAGAGTTTGCAGAAAATATTGATGTGCAGATAGAAAATATAAAAAAATCTCTAAATTCTTTTATTGAAAAAAGCAAATATATACCCAAGATAATAGCGATTGAAAAACTTGGGTGTTTTGCGTTCGGCAATACAAAAAAAGAATGTGATACTGCTGCGTTATTGTTTCTTGATGCTGCGAAAATCAGCGTTTACACGGAATCCTTTGGTTCTTATCTCCCGTTGTCGCCGGAACTTACGGATTTTATTATAAACTGGGAAGTCGAAAGCTATCGTCAAAAAGTTGCTTTGTCTGTTAATAATATAAAAAGACTTGACGAAAAAGTATGTATTATAACGGGAAGCGCACAAGGATTCGGCAAAGGAATCGCGGAACAGATGATAAACGAAGGTGCAAATATAGTAATAGCCGATATGAACTATGAAGGTGCAAAATTATTGTCAGCAGAGTTAAATAAGAAACTCGGCGTATGTAAAACCATGGCTGTGCAAGTAAACGTCGCAGACGAATGTGACATCAAGGCTATGATTGAAAAATGTGTATTTGAGTTTGGCGGAATAGATATATTTGTAAATAATGCGGGAATTGTCAGAGCAGGAGGGCTTGATGAACTTGAAGCCGGAGATTTTAATCTTGTTACCGCAATAAATTATACGGCATATTTTTTATGTGTGAAATACGCCTCAAAAATAATGAAAACTCAGCACGAGATAAATCCCGATTATTTCATGGATATTATAGAAATCAATTCAAAATCAGGACTTATAGGGTCTAACAAAAATTTTGCATATTCGGGAAGTAAGTTCGGCGGCATAGGATTGACTCAATCGTTTGCGCTTGAACTTGCAGAATATAATATAAAAGTAAATGCCATATGCCCGGGGAATTTTCTCGACGGCCCGCTATGGAGCGACCCCGAAAAGGGATTATTCGTGCAATATCTCAAAGCGGGAAAAGTACCGGGTGCAAAAACTATAGATGATGTTAAAAAATTTTATGAAGCAAAAGTTCCGTTGAATAGGGGTTGCGAAGTAAATGACGTTATGAAAGCAGTGCTTTATGCGATAGAGCAGAAATACGAAACGGGGCAGGCAATACCGGTAACAGGCGGACAGAGTATGTTGTCGTAGAATTAATTTATATTGTCAGGGAGAAACAAAACAATGGAATATAATAATTTAATAGAATTATTAAACGCAGATAAAAAAGATGAACGCCTCAGTGCGTTAAGCGATATAAAAGGGAAAATAGACAAAGGCGAAATTGCTGCTCCGCCAAAAACAGATAACGTGAACAATCACATTCACACCACATATTCTTTTTCGCCCTATTCGCCTACTAAAGCGGTATATATGGCATACATGAACGGACTTGTCACCGCAGGCATAATGGACCATGATTCTATGGGGGGAGCAAAAGAGTTTATAGAGGCAGGAAAAATATTTGATATAACGACGACTGTTGGAATTGAAACAAGAGTTGATGCTTCAAAAACAAGATTATATGTAAAAGGCAGGAGAATAAATAATACCGACCAGGATTCCGCTGTATATGTTGCCCTGCATGGCGTACCGCATCAAAATATTGATATGGTAAACGGATATTTTGCACCTTTCAGAAAGAACAGAAATACGAGAAATATGAAGATGTGCGAGAATATATCTGAAATTATTAAACCCTACGGAATATCGTTAAATTTTGAAAAAGATGTTTTGCCGCTTTCGAAATATGACGATACAGGTTCAGTTACAGAACGTCATGTATTATTTGCACTTGCGAAAATATTATGCGATAAATACAAAACTCCTAAAGATATAATTACTTTCTTTAAAAATGACATAAAAATAAATATATCAGAGAAAATAGAAAAATGGTTATCTGAATACAACCCGCATTATTATTTATATGATATACTGGGAATTTTAAAAGCTGATTTCGTTGAAAAGTTTTTTATTGATGCATACGAAGAATGTCCGAATATTGAGGACTATATAAAAGTTGCGAAAGCATCAGGTTCTATCTCGGCATATCCATATCTCGGCGATATAGGCGAATCGGTGACCGGAGATAAAAAAGCGCAAAAATTCGAAGACGATTATCTTGATTTACTGTTCGACGAATTAAAAGCCCTCGGATTTAATGCTATAACTTATATGCCCACAAGAAATACAAAAGCTCAGCTTGAACGGCTTATCGGTATGTGTGAAAAATATAATTTCTTTCAAATTAGCGGTGAAGATATAAATTCCCCCCGTCAGAGTTTTATTTGCAAAGCCCTTGAAGACCCTATGTTCAAGCATTTGATTAAATCAACATGGGCTTTGATAGGTCATGAAAAATCCGCAACAACAGATGAAAATAATTCTATGTTTGCCGAAAAAGCAGTAAAACTCTATCCTGATATAAAAGACAGAATTGAGTATTATTATAATCTTGGTGTGAAAAAATAATGATATAGCAAATTTATATTATCTGTAATATAAGATTACCAATTCAATAGAGGTTATTTGTATGAAAAAAAAGATGATTTTAGTATCGGGTATGGGTGCGACAGGAAAAACTACTTTTGCCAAATGGCTCTCAGAAGAATTGTGCGTTCCTCTTGTTTGTTATGACCACATTTTAGAAAAAACATTAGAGATTGCGAGACGCAAGTGTGAAAACGAAGAACAGGTAAATAAATTTTATAGCGAATTTCCGTATACGTTTTTTTGGTTTAATTGCGAAGAAATAATGAAATCTTCATCACTTTTTATTGCCGAATATTTTTTTAAAGATATGACGAAAAAAACGCTTGACGAATTGACGACTAAATATCAATATGAAACTGTAACGGTTCACATGGATTGTTCCGCAGAACTTGCTTACCGCCGATGGACGGAGAGAAATCAAAATAATTCAAACAGTCCAAGAATGAGACCGGACTTATCCGCAGAACAATATATTGAAAGTTCAATAGGCAACAAAGATTTTCGCTACGGGAATCATTTTATTTATGTTGACACCACAGATTTTTCTAAAGTTTCATATGATGATATTGCGACGAATATCCGTAAATATTTAATATGAGTGCATTACTTCCACTAATAAACATTTTCTACGTTAACAATATTAAATAATGGCAAAAGAAGAACAAAAAATTATAAAAATAAAGTTTAGAGTGTCCTCTAAATTTTATATAAATTAAAAATTTTAAAATTAAAGTGAGGTAAAAATTATGCTTAGAATAGCAATGCTTAGCAAATGGCACGTACACGCAGGCGGTTACGCAAACGAAGTAAAAAACAGCGGGCATCAGGTAACTTGTGTTTGGGACGATAATCTTGAACGCGGAAAAGCATGGGCAGAAGAAATCGGCTGCGATTTTGAATCAGACCTTGCGAAAGTGTTAGCCCGTGACGATGTTGACGCTGTTATAGTTGATACAGAAACTTCCAAACATAAAGATATTATTATAGCGGCGGCGAATGCTAAAAAGCATATATTCACAGAAAAAACATTGGCTGCAACTAAAAAAGAAGCTCTTGAAATTGAAGAAGCTATAAACAAAAATAATGTTATTTTTACTATATCTTTCCCACAGAGAACATCGCCTGTTGTTTTGTACGCTAAACGTATAATAGATTCCGGCGCACTCGGACAAGTAAATACAGTAAGACTGCGTAATGCTCATAACGGAGCAAGCGGAAACTGGCTGCCGGATTACTGGTATATAGAAAAAGACGCACAAGGCGGCGCAATGATGGACTTAGGCTGCCACCCTATGTATATAGCTAATTATCTTTTGGGTCAGCCTGCGAAAATTACATCTATGTACAACTCAATCACAGAAAAAGGTATAAAGAACGGCATAGAAGATAACGCTATAAATCTCATCGAGTTCGAAAACAAGGCAATAGCTATTGTTGAAACAGGCTTCGTGACTCCTGTATCACCGTGGGCATTTGAAATCTACGGAACAGAGGGAATGCTTTTGGCAACAGACCATAAAGTAAAAATTTCAACTGCTGAAACAAGAAAATACAGCGGTGAATTCTTAGAAGTAAACAGACTTCCCAGACCTCTTCCGTCACCAATGCAGACATGGTTCAATGCTATCGAAAAAGGCGAAGAAGTTGTATTCGGTATAAAAGATGCTATCGGACTTGCGGAACTTCTTGAAAACGCATATATTTCTTACAAGAACAATACAATAGTTACAATAAAATAACAAAATAATAAAAGCAAATTTCAAAACTGATTTAATATTTTGGGTCGGGTATTAAAACCCGACCCAGATAAATTAAATTGCAAAATAATTCACAATTTATTCTTTTCAAGTTCTTAAATTTATTATATCATAATATTTGTTGTTTCGGATAAAATAAATATATCACGGAGAAATACTCAAGTGGTGAAGAGGTTCCTCTGCTAAGGGAATAGGGCGGGTGACCGTCGCGAGAGTTCAAATCTCTCTTTCTCCGTAAAACTTGCCGCCGATTGCGATTAATCGGCGGTTTTCTTTTTTATTTTTATAAAAGTACAGCATAATATAGTATAGTATATATACTACTTCAACTATATGCAAGAAAATCTGACTTATTTACATTTCTTTTTACTTATCTGAACATTGAAATAAATACAACACAAAAAAGGGGAGCGTTGCTCCCCTCAATCAATATCACTTGTTTTTGTTTCCTCCACTGTCATCTTCCCCATCATTCTTTCTAAGGGGTATACTTACACAATTTCGGCAAATTTATGTATAATGATAGAAACGGCAGCAATGTAAACTAAAGAGAGAAAAGAAGAAGGGAATTTGCGTAACGGGTGTCAATTTAAACTGTAGCAATATGTTTCAATACAGAATATCTCAATCAAAGTCAAAATTAAAACTGTTAGTTTCGTTCCGAATATATTATATTACAGAATTACGGTCAAATCAATCACTTTTTATCACAAATAGGTTCTAAACTAGTACAAACCTGCTAAATTAACGTGAATTCGACAGATTTATGAATTTACGAGGGAGTCGCTTTTTTACGAAAAAAAGCTCCGCAAAAAACGAAACAAAAATGGGACTATCATCAATCGTTTTCCATAAGAGCACTAAACTTGTTATGATTTAAAAATATTTTTAAAACCCCCTTGACTTTCCCCTTGACTGTAATGTTATAATAGAGTCACAGCGAAAGGAGGCGGCAACTAATGTATAAAATAAAAGAACTCGCAGACTTATGTAAAACGTCGGTAAAAACACTGAGGTTCTATGATACTCTCGGTATACTTAAGCCGGACTATGTAGACAAATTCACGGATTATAGGTATTACACACCGCAAAAAGTGGACGAATATAACAGAATAAATGCACTCAAGGGGATGGGATTTTCACTCTCGGAGATAAGCGCAATGAAAGCGGAACGGAACAAGCACGATTTTTTCGGCATAAAACTCAAAGAAGCCGAGGAAGAATTAAAACTGAATGAAGCCAAATTAAGAAAGCTGCGTGAAACTGCCGCCTTCTTAGAAAACGAGGAACACGAGATAAATTTAAACGTAATCGAAACGGACGATGTTTCGCCCTATCAGCTTGCGTATATAAGAGTTCTCACAAATGACAGGAACGAGCTTAACTTACACTATTCGAGGCTTCTCGATATACTTAATAAAAATAAAATCAGGCATGGCAAAGAAAAAATAATAACGAACTTCGATTTTGAACTCTCTGAGCAAATGGATTTGGCGGTGGGGGTGCGGATAGACTATATATTAGTTCCCGAATTGTCCGAATTAGAGGACGTAAAAGTAAAAACTCTTGCGGAAGACATAGCGGCAGAGATAAAATTTATCGCTAACGTCGCCGATATAAACAAAGCCTATCAGTCGCTGTATAAATATATGACGTATTACGATGTATATACTCAGGTCGGCCCGGCGTTTGAAGTATATCTCGACAGCGAAACAATCGAGGTGCGTATTCCCGTCGGAAGAATCGAGAGGACTATGGAAACAATAGACGAGGAAGAATTAAAAAAAGTCCCGATTAACGACGGCGCAGAATTAGGGCGTTGGAAAATAGTAAGCTGCGTCCCAGACAGGGATATGTTTAACACAGAAAAACCAAAATTTATGTATGATTGGACAACTTTTGGAGAACTTTATCTGCTGCCGGATTTCGGCAAATACTGGGTCGTATCATGGATAAAAGGCTATATAAAAATACACGGTGCAGCAGGGAAGCCGATGTATTGGAACTACTATTCCGCCAAAACTAAAGTGATGGATATAAAGAACGGAGTTTAATTCGCGCCTTTTCGGTAGTAAATTGCCACTTAATGGGAGAGAGATATTGGTTACGTTCGGCAGTCCAAGTATTGAGTTCAGAGTTAAGTAAATCAAGCGAACAAATTCTTCTGCAAAGGCATTGACGAGCCAAAATACTGATGGATATTTCAGCCATATTTAGCCAAGAACCATGTTTAGGAGTATAATGAACTTCAATGCGTTTGGCAAGCTCACGCGCTTCTTTAGGCGGAAAAACCTTGTATAACGAAGCTGTCACATGAGTGTTCAGATTATCAAGAACAAGCCTGATTCTGGGTGCATTTGGGAAATGAACCGTAAGCAATTCATGTATTTCATACGCCCAATCTTCGGCAGTACGCTGGTTGCGAGCATGAGTATAGCACCAACCTGTCAATGGCTCGCACATCACGAAAACAGAGCAAGTTCCGCAGCGTTCATACTCGTTGTCAATTTTCTGTTTGGTTTTGGGCTTCATCGGAATCGGTTCACGCCGTTCAGCCAGTAACTGATATGGCTTCTCGTCCATACAAATCAATGGACACTGCGGGTCATACGGCAGACAGTACGTTTCGAGTATATCTTCCATCGCCGCCACAAATGCTGCGTTTTCCTTGGGCGGTATACACCACATTGATTTCAAATGTGGCTTAAGCTGTGTTTTTTTAAAACTAATCTCACCGACTCATCAGAGATACTTTCGATTACTCCGTCAACAACTATTTTAGTAGCTATCATCTTTAATGTCCATTTTGCCTTACCCTCAGGAACTTTACTGCACGCCGTTGCTATTATATGTGCTTCTACTTCTCCTGTTATTTTTGGTTCGACTGGGGGCGTTTCGCGTTTCCTTCTGAATATTGCACTCTCTATTCCTTTTTCTGCATAACTACGGCGTACACGATGAACTGTATTTTCACATACTCCGCGTTTTACTGACACTTTACTCGCACTCAATGGCGATTTCCCTTCGCTCGTATCTATGTCCAGCAATATTTGTGCGTGTTTTTTCGCTTCCATTGATACCCGTTTCGACCGTAATACCATTTTTATTTTCTTTTGCTCACTTTTTGTTAATTTTACCTTATATTTTTGCATTTTTCCATCACCTCTTCGGTGATTAGTTTATCACACCTACTTTAGTTTTGTCAAGATACTACGATATACAGACAATCGGCGGCAAGGAATATATGTTTGCGGAAGTGAGCGAATATTACCGCAATGGGCAAATTATGTATCATATATATGAGAAAGCCGACTCAAAGCGATATACAAACAATGATATACGCATATACGATGACGTCGATTATCCGTTTGAGCCAGACCCTGAAGTTCTCGGCAAGTGGACTGCATTCTGCTTTTCAACAGACATGGAACACTTCAATCCGTATAATATCCCAGCCGCTTTTAACAGCATAGAGGGCGATTTAGCTTACAGGAGCTTGGAATTTATGGACGACGGTACTGTTATTCATACTTATTGCGATGGCTGTTCGTCAGAAAGCGAATGGACAAAGGGACGCATTCTTCAAAAATGGGATTTGCTCGCTCCTGCGTATGAAATAAGAAACGTAGGGAATATAAACTATCTCTTTGTCGAATGGAAAAGCGGAGATTATGTATTCGGCAGAAACAAACCACATCATTATGTATTCATAAAACAATAAATTTATTTATAAATCCGAAAGGGGAATCGTATCATGAAGAACGTAAAAAGATTATTGAGCATATTTGTTCTTATGGGATTAACGCTGTCATGTTTCAGCGTATTTGCGGGTTGCACTGGTACGGATATGGCGAACGGCACAGTCGATACTGAAATATCTGTAGAAACAAAAGAAACGATAGAACAGGAAACGACTTTTGAGCCGATAGAAATAATCGTAACGAGCGATGAGGAAAGGATATACGAAACTATGGACTATAAATTCATTCCCGACGAAAAAGTTATTGGCAAATGGGAAAGTGTGGACTTTGTAGCAAATATTGAAGATTTTGACCCAAATCAACGCAACTTTGAAGATACGTTGTACTATTTAGTCAACACATTTTTTGACGACGGCACATTGGAGATGAAATTCACCAACGGTGCGGACACAACAAAATGGACAAGAGGATATATAGATTTTCCAGGATGGCAAGTTATACCCGCATATGAAATAAAAAATATTGATGACAACGACTATTTATTTATCGAATGGAAAAGCGGAGATTATTATTTCAGAGGGGAAAAGCCCCTGTATTATGTCTTTAAGAGAGATATGTCTAAACAACGTATACGCGCTTATGACGATGTAAGAAGACTGCGGGGAACAGAGGAAGGATATATATACAATGCTGATTTATCTGACTTCGGAAAAGAAATGTATACTCTTTGGTTCAACGAAAAAACGATATTCCCTCCTGACGACAGACTGCCGCAGTTTGAGAATTATAAGCCAGCGACTATTATGGAAAAAGGCAAAAATCCGGGACTTGGTGTGCGTTCAATTCATGAACAGGGAATCACAGGCAAGGGCGTAAACGTTGCTATAATCGACCAGCCGTTGTATGTTGACAGCCACCCTGAATATAAAGGCAAAATAATTGAATACAAAGATTTTGACTGCAATTCGGAAAGCAGTATGCACGATCCCGCCGTAACAAGTCTTTTGGTGGGCGAAACTACAGGTACAGCCCCGGGAGCAAAAATATACTACGCCGCCGCCCCCTCTTGGAAAGGCGATGCGACATACTACGCCGATGCGCTTGACTGGATTGTCGAAACAAATAAAAGTCTGCCTGAAAGCGAAAAGATAAGAGTTGTAAGCGTATCGGCCGCCCCGTCGGGCAATCCTGATTTCACAAATGGCGAAAAGTGGAGAGAAAGCGTAAACAGGGCGAAAGAAGCAAACATACTTGTACTCGACTGCACAAGCGAGTTTGGGATTATAGGCGGGTGCAAATATGATTATCTGAATCCCGAAGACTTAACGAAATGCACTACTGGATGGCAAAACACAAGGGCAATATTTGCCCCTATGGATTACAGAACATCGGCTGAAGAATATACAAAAGGCGACTGCTCGTATCAATATAGCGGTCAGGGCGGTTTAAGCTGGGCAATTCCCTATGTTGCGGGAGTTCTGGCTATGGGCTGGGAAGTAAATCCTGCGCTTATGGCGAACGAAATAGTGCAAATCCTGATTGATACCGCATATGTCGACAACGCAGGGTACAAATATATTAATCCCATAGCATTTATCGACTATCTGAAAGCAAATTAATAGTGGGCTAATTAAGGTTGACGGTGATGTAATTTATTTAAAAATTTTGGTCATTTGGTCAGGGATTTTATCTTGCTATTTAAAAGGATTCTCATTGGGAGTCCTTTTCTGCCCATTTGAAATATAATGAAAAATATGATAAAATAAATAGATTCTTTAAACTTTTTTTATGCATTCGCTGTGATATATAATGGTGGGCGACCATACGATAGGTCGCCCACCATTATTATTTGATTTTATAAATTGAGTTAATCTGCTATTAATCTTCTTTTATTGCCGATATTGCCGCTTGTGCTGCTGCAAGGCGTGCAATCGGAACTCTAAACGGTGAGCAAGATACATAATCTAATCCCGTTTTATAGCAGAATTCGATAGTAGACGGGTCGCCGCCATGTTCTCCGCATATGCCGAGTTTTATATTAGGACGTGTCTGTTTGCCTAATTTAACAGCTGTTTCTACAAGTTTACCTACGCCTTTTTGGTCAAGTCTTTCAAACGGGTCAGATTCAAAAATTCTCTTATCATAATAATTGCCCAAGAATTTCGCTGCGTCATCACGTGAGAATCCAAACGTCATTTGTGTAAGGTCATTAGTACCGAATGAGAAGAACTCAGCTTCTTCAGCAATTTCATCAGCAGTAAGTGCTGCTCTCGGAATTTCAATCATTGTGCCGACTTTATATTCAAGTTTAACGTCAGCTTCTTTTATTAAAGCATCTGCCGTATCCGTTACTACTTTTTTGACGTATTTCAATTCAGCAATTTCACCGATAAGCGGTATCATAATTTCAGGAATTATATTCATGCCGTTTTTATTTACATTGATTGCGGCTTGAATTACTGCTCGTGTCTGCATTTCTGCGATTTCGGGATATGATACTGCAAGACGACAGCCTCTGTGTCCCATCATCGGGTTCGCTTCATGGAGCGAGTCGATTATATCTTTCAATTCTTCTGCTGATAATTTCATCTCTTTTGCAAGAGCTTCTATATCAGAAGCGGCTGTAGGTAAAAATTCATGCAACGGCGGGTCTAAGAAACGTATTGTAACAGGGAATCCTTTCATTGCTTTAAATATTCCCTCAAAGTCGCTTATTTGCATAGGCAGTAATTTATCAAGAGCTTTTCTTCTCTGTTCTTCGGTTTTTGATACTATCATTTCACGAATTGCAGGAATTCTGTCAGGTTCAAAGAACATATGCTCTGTACGGGTAAGACCTATACCCTCAGCACCGAATTCAATCGCTTTTGATGCATCTTCCGGAGTATCTGCATTTGTTCTTACTTTCAATGTTCTGTATTTATCAGCCCAAGCCATGAATTTTTCAAAATCGCCTGAAATAGTAGATTCTACTGTCGGGATTTGTTCTATATAAACATTGCCTGTTGTACCGTCGAGTGAAATATATTCTCCCTCAGCTACTTTTTTGCCGCCGATTGTGCAATATTTATCTTCTCCTTTGTCTTGTATCACTATATCTCCGCAACCCGCAACACAGCAAGTTCCCATTCCGCGTGCAACAACCGCCGCATGGCTTGTCATACCGCCGCGTACTGTAAGTATGCCTTCTGAAGCGTGCATACCTTCAATATCTTCGGGAGATGTTTCGAGTCTTACAAGGACAACTTTTTCGCCTTTTTTAGCCGCTGCACAAGCATCTTCAGCTGTAAAATATATTTTCCCGCAAGCCGCACCGGGAGAAGCGTTCAGACCTTTTGCCGCAGGTATAGCGGCTTTTAATGCACTAACATCAAATTGAGGGTGAAGCAATGCGTCGAGCTGTTTCGGGTCAACTTTTAATACTGCTTCTTTCTCGTTAATCATACCCTCAGCAACCAAGTCAACAGCTATTTTCAGAGCCGCAGCAGCAGTACGCTTGCCGTTTCTTGTTTGAAGCATATATAATTTTTCATTTTCAATAGTAAATTCCATGTCCTGCATATCTCTGTAATGCTTTTCGAGTTTGTCTGCTATTTCAACGAATTCATTGTATGCATCGGGCATAGTGTCTTTGAGTTGTTCTATACTTTGCGGAGTTCTGATTCCAGCAACAACATCTTCGCCTTGTGCATTCATCAAAAATTCTCCGTAGAGTTTATTTTCACCTGTAGACGGGTCACGGGTAAATGCAACACCTGAACCGCTTGTATCTCCCATATTTCCGAATACCATTGCCTGTACGTTTACGGCAGTACCCCATGAACCGGGAATATCATTCATTCTTCTATATACTATAGCTCTTTGGTTATTCCATGAACGGAAAACAGCTTCGACTGCTCCAAATAATTGTGTTTTTGGGTCAGACGGGAAATCAAATCCTTTTTGTTTTTTAAAATGGTCTTTGAATAACTGCACTAATTCTTTCATATCATCAGCCGTCAGTTCATTATCATTTTTAACTCCTCTTTTTTCTTTGAGTTCATCAATGATATGCTCAAATGTATGTTTCGGAACATCCATAACAACGTCCGCAAACATTTGAATAAAACGGCGGTATGAGTCATATGCAAATCTTTCGTTATTCGTCAGTTTAGCTAAACCGACAACGACTTCATCGTTAAGACCCAAGTTTAGAATAGTATCCATCATGCCGGGCATAGATGCACGAGCGCCTGAACGTACCGAAACAAGTAACGGATTAGCCGCATTGCCGAATTTCTTATTGTTGATTTCTTCCATTTTTGTGATGTATTCGTATATCTCTGTTTCGATTTCCGATGCAATTTTTTCGTTGTCGTCATAATAACGGGTACACGCTTCTGTCGAAATAGTGAATCCCTGTGGAACAGGCATACCAAGATTTGTCATTTCCGCTAAGTTAGCTCCTTTACCTCCGAGCAATTCTTTCATTTTACCGTTGCCTTCGGAAAATAAATATACATATTTTTTAGACATAAAAATATTGTCCTCCCAAAAAAATTTACTTAAAGTTATTTTATCTATTTATATTTTATCTTGTCGTATTATTATATCACAAAATCACCTAAATTTATACAAATAATAATAATTTTTACAAAATGTTTACTACTTAACATGAGTTAGGCAGATTTAATCATTATTTTATTATTAAATAAACCAAATTTTTCATCATTTTACAATATAGCATAAACATGTAATATTTAGGAATAATAATAAAAAAATATTTTGAATTCAAAAAGAACAAAAGGAAAGGAAAAATATTGTATTTATGAAAAACGTCAGAAAAATTGTGGTTCTTTTAACATCAATTATACTTGTTTTAGCATTAACGGCAAGCTGCACAAATCTGAAATTTTCTCAATTCGCTATGGATACAGGCGACACAGAAATTACTCGTTCCCTCTTAGAATCAGATATCGGGCAAGAATTTAATAATGATAGTATTAAGAACCCAAAATCAGAAAATCATTCAAAATCTACACAGATTACAAATACTGCAAATGCAGCAAAGTTAATCAATCCATCAGATTTTATATCACTTGTTTCTCCGGAAATTGCATCACAATTATCTCAGCATGAAAAAGCATATACTATCATGGTATATATGAACGGTTCAGATTTGGAGAGCAAATACGAGTCGGCAACATATGACATTATGGAAATGTTTGATGCAGGCTATGATTCCGACAATATTAATCTGATACTTTTTACGGGAGGAACTAATAAATGGCATACACAGGGAATTCCGAATAATATTAATGCTGTTTTTCAAGTAGAACCTAAAACCCATCAGTTAATCAAATTAGCGGAGGTGGGGAAAAGTTCTACAGGTAATCCTGAAGTGTTGGCAGGTTTTATTAATTTATGTTATGAATATTTCCCGGCAAAAAATTATAGCTTGATATTTTGGAATCACGGGGGCGGCTCGATAGTCGGCTATGGTCTAGATGAAAGATATGAACAAAGTCCTGAAAGGGCAATGATGCGTCTCAGTGAAATCGACAGTGCGTTTGCAAGTACCAATTTAATTCAGGATAATAATATTTTTGAATTTGTGGGATTTGATACTTGCTTAATGGCTACGCTTGAAATGGCTTGCATTGCCGGTAAATACGCAAAATATATGATAGCCTCCGAAGAACTTGAACCCGGTGACGGCTGGGACTATTATTTTTTAGGAGAGATAACTCCCGATATGTCAGGTCATGATATAGGCACATTGATTATAGATTATTTCGACGATTATTATTTTTATGCCGCAGAAAAAGAGATAACTACTCTTTCGCTGACGGACTTATCTAAAATTCAAGCTGTGTCAGATGCCTTTGAAGATTTAGCACTTGCGGCAGGCAATGCACTTGCGGCAGGACAGTATAACATGATTTCAAAAGCACGCAGCAATAGCCGTATGTTCGGAAGCTATGAAGAACACGGCGGGGGAAGTGATATGATAGATGCGGCGCATTTAGCAGAAAGTCTGATGAATTTACTGCCTGATGAGTCTGCCGCATTGCTTGATGCTCTTGAAGCATCGATACTATATAAGCATCAAAATAATATAGAAAATTTAGGTGGGCTTTCGATTTATTTTCCGTTTACGAATAAACAAGATATTAATGCTTATATATCAATATATAAGACAATGAACCAATTGCCTAATTATACGAGATTTATCGAAGATTTCAGCAATATACTAAGAAGCAGACCGCGCGGGGATTACAGAAGCGTAGCCAAAACTACCCCTGTACGCTCCCAAAGTGGAGATTGCACTATCGCTGTAACATCAGAACAACTCGAAAATCTTGCCGAAGTATATCTCACAGTATGGGAGGATATATCAGACATATCATTTGATACTGATTTAGATAACGCTAAAAAATATATTCAAATCGGCAAAAGCAGTAGTGCTGATATACAAAGCGATTGTACAATAACAATTAACTTTGATAAAGCATGGACTACTCTTAATGACCGCAGAGCTTGTCTTTATGAACTCGCAAGAAAAGGCAATAGAGTAAGATATGCTATTCCTGCAAGACTGAACGGCGATGATGTGGACTTGATTGCGATATACAGCAAAGAATATCCCGATGGCAAAATAATAGGTGCGATTCCGACACACGATGAGGGTGATGAATATAACGTACTCAATAAAAAATTAATCAAAATAGTGGACGGAGATAAACTCAAATTGTTATATTATTCAACAGATAATTTATTTGATAAAAATGCAAGCAGCTTGTGGCACGAAAGTGATGAATTTATCGTGAATGGTGAACTCAGGTTGAGAAAAGAGATAAAAAATGACGGCGAATATTTTTACGGTATAACGCTTGTTGATACGCAAAAAAACGATTATCATACAGGTTTTGGAATTATATCTGATTAAAAAATCACGGGTATATTGCGGACGACCGAGTCGGTCGTCCCTACAATGAAATGACACTAAAACGTCAGATTTTTATCAACTGCGATACTTGTGAAAATATAAAATTTAAGGGCAGATTTTATATCTGCCCTTAAATTTTATATTTACCTGCCCCTACACTTGAGTAAGATAATATACCACACACTCTATCTTTATTTAGCTCAATATAAAAAGCAAATATGCCAAAATAAAATATTTTTTTTCATAATTAGTCAACATATGACTATATTCGACATCAATTGTTCGCAATATGCTGTATAATAAAAACATAACATACGTATTGTTAAATACTTACAGAAAGGAATATATGCGTATGGATGGACAGATAAACCGGATAAACAAATGCTAAACAACTATTTGTCATCGTTTTTTAACTGATGTTATCTTATAGTTGTTATTAGGCTTCCTCTTTTTACCGCCTTTAAATTAAAAATTAAGTTTAAATTAAACGAAAAGAGGATATAATCAATGAAATATATTAATAATAACAAAATATATGATACTAATAAAGCTGAGAAAGTCTTTGAATATGTAACCGGGAAAATAGAGGTTGTATTATATATAACTTCTTACAACGAATGGTTTTATTTATGCACAGAACGCGGTCATCAGGACATCAGACCTTTAGAACCTAAATATTTGAAGAACATATTATTAAACAGAAACAGACAAGATTTAATTGATAAGTATTTAGGCGATAAATAATATAGAAAAAGGGGCTGTTGCAAAACAGCCCCAAATTAATATAAAGTTTTTTTATATACATACAAATAAAAATTCACAATTGCCCGTTATCTTATATTCGCCAAGTTCTGCGGGGAGAAAATAACTATCGCCTTTTTTGAATTTGTATTCTGTGCCATTATATATAATATCGGCAGAACCTTCAATGCAAATTATCGAATTGAAAGAAGTTGCATCTGCGTTCAGATTTATTTCAGATGATACACTATATTTTTCTGCCTTAAAGTATTCGGACTTGCTCAACAGTTTAACAGTATAGCCCCCAGCTATCTCTATAGCCTGCTCATTTTTATGAAGTGCATCTATATCTATATCGTTTGCCATATCTTTTATACATACATCTAATGCTTTTTCAATATGCAATTCTCTCTTTTTGCCGTCGACTATTCTATCATAATCATAGACCCTATATGTCGTATCTGAGTTTTGCTGTACTTCTGCGATCAAAATTCCCTTGCCAATAGCGTGAATAAGACCCGCAGGAATAAAATATACCTCACCCGCTTTGACATTAACATAATTAAGACATTTCCCGAATTCCCCTTCTTTAATCATCATTTCGAGTTGCTCTTTTGTATAGTTGTCTTTCAGGCCGTATACGATTTGAGAACCCGGCATAGCATCAATGATATACCACATTTCGGTTTTACCGAGTTCATTTTCAATCTCCATAGCATAATCGTTGTCGGGATGAACCTGAACGGATAAATCCTGTTCAGCATCAATAAATTTTATTAAAACAGGAAATTTGTCCGGAGTTTTAGATTTAATTTTGTAATCCCGCATCACAATTTCCCCATTTGAAATTTTAAATATTTCATCAAAAGAAGCTCCTGCAAAATCGCCGTTTTCAATATTATTTATTCCGTTTTTGTGTATCGCAAGCTCCCATGATTCAGCTATTTTTTTATTTGCGTTATCTCCCTTGCCATATTCTCTGTTCAATCTCGTACCGCCCCATACAATATTTTTCAAAACTGCAGCTAATTTCAGGGGATACATATAATTTTTATTCATGATTTGGATTATCCTTTCTATATATATACTTCACATAATAATCTTACCACACAATAGATTAAAATTCAACGAGATTTTATAAATATTATTATCGAACGATTTCTCTATTTAATAAAAAGAGCTACTCTCCCGCCAAAGCGAAAAAGTAGCAATACCATATATAATAACCCGGTACGATAGTCATTTTCTTAACCCAATATTTTCTTTAAGTCGGCTTCCGGTGTAGATATTGGGGTAAGAGCAAACTTTTCGACAAGTACGTTCAGTATATTAGGAGAAATAAATGCCGGAAGGCTCGGCCCGATATATATGTTCTTTATACCGAGTGAGAGCAGTGTGAGCAATATGCATACGGCTTTCTGCTCATACCATGACAACACCAGCGTCAACGGCAGTTCGTTTACTGTACAGTTGAACGCCTCCGAAAGAGCGACAGCTACTTTGATTGCGCTGTAAGCGTCGTTGCACTGACCCATATCCATGATTCGCGGCAGCCCGCCGATTTCGCCGAGGTCAAGGTCATTGAAACGGTATTTGCCGCAGGCAAGGGTAAGTATAATAGTATCATTCGGCGTTTGTTTGACTAACTCGGTGTAGTAGTTTCTGCCAGTCTTTGCACCGTCGCAGCCACCTACAAGAAAGAAATGTTTAATTGCTCCTTCTTTTACAGCTTCAATCACTTTATCCGCAACCGACAGCACCGTGCCGTGAGCAAAGCCGGTAGTCACCGCATCGCCGCCGTTTATGCCAGTCATTTTGCGTTCTTCTTTGTACCCGCCGAGTTCAAGAGCTTTATCGATGATAGGAGTAAAGTCTTTATCTTCGTCTATATGCCGCATTTCGGGATATGCAACAACCGAAGTGGTGAACACTCTGTCGGCATAGCTCGGCTTTACGGGCATAATACAGTTCGTGGTGAACAGTATTGGGGCGGGTATGTTGTCAAACTCGCTTTGCTGATTCTGCCAAGCCGTACCGAAATTGCCTTTGAGATGGGGATATTTCTTAAGTTCGGGGTAACCGTGAGCTGGGAGCATTTCGCTGTGAGTATAGATATTTATACCCTTGCCCTCGGTCTGTTCTAAAAGCAGTTTCAAGTCACATAAGTCGTGACCGGATATAACGATGAACGGCCCCGCTTCAATATTACAATTTACTTTCGTCGGTGCAGGATTGCCATATGCTTCCGTATTTGCGGCATCAAGAAGCTCCATGCATTTCAGATTTACATTCCCAAGCTCCATGACAAGAGCCAGCAAATCGTTGGCAGATTTATCTTCGCCGATTGCGAACAACCCTTTGCAGAAAAAATTATTAACGATGTCATCACTTTTTCCCAACGCATACGCATGGTGTGCATATGCCGCCATTCCGCGCAATCCAAATAAAATAAGCGACTTTAGCGAACGTATATCCTCGTTGTCATTCCAAAGCTGTGACATATCATAGCTGTCGTTCCTTGTACACGGCGAAGCACAATCTCCGCAGTTCGGAATCAGTTTTGCTTTTTCAGTTTTAATAATCTTAATTTGATTTTGAATAGCCTCATTATCAAAGTTCACATTTGTTATTGCGGTAAACAAACCGTCAATAATGGCTTTATACGTGCTTTCAGTCGGCGTATTGCCGTCTGTAGCTCTTGCAAGCCCTATTAATTCACCGGTGAGTATATCCTGTAAATCAGCAATATCAGGCTTCTTACCGCATACCCCGCTTATTGTGCAGCCGCTTCCTTTGCGGTCTGCTCGCATTGAAAACAAAACATTGACATAGTATGTTCCTCCTCTTATTTTAAAATTTTTATATAAGTTCATAATAATTTTTCTTCTATTTTTCTTCTATGCTTCTTCTCCGGTGTCTGCATATATCGCAGTTGCATTCCAGTGTTGCAAGGATACTCGTGTCAATAGATAAAAAATAATCAAGTATCTCTGCATCCAGTTGTGTTCCCGCATTTTCCCGTAAGATTCGAGTTGTTTCAATTAAATTTTTTGCCGTTCTGTAAATCCTGTAAGTCCTCAGAGCGGAAAAAGTATCGGCTATAGCTATAATACGGGATTCCAAAGGTATTTCGTCGCCTTTCAATCCATAATACCCACGACCGTCGATACGCTCATGATGATATAATATCCAATCATCCATAGACGAGAACACAGTATTCTCTATGATTTTTTTGCCATTTAGGGGATGCTGACGCATGATGAGCCATTCTTCTTCGTCAAGCGCATCGTCCTTATTCAAAATATTATCGGGAGTTGAAATTTTCCCTATATCGTGTAAGAGAGCCGCAGTTAAGAGGCTTTCTTTGTCCAATTTTATTTTATATGACATTGGTAAGTAGTCATATATGGCTTCTACAATGACTTTTACATGATGCGAATGTCCCTGCGTATAGGGGTCTTTCGCTTCTATCACATTTACAAAATATTGAATGAGGTCGTTGCTTCTAAGTTTTTTGCATTCATCAGTACACTGCGAATTTGAATTAATGTCAACGATTTCTATAGCTTCTTCGTGACAGGCTGATATGCAAAGACCGCAGCCGATGCACTTGCTTTCATCAATTTTGATTGCCTGGCTAATCACTGGTGTCCCCCCTTTTGAAAATATCGGCTGTTTTTTTCGTCATTTTCATCTAATCCAAAATTCTGCCGTCTGTGGATACAGTGACAACCTGCCACGGAATCATTTTGCCGCAATTCTGAAGTGCAGTTTTCACGGCGTGTTCAAGCCCTCCGCAACATGGCACTTCCATTCGTACTATTGTTACGGACTTTATATTGTTTGTTTTTAAGATGGCAGCCAGCTTTTCTGAGTAATCGCCCTCGTCCAGCTTCGGACAGCCAATGATTGTGACTTTATTTTTCATATATTCGGCGTGAAAATTGCCGTAAGCATACGCAGTACAATCAGCGGCGACAAGCAGATGAGCATTCTCAAAATACGGTGCGTTTGTTGGTACGAGCTTTATCTGCACAGGCCATTGATTGAGGTGCGTTTGGACTGATGCGTTCCATTCTGTTTTTAGATCCGCCGATTCTTTTCGCGCAATAGGCTTTGAATGAGTACCGGGGCAGCCGCAAGCCAATGTATCTGGTTGTTTATTTTGCGTTTTCGCTTTCACAGCTACCTCATCATACTCTGCCGCTTCCCGTTCCTCGAATGTAATCGCTTCGGTTGGGCATACCGGCAGACAGTCGCCGAGTCCGTCGCAATAATCATCACGCAGCAACTTTGCTTTGCCGTTAACCAAACCTATAGCCCCTTCATGGCAAGCGGATACACACAAACCACAGCCGTTGCAATTTTCTTCATTTATTTTTATGATTTTTCTTATCATTTCTATGACCTCCTTTTGTTTTTACAATCATATTATAGTATAATAAAAGTAATAAGTCGGTTGTAAAAACAACGGAAACAAAAAAAATGAAAAAAATTTTGAAATGATAAAAAATAAGATGCTCAAAAGGGTATGGCGAAAAATTCACCATACCCTATATATAATCAAACGGGAAGAAATGGTACGTTATCTCGGTGTTGATAGGAGTGCCATGGCAAGTTAGTGTATCACCGATAAACATACTTGAATATAATAATATAAAGCAAATTACTTGGCAATTATTAGCAATTAACTGTAAATATACATAAATTTAAGAAATGAGAGGTTTTTTAATGGAATCAATGGTTATGGTAGAACCGGGTATTAGGGTGTATGTAAATGATATTAATCCATCGGGCAAAAAAACAATTATTTTTCTTCATGGCTGGCCTGCCAATTACAGATTATTTGAATATCAATATAATATTTTACCACATATGGGCTATCGTTGCATAGGCATTGATACGAGAGGATTCGGTAATTCAGATAAACCTTGGAATGGATACAGTTACGACCGTTTGGCAGATGATGTTTTACAGATTATCAGAGCATTGAATTTACATAATGTTACGTTGTTGGGACATTCCACAGCCGGGGCTGTCGCTGTCCGATATATAGCACGCCATAACAGTTTTAAGGTTTCAAATCTTGTGCTTTGTGCAGCCGCTGTGCCCAGCCTTGTCCAGCATCCAAATTTTCCTTACGGGCAGAAAACAGAAGACATTGAAAAAAATTTTATTCAAACAGCGTATAAAGACCGTGCCAAAATGTTAGAAGACTTCGGCAAAATATTTTTTTATAAACCGATATCGCCTCCCTTTTCCGATTGGCTCTTTCAAATGGGATTACAGGCGGCCAGCTATGCAACGATTGCTATCTCTAAAGATTGGATTATAGAAGAATTATTTAACGACCTTCCCAAGATACATATTCCTACTTTGATTATGCACGGCATTCATGACCAAGTTGTTCCGTATCAGTTAGGCGTTGTACAAAGTAAGGAAATTAGAAATTCAAAATTGATAACATTTGAAAACAGTGGTCACGGGCTATTCTATGATGAAATGGAAAAATTCAACACAGAATTAATGCACTTTGTATGATGATTTTATGATGATTTTTTATAGTTGGATTTAATTTTCTATGGGAGGCCGGGTCGGCATTTCATTATGGCAATCGCTTAAAAAGTTTTTACGGGAGCATTCTTTTTCTCTGAGAGAAAAAGAATCAAAAAGAGCGTACTTTGTGAATCTAAGTCTACTCATTATAAAAATTTTTGAAGATTTTTAAGAAACTTTTTATAAAAAGTTTCTTAAATTACGTTCTATATTGCACAAAATATTTTTAAGCGATTGCCATAGCATTTCTTACATTTATTTGACTTGTCCTAAAACCTGTCGCAGGGGCGAACACTGTTCGCCCCTACACGTTATATTTTGAGGTTATAGGACAGCTCTATTGAAAATTTTCAATATCAATTTCTCAGTACATATAGTTGGGTGGAAGAGATACTGATAAAAGACGAAACATTTTCGTTGCTCGATAAAAAAGCGTTACTGGAAAGCGATATAGAATATATAAGCCTACACGACAATAATACCTTTCTCACCTCCTGTTATGCATCTGCCGCCGTTTTTCGTCACAATATATGTGTCTTCAACACCGACTACACCGATATTTTCTATGCCCTTTTTAGGTTCAACTGCAATTACCATATTTTCTTCCAACGGTTCGTTGAATCCTTCGGCTATGACAGGGTATTCATCAATGTGCAGCCCTACACCGTGTCCCAGAAATTTTGCCTTTCTATTCCCAAATCCCATGAAATTCTGAATAAAATCCGTATCCAATCCATTTATAACATTGTTATAAATTTCGCTTGGAATATTTCCGATTTTCAAAAGGCTGGCTATTTTGTTCTGTATCTGAACGCACTGACTGTGAATTTTTATCACATAATCAGGCGGGTTAACTCCAAACATATATATCTGTGTTCTGTCTGTATGATAGCCGTTCACGCCATAGCCTATGTCTATGAAAACCAAATCGCCCTTTTTGAGCAGTCTTGTTCTGTCGCCTACTATCGGCACAGCGGGATATTGACCTTTCATTCCGCCGGGGCCGTCAAAATTGGTCGGGCATAACGAATTTTCCCCGAATCCTATCTGACCCACGACCATTTCAGTCTGAAACATAGCGAACCGCGAAACGCCGTGGTAGCCTAACTTTATCATTTCATGATATAACGCTGCAGTAAGCTCTGTTTCATTCATACCCTCTTTCAACAAGGACGGCGCTATGGTTTCAAGTAAATACTGATGCTGCTTTCCCGATTCTTCTATATAAGCCAGTTCATATGGGCTTTTTACCGCACGAACTCTAAAGATTATCTTGTCGATTGATTTTATCTTGTCAATTTTAAAATATTTTTTCAATCTTTCAAGCATACCGTATGTCATTACTTCGGTTTCAATATATACATTCTGAGCATCACCGCCTATTACATTCGCAACGTCTTTATAACTTATCATAGAATATACATTTTCAAGCGGGCATTCAGTTTTTGCACGCTCAAAACTCCTACGCACAAAATATGCATATGTTCCATCTTTTTTTAGAACAAAAATACCATCCTGAATTGTGCCTGTCAAATAATACTGATTGACTTTATCTATTACAAACACGATATCCCAATTATTATCTTGGTTGTTTACGGTATTGTACAACTTCTCAATTCTATTCAACAGTTCATGTTTTGTTGGCATTGTCACTACCATTATATAATTTTACACTCCTTCTGCATGATATGCAAGGACTCTTTCCCTTTAATTTTTACTATATCCCATACTTTTTAGTATATCATCTCTTTGGTCTTTTGTCAATCAGATTAGCTATACAAACCACGACAAACGCATGAAAAAAACCACTGGTAGTCGCTTCGTCCAAGCGTGAATGTGTTCTTTACCCATTTATACTGCGTAACTAAAAGATTTTCCATCAAGCGTCAAAGGGAACTAAATTACAGCGTTGATAAGCCGCATTGCCAAGTATGATTTTTATGGGTATTCCTATGGAATTAGCGACAAGTTTATCAACGAGCTCAATCACGGAATCAGAGCGTATGTATGAATCGTTTGTTATAGTTTCCATAGGTCTCTGTTAAACGGCGGTGTTCTCAGAATAATACTGGGCTTGTGCATTCCACAACTCATAATACTTGCCATCAGCGTCCGCAATCAATGTGTCATGACTGCCGCGCTGTACAAGCTCACCCTCGTGGAATACCGCTATATCATCACAGAAACGGCATGATGATAAACGGTGTGAAATGTAGATTGCCGTCTTATCTTCGACTATCTCATTGAATTTCGAATATACTTCAAACTCCGCAATCGGGTCAAGAGCAGATGTGGGTTCGTCAAGCACTATGAACGGCGCATTTTTGTATAATGCCCTTGCCAATGCTATCTTCTGAGCCTCACCACCTGAAATTATCACTCCGTCCTCGTCAAAATCTTTATACAATGGAGTTTCTAAACCTTTCGGCATATCGGCTAATCTGTCGCCAAATCCTGCCATTGACAAATACTTTTTCACTTTTTTTTCATCAACATCAACTGACGCTGCCACATTCTGAACGAGGGTAAACGAAAATAATTTAAAATCTTGAAAGACCACGGAGAAAATGCTCATATATTCATCATAGTCATATTTTGTTATATCAATTCCATTCAGCGTTATTTCGCCCTCTGTCGGGTCGTACATACGGCAGAGCAGTTTTATCATAGTAGTCTTGCCGCTTCCGTTCATACCGACAACCGCGAGTTTTTGCCCGATATGCAGTTTCATTGATAAATTTTTCAACACATCTCTGTCTGTTCCGGGATATTTAAAGCTGACATTTTTAAATTCAAATTTATATTCATTGTCATTGCATTTTTCGATTGGCAGCGTACCCTGATACATCTTGTTTTCGATTTTGAAAAAGTTCAAATAATGCGCTAAAAACGGTGTATTCATTTTTATTAGAGCAATATGCGCCGACATATCTTTAAACGCATTGACAAGCCTTGTTATAAATCCTACATATTTTAGTACGCTGCCTATCTCGAATAATCCACGCACCGCATTCAGGCAAATGAAAGCATATATTGCAAAATTTATCCCCTGTGATATTATTTGGTCTGGAATTTGTGTGTTGCGGTGTCCGAACCAATATGCTCTGTTCGCTTTGATTTGAAGTTTCTGCATTCTCTCGCTGTGCTGCTTAAATATAATTGACATATTATATATACGTACATCCTGTCCTGATTTATATTGATGCCAAAAACCGTCGTCAATTCGATTATGCTCAATACCTGCATTGGAAATATCATCGCCGAGTTTTGATAGCTTTTTAGCATTTTTCAATGAAATAAATATTGACAGAACTACAAGCAATATAATCGCTGCCGGATATATAATCGCCCCCGCCATATCTTCCGCCTGCCTGAATATTAAAACGAACAGACTTGATGTAAAGCATAACGACAATATTACTTCTATAATACCCGCTACGATATATTGAAACGAATGAATCAATGCCCAAATACCAAATAAGTTTATACATTTGTTTTCATCAATTTTTCTGCGGTATTGCCGAACTTCGGGATTTTCTAAATGCTCATAATCCATTTTAAAGCCAAACTCCGTAAACATACGACTTTCAGTATTTTCAAAAGACTGCCATTCATATTCTTTTAATTTATTAAATATTCTGCTTATTATCACTATCAATAAATCAGCAATTATTGTGAGTAATACAAGAGATAACAAGCGTTGTGAATCTCTCGCTCCTGCAAGTTCGTTTACGATTTCAGCCGACATATATATCGTTATATAAGGTGCAAGATTAGCAAATATTCCGTTTACTATTAATATCGGTATAAACGATTTACGCCATTGCCAAATAAGTTTTAATCCTTTGATATTAGTAGCTATCATTATAAACCGCCCTCCTCAATATTATTTTTGTAATAATGGCTCTGTATATTGAACATATTTGCATACAGCCCGTTTAGCTGCATTAATTCATTGTGACTGCCGCTTTCAGCAATTTTACCGTCCTGTATAAATATAATACGGTCACAGAAGCGTGTGCTTGATAAACGGTGCGAAATATAAATCGAAGTTTTGCCCTGCGTTAAATTTGCATATTTCATGTAAAGCTCATTTTCGGCAATCGGGTCAAGTGCGGCTGTCGGCTCATCAAGCACTATCACAGGAGCGTCTTTATAAAGTGCGCGGGCAAGCATTAATTTTTGCTTTTCACCACCTGATAAGTCAATACCGTCATCATAAATACCTTTCATAAGAGTTGTTTCCATGCCATTGGGCAGTGCGTTGACAACACTGTCAAGTCCCGCAAGTTTTAAGGCATTGCTTACTTTTACTTTATCTACATTTTCACCGTTTCCTGCTATAAAATGTGAAATAGGTATAGGCACGAGGCTTACTTCTTGAAATACTGCCGCAAACTGCGTATAATAATCCTCTATATTATATTCTTTCACTTCTTTGCCGTTTAACAATACCACTCCCGAAGTCGGATAATAAAGCCCGCACATTAATTTTACAAGCGTTGTCTTTCCTGCTCCGTTTACACCGACTATTGCAAGACGTTCGCCTTTATTTATCTTAAAACTGATATTGTCAATCGCTGGTTTTTCCGCTCCCGGATAAATATAGCTCAACTTCTTAAACTCAATTTCATACGGTACTTCTGATGGTAGAGCTATACCCTCGCCGTGATTAAATCTATCTTCTAATTCGAAGTATGCACGCATACGGTTTATATCAATACTCTGTGCGGCAATTTCGCTGAATTGCCCGATAATCGAAGATAACCAGCCTGAAAATCCTGCTATCGCTCCAAAGTAAAATATAAAACTGCCCAAATCAATTCTATCACTCAAAAGCATGGATATCAGCACAGCATAAGCAACTCCGTCACGGACAAACCGCAGAACTCCGTCTGTTATACCAGCCATTAAATTTTTGTTATATATCTTTTTGTGCCATTTCATGCGTAAATTTTGATAGAGTACAGTTAATTCTATAAGCCATTTGCGCATACCGTATAATTTTATATCTTTTGCGTGTTCATACTGACTTGATATCGCATACAAATAATTGTTTTTTCTATCATACCGCACCCAATTATCGCTGTTTTTGTCAGTATATTTTCGCACATAGGTCAGCACGGCATAATTTATTAAACTTGATATAGCGATTAATAAAAGTATAAGCGGATTTAATGCACCGATAATACTGCCGTAAGTAAATATTCCCAACAGATTTATAAACAAAGAATTTAATGTTACCGGTATATTTTCTCCTGCATTTGTTCCGCGCCATGATTGTCCGAGCATATCTGCAATTTTAGGATTTTCAGAATTTTCGTAATCCATTTCTCTATATTTTGCGTTAAGAATATGACAGTAACGCATACAAAATGCCCAACTCGTAGAATTAATTTTCGCATCGCAGAATGACTGTACAAGCCCTGCCCCCATTAAAATCAAACAGTAAATCCCTATCGTTATAAGCATTCGCACATCATCGCTTTTTTGTTCGATAAGCCCGATTAGCAATGCCGGAAAATAAATTAATGCCAACGGTAAGAATATGCTTATAGGTATCTTGGGTATAAACGCAAGATAATATATTTTATCCCATTTCCATATATTCGCAAGTGAATACACGATATTCTGAAATATATTATATTTGTATTTCTCTTTTTTCTTTTTTGTTTTTTGGTCAAGCATAAATAAATCCTCTCTTTAATTTTTATTTATTTTATGCAAATATAATATCACATCCCGATAAAAAAATAAAGCCACTTGAACACGAACAGTCAAAAATCGCACACGAATGGCATGGTTAATTTTACAAGTATAGCTCAAAGCGGGAACATTCTCGCTGTTGTTCGCCATATTGCTCTCAATATCCTCAAAAACTTTCCTGTCAAGATGAGCCTTGCTCGCAAACGCCGTAAGTGCTTATATGATTCTGATTTCATGGCCGATGTTCTTATCTCCGCTTTTTCTTGATTTTTTTCATGCGTTCGCCGTGATTTTAATGTTTTTGTACTTGAAAACATTACTGTTTTATGATATAATATTTTATTATTCAAAATAAATTTTTTTAAAATAAAAATAATAAAACTATAATTACAAAACAAAATTTTGTATGAAGAAAGGTAAATAAAATGGCAGTAAAATTAATAAAAAACGGCGGATTTTTTATAAATAACAAAGATATTATAGAATGTTCAGATAGCAATAAATCAAAAATATTAAGTTTAGGTATAACAGAACCCAAAGAATTTTACAAAAAAAATACTATTGCATATAAAATTTTAAGCGAACATAATACTTCGGGTAACAGTTCAAAATTAAGATTAAAATTCGATTGTTTGGCATCGCATGATATAACATATGTGGGGATAATACAAAGTGCAAGGGCAAGCGGATTAGATAAATTCCCTGTACCGTATGTGCTGACAAATTGTCATAACAGTCTTTGTGCTGTCGGTGGCACTATAAATGAAGACGACCACCTATTCGGTCTTTCAGCAGCAAAAAAATACGGAGGTATATTTGTACCTGCACACCTCTCTGTTATACACACGTATATGCGTGAGATGATGAGTGGCTGCGGCAAGATGATTTTGGGGTCAGACAGTCATACAAGATATGGTGCACTCGGCTGTATGGCAGTAGGCGAGGGCGGTCCTGAACTTGTGAAACAGTTGCTGTCGAGAACTTATGATATAGATACGCCTGAAGTGATAGCCGTACATTTAAGTGGCAAAGTAAAAAATGGCGTAGGCCCTCAAGATGTTGCTTTGAGCATAATAGGCGAAGTGTTCAAAAATGGCTTTGTCAAAAATAAAGTTTTGGAATTTATCGGCGACGGAGTAAAAGACCTGCCCATTGAATTCAGAAACGGTATTGACGTTATGACAACCGAAACAACTTGTTTATCTTCGATATGGATTACGGACGATGAAGTAAAAAAATATTATGAAACACATCACAGAACAGACGCTTACAAAGAGTTAAAACCTGATGATATAGCATATTATGATGGTGTTGTAAAAGTAGATTTATCAAAAGTCGAATGTATGATAGCTTTGCCGTTTCACCCAAGCAATGCTTATACTATAAAAGAAGTAAATGAAAATACAGGAGATATAATAAATGCTGTTGAAGTTGCAGCAAAAAGTCAACTTGATTCACCGAATATTGATTTTAAATTAAAAGATAAAATAATAAAAAATAGGTTAAAGGCAAGTCAAGCAGTTGTAGCAGGTTGTGCGGGCGGCACATTCGATAATATCTGCGCTGTTTATGATATAATCAAAAATAAAACAATAGGTATCAGCAGTGAAGAATTTTCGTTGAGCATATATCCGGGAAGCCAGCCAATTAATATAGAACTTACAAGAAACGGTATGGCGGCGGAACTTCTAAATTCAGGAGCAGTTTTGAGGTCGGCATTTTGCGGGCCATGTTTCGGAGCAGGTGATGTTCCCGCCAATAACGGATTCTCAATAAGACATTCAACGCGAAATTTCCCGAACAGAGAGGGTTCAAAACCGACAAGCGGACAGATTGCTTCTGTTGCATTAATGGACGCACGTTCAATTGCAGCAACTGCAATCAATGATGGATTTTTAACCCCTGCAACAGATGTTGATGTTGAATATGTTAAATATAATTATAAATTTGATAAAAAAGTATATGAAAACAGGGTTTATTCAGGGTATGACAATCCAATTGATACAGATTTAAAATTTGGGCCGAATATAGCGGATTTCCCTGTTATAGAAAATCTGAACAAAAATCTCATGTTGAAAATATGCAGTGTGATAACTGATGAAGTAACGACAACAGATGAGCTTATCCCATCGGGAGAAACGTCGTCTTACCGGTCTAATCCCATGAAACTTGCGGAGTTCACGCTTTCAAGAAAAGACCCGCAATATGTTGAGAGGTCAAAGGCTGTGAAAAATATGAACGAAAACAAATCTGCATCATCTGATACAGAAGAACTTATCAAAAAAATAAATTCTATAAATAATTCCGGAGAAATTGACTTGAAAGACGTAAGTTTCGGAAGTGTTATATTTGCGAATAAACCGGGTGACGGTTCAGCGAGGGAGCAGGCTGCATCATGTCAAAAATTCCTCGGAGGTATGGCTAATATAGCTCGTGAATATGCTACAAAGCGTTACAGAAGCAATTTGATAAATTGGGGCATGATTCCGTTTATCTATCAAAATGATGATTTGCCGTTTGAAATCGAAAATTATATATTTATACCTGAAATAAGACCTGCAATAGAAAATAAAGATTCAAGCATAAAAGCGTATATTTTAAGTGAAAATAATTCCCCGAAAGAAATTATATTGTATATACCTGAATTTACAGATGATGAAAGGGATATAATTTTAGCAGGCTGTCTTATAAATTATTATAAACAAAATTAAAAAGTGAGAGGAAAATATAGATGATTGTAGAACCCAAAATCAAAGGATTTATATGTATTACAGCACACCCTGACGGCTGTGCAAAAAATGTTAGGGATAGTGTTGATTATGTCATACAGCAGGGGAAAATAAATCTGCCTCAGATAAAAAATATTCTTGTTATAGGTGCATCAACAGGCTACGGGCTTGCATCGGCGATTACAGCGTCATTTGCATTAAAAGCAAACGTATTGAGCGTATCTTTCGAGAAAAACGCAAACAGAGGACGTACCGCTACAGCAGGTATGTATAATCTCGCAGCATATCAAAAAGAAGCACAAAAAAACGATTTGTATCTTAAAAATATTATAGGCGATGCTTTTTCAAATGAAGTAAAAGCCGAAGTATGTGAAATGGCAAAAACAGATAATCTAAAATTTGATATGATTATATATAGTATAGCCGCACCATCAAGAATTGACCCGAATACGAATGAAAAATATACATCTGTGATAAAGCCAATCGGAAAAGAATATAAATCTAAAGGAATAGATTTAAACAGCTATAAAATGACAGAAACAGCGGTACAGCCCGCAACAGATGAAGAAATAGAGAATACAAGAAAAGTCATGGGCGGAGATGATTTAGAGCTTTGGGTTGATGCTTTGAAACAGCAAAATTTATTAAGCGATGGTGCAATTGTAGTGCCTTATTCATATATTGGCCCGACACTTACACATGATATATACTTGAACGGTTCCATCGGTATGGCGAAAAACCATATGAAAACTACTTGCGATAAACTTTCGGCTAATAAAAATTATAATGTAAAAGCTATGGTATCAGTAAACAAAGCCGTAGTAACTCAATCAAGTTCAGCTATTCCTGTCTTGCCGTTGTATATTTCACTTTTGTTTAAAGTTATGAAAGAAAAAAATATTCACGAGGGCTGCATTGAACAGGCATACAGGTTATTTAAAAAATTTGAAAGCAATCAAGATTTAACAGATGAACATGGATTTATACGAATAGACGATTGGGAAATGAGAGATGATGTTCAGCGTGAAGTGGCTGACAGATGGGAAAAAGTCGATGATGATAATTTAAATAGTTTGGCGGATTTAGAGGGATATAGGACAGATTTTTTGAAACTTTTCGGATTTGGAGTTGACGGCGTAGACTATACAAAAGATGTAGAAATCGAAGTAGAAGAAAACGATTTACTTTTCTTTTTCTCGTAAAAAGAAAAGTAAACAAAAGAAAAACGTATAAAATTTATACTTAATTTATATTATAGGAATAAATTTATGAAGAAGATAAATAGAATTATTGTATTTGTTTTGCTGTTTATGCTGATTCCAACTATTAAAACAAATGCGGCAGACGAATCATGGAAACCGAATCTTGCAGATTTTCTGATAAATAATTTTCCAAGTTTGTTTGATGAAGCGACAAAAAAGAAAAATGAAAAAGAATTTGAAAAATGGAATACCGAATGGGGCAATAATACGATTTTTTCTGATTCAAATTATTCATACTTTAACTTTTCAGATGATATTGTTCCGTATATCGAAGGCAATATTGTTCTTGGAATAGTTTCACCTTCGCAATATTATTTTTATGACTTGGATTACGATGACATACCGGAAGCGATTATAAATTTTAATGCCAATAATAGTGGTGTGGGGTGGAGAGTAGTCTGTAAATTTTATGATAAATCCTATAAAATAATAGGTACATTAAGAGGCGGCGAATATTATGAGAAACTTTATGTTAATCCTGACAATAAAATTGTAAGTGTTGAATCGGATACAACTCAAGTTTTTGAAATAAAAAATAATGAAATAGTATACAGCGAGTATATTGACTCAACCGGAAGCGATTCATATAAGGGAATTAAGTACAGCGAAATAGGGCCATATAGTACTAATTTTTTTACTTTTGAAAATTATGAAACATTTTTGCAGGTCGAAATATTTTTAGCCGACCTCAGATATATCCCGCAGTTTGACTGCTCCGATGTTATAGAGTCGCTCAAATATATTCCAATTGCTCCAAAGACAGGAGATATAAGCAGTAATATATTTATAACTCTCGGAGTTATAAGTGTTGTGTTTATTTTGGCAATATCACGCAAAAGATGGAGTAAGACGGAAGGAACGAAGTTCTGTATAATGTCCCGGAAAATAATAATTAAGAAATGAGAGTGAAATATGAAACAAGAGTTATGTTTCAAAGAAGCGGATATATTAATTCCTAATGTTGAAAATACAGACATGAAAAAGTGGAGCGTTATAGCCTGTGACCAATATACTTCTGATTTAGCATATTGGAACTCTATACGTGAATTTGTAGGCGGAGAGATGTCCACGCTTAATATGATTTTCCCTGAAGTATATCTTGAAACGGAAGACGAAGAGAAAAAGGCTGAAAGGATAAAAAATATAAATACGGCAATGTCAGAATACAGCGAAAAATTAAAATGCTATTCGGATTCTGTATTTTATATTGAAAGAACACTTAAAAACGGCAGTATCAGACATGGTTTTGTAGGAATGATTGACCTTGAAGAATATGACTATAAAAAAGACTCAAAATCAAAAATAAGAGCGACAGAAGAAACGGTTGTCGACAGGCTTCCTCCAAGAATTAAAATAAGACAAAACGCTGTTTTGGAGCTTCCCCATGTCATGCTTTTATATAACGATGAAAATAATTCGATAGTGGATGATATAAAACATAATATAGATAATCTAAAAAAAGTCTATGACTTTGAATTAATGAAAAATAGCGGAAGCATAGAATCATACAGACTTGATGAAAAAAATATTGTAGCATTGAAAAACAAACTGGCAAATCTTGAAGATAGCTCAAAAAGCGGCTTATTGTTCGCAGTAGGCGACGGAAATCATTCTCTTGCTGCCGCAAAAGAATATTATGAAAACATAAAAAGACAATGCAAAAATGAAAGCATAAATCACCCTGCAAGATATGCTTTAGTTGAAATTGTAAATATATATGATGAATCGCTGAATTTCGAGCCGATTTATAGAGTATTATTTGATATTGAGCCGGAAAAAGTTATTGAAAGTTTACAAAAAGAATATGATATATCATTTGATGAGCCAAGCAGTAAAACTTATCACAAGTTTGATGTATATTATAATATGCAGTCCCGAAGCATATTTATAAACAACCCTAAATATTATCTGCCCGTAAAAGATTTGCAGGAATTTTTAGATAATTATTTAAAGAGCAATAAAGCTAAAATTGATTATATACATGGAAAAGACGAAACTATAGATATATCCAAAAAAGACGGCAACATAGGATTTATATTTGAAACAATGTCAAAGAGTGACTTGTTTGAAACAATCGAACGTGACGGCGTTCTGCCGAGAAAAACATTTTCTATGGGTGAAGCGTATGACAAACGATTTTATATCGAGTGCAAGAAAATACTAAATTAAAAACAGATAAACTTTCTATAAAAATTCCCTATGCCACCAGAGTTTATCTTAAATAATAAAAACTATTTTCAAAAGAGCAGATTTTTATGGCTGCTCTTTTTCTTTTTACGGAAAAATACAGAAAAGGACAGAAAAAGAACAGTAAGTGATTAAACTAAAAAAAATCAGTAAATAATGGAAAATAACAGCAAAATATTTTGTATTAATATTAACGGAGGTAGCAGGATAATGGATTTGCCAAAGGGCTATACAATACAAACCAAGATGTTTAAAACAGTTAGAGTCATTGAAAAGATAGGAGAAGGCGGGCAAGGTGCAGTATATAAAATAGATTATGACGGAAAACCGAAAGCCCTAAAATGGTATGCTTCGAATAAGCTAAAAAATATTGATAAGTTTTACAAGAATATTCAAAACAACATAGACAAAAAAGCCCCTACGAACGCTTTTTTGTGGTGTGAAGATATTACTGAAATAAAAGACGGCAGTTTTGGCTATATAATGAATTTGCGACCGCCTGAATATAAAGATTTTTCGCTGATTTTACTTGCGAAAGTAAAGTTTGAAAGTGATGCTGCCGTTATAAATGCTGCATTAAATATTGTCGCAGGGTTCAGGGCATTGCATAACAGGGGATATAGTTATCAGGATTTGAACGACGGAAATTTTTTTGTTAATCCCAAAACAGGAAATGTTCTTATTTGTGATAATGATAATGTCGCCCCATACGGCGAAAGTTTAGGTATAGCGGGGAAATGTCGGTATATGGCTCCCGAAGTGGTATTAGGCAAAAAAACGCCGGATATACATACAGACAGGTTCTCCCTTTCTGTAATCTTGTTTTTATTGCTGTTTATGAATCACCCCCTTGAGGGTAAAGCTACTAATCCGCCGTGCCTTACAGAAGAATTAGAGCGTGAATATTACGGCACAAATCCTGTGTTTATTTTTGACCGGACAGACAAATCAAATACGCCGGTAAGGGGTATCCACAGCAATGCGATAAATAGATGGGGATTATTTCCCCAATATGTGAGAGATATGTTTGTTAGGGCTTTCAGCAAAGAAGTAATGAACGGAACAAAGCCGAGAGTTATGGAAAAAGAATGGCAGGAGATGTTTGTTAAGCTGAGAGGAGAGATAATTCTATGCTCATGCGGCAAAGAAACTTTTGTTGAAGTAAAAAAGATGTGCGAATGTATGAATTGCCGGAGAAAAATTTCTTTTCCTGTATATCTTAAAACAGCCAAGTACGATATTGCTGTATATCCGTCTGTTAAATTATATAAATGCCATACAGAAAGTGATAATGATGATTTTGAAACCGTTTGCGGAGAAATAATTCGCAGTAAAAATAATCCGTCGATTTGGGGAATAAAAAATCTTTCGGGTATAACGTGGCATACGGTCGATAAAAACGAGATGCAAACGCCATACCCAAAAGATAGCGTCATACAAATAAAAAAAGATATGAAGATAAATTTCGGCGGGACAATTGCAGAAATAATATAGTTTATTTTTTATACGAGATAAAAAGGAGAAATTAATTATGTCACTAAGCGATTTTGCAGAATCTGTACCAAGAAAAACGATGACTTTGTTTTTTATTATTGATACATCGGGGAGTATGTCGGGAGATAAAATCGGGGCGGTAAATAGTGCAATCGAGGAAATATTGCCTGAACTTCGGGATATATCTGATACAAATGCAGATGCAAAAATAAAAATTGCGGTGCTTGAATTTTCATCGGGAGCCGCATGGATAACAGCATCACCGATTGAAGCAGAAATATTTACATGGACTTTTTTAAATGCCGGAGGTGTGACAGATTTAGGCGAAGCCTGTATGGAACTGAACGAAAAACTTTCTAAAAATGAATTTATGAAAGAAACGGCAGGGTCGTTTGCTCCTGCATTGTTTTTAATGTCAGATGGTGAGCCTACAGACGATTATCAAAAGGGACTTGCACTTTTAAAGCAAAATAACTGGTTTAAAAAAGCGATAAAAGTTGCCGTTGCAATCGGAGAAGATGCAAACAAAGAAGTGCTTACCGAATTTACGGGTACATCTGAGGCTGTGCTTGAAGCGTATAATGTTGCACTTTTGAAAAAAATGATAAAATTTGTGAGCATACGGGCTTCTCAACTGGCGAGCAAAAGCTGTAATGTAGGGGTAGCCGCAGGTAACAACGGAGGCGCAAGTGCAGTCGGCAATAAACAAGACGATTTTATTGACGAGCTGGAAGACTTCAAAAATGAAATTGAAAGCGACGATTCTAATAGCGATATTGAGTGGTAGCAGGAATCAGGGCGTTGCCCTGAACCAATCTTAAGAAATTTTTTTCAAAAAGTTTCTTAAATATCTTTAAAAACTTTTAAGCAAATTATTTATAAATTATTTATTAAAGTGAGAAAGATTATGAATTATCGTTCATTTGCCTGTAGCGAGAAAGGTGCGGAGCATGAGAAAAACAATATGCCTTGTCAGGATAGCGCAATAAATTATGTAGATAAAGATTTGCTGATTGCTATAATCGCAGTTGCAGACGGACATGGAAGTGCGGAATGTTTCAGAAGCGAAATAGGCTCACGCTTTGCAACTGAATGTGCTATTGAGTGTATAAAAAAATTTATTTGTGTCATACGTGAGAATAATATTTCTATAGAAGAAAAAAAAGACGAACTTTTGGCACAACTTTCGAACAGCATTATTACTTCTTGGAATGAAAGAATAGAAAAAGATTATATAAACAGTCCGTTTACAACTGCAACAGATATATCGGGACAGACAGAAGAAGATATAAAAGAAACTATTGGACAGGCATACGGTACGACTCTTGTGACGGCGGCATTAACTAATGATTATTGGTTCGGATTGCAGATAGGCGACGGGAAATGTGCGGCGTTGCGTGATGACGGAACTTTTTATCAGCCTATTCCCGATGATGAAAGATGCTTTATGAATATCACAACATCAATGTGCGATTGTGATGCTTCAAGAGAATTCAGGTATTGCTTTGAAGTTGATAAGCCTTCTGCAATTTTTATCGGAACTGACGGCGTCGATAACTCGTTTGAAGATGATGAGCAGTTATATGAATTATATAAGTGTATGATAAAAAATTTCGCAAGCAGGGACTTTAAATCTGAGGTGGAAGAAGTGAAAAGGTTTTTACCTGTACTGACTAAAAAGGGCAGCGGCGATGATGTTTCGATAGCGGGAATTTTATCAATATGAATTATATGAATTATAAAGAAGTTGTGCAGGCTGTAACGGATATACGGCAACATTTCGGTAAAGATATATTAGCAAATAAGATACGTTTTTTATCAGCTTTTGATGATTTTGCTCCCACACTTCATAAAGAAAGAAAGATATTGGAATTTGCGTTAGATGAAAGAATTAATTATATTTTTTTAGATGCTGATAAAAGAGAACCCGAAAAAAAAGAAGCCGCCGTAAGAAATGCAATGATAAAATTAATTAATGAAGCATGGCTTTCAGAATATGCTGCATATATGATAATAGACTGCTTTTCTGATGCATTAGACTGGGACGTAGATACAGTTAAAGCTATTAATGCAATTCAAGACACTCAAGACAATAACGCAGATAATGTTGCAGGACGCAATGATTCAGATATGACACATAAGAAACCTCCGGAAGAACTACTTTATATAAAAGGTCAGCAAGCATATCTTCAAAAAAACTATAAAGAAGCTGTGATTAATTATATTATGTCTGCAACCAAAGGAATGTCACTCGCACAAAATGAGATGGGAAAATGCTATGAATACGGATATGGCGTTGTTGAGGATAAGACGAAAGCGTTTGAATGGTATCTGAAAGCCGCAGAACAAAATTGTGCGGAAGCGCAATATAATATAGGCCGGTATTATGATAACGGCATAAATGTTGCCAAAGATAAATATAAAGCGTTCGAGTGGTATTTGAAAGCTGCAAATCAGGAACACGCAGTTGCACAGATTTATGTAGGGTATGAATATTTTCATGGAAAGTGCATAGGGCAAAATAAACGAAAAGCGTTTGAATGGTATCTGAAAGCTGCAACTAAAGGATATTCTTACGCACAAAACGAAGTTGGATATTGTTATTATAACGGTTTCGGGGTGCCGGGAGATAAGCAAAAAGCATTTGAATGGTATTTGCAAGCGGCGGAACAGAATAATCATACGGCACAGTTTAATACAGGCTGGTGTTATCACTACGGAGTAGGTGTTGAGCAAAACAAAAGACAAGCAAAACATTGGTATAAAAAAGCGTTAAATAATGGCAATATCAATGCAAAAGAAATGTTGTGGGAATTATAACTTATTTCATATAAATTTAGATTTGCCAAGTATGTTTTTCTTGATTCTTTTTCTCCGTAGGGCACGCCGCCTAAAGAATTCCACCTGTAATAAATTTTAACAGAAAGGATTTTATGATAGTATGCGAACAGGAGTCGAAGCAACAGTAATAATTTCAAAGTGCAGCAAATCGCAAAAAATATATGGAATACGGGTCGAACGCCGAAAAAATGATTGGTATAGAACGTGGGCATTTAAGATAAACGAAAAATCTGCCGAACGTGAAGGATTTAATAAAACAACTATTAACGGCAAATTTATCGCAAGTGCAGATTATAACGGCTGTCCGTATTGCAAAAGCAGAGAATTCATAAAATGCGGCTGCGGAAAAATAAGCTGCTGGAACGGAGAAAAAATGATAAAGTGTGTTTGGTGCGGTGCAAGAGGTGAAATAGCAAGAGTTGATAAAATCGAGCTTGACAGCAGCGTTAATTTTTAAAATAAATAAAAAGATTATATGAATAAATTAATTCTTTGCAGTAAATAATATTGTCATGCACAAAATACTTTTTTTATTTTATTAAGGAGTAGTGAGTAAAATGCTTGATAGATTATCACTTATTTTTGTCATATTAGGCGCATTAAACTGGGGTTCTATTGGTATAATCGGCTTTGATTGTATCTCTTGGCTCTTTGGAGGTCAAGGCGCTACCGTGAGCAGGATTATTTATACAATAGTTGGACTCTCCGGTATTTGGTGTATCTCGCTTCTATTTAGAAATAGAAACGTGATACTTAATGATGAAATTTAAATAAATTATATGTAGGGATGTTATAGCAATAACATTCCTACTTTTTTCGAAAAATGAAGATATATACATAGGGTATTATAAATCTTTTTTATATATTTTATGAATATTATGTTTTTTATTATTGGAAAAATCAAATATTTGGTGGAAATCATTAAAAATAAGTCGAAATATAAAAAATAATAGGTAAATTTGGAATTTTTTCCGAACAAAAAAACTTCAAAAATTTATACTATAGTCTTGTAATCTTTTATAACATATGATATAATTAGTCAAAGTGCAATTATTTACCATATTTCATATTTATATAACATAAAAAATATGATAAATATGTTGAATTATGTAAAATAAACTACATTACTAATTAAAGGAGTATAAATCATGGCAATTAAAATACTTATAGTAGATGAAAGTTCGGATTTTAGAATGTTATGTTCCGACAATTTAAAAAAACAAGGATTTGAAATACTTCCCGATGCAACAAACGGAGAGGAAGCAAAAAATAAAATATTAAAATATAAACCGGATGTTGTTTTAATGGATCTTTGCCTGACAAAATTGGACGCCAATTCCTTGGTAAGTTTCTTTACTGAATCCGATTCTGATTATCTCCCTGCTTTTATAGTCCTCACAGGTATTCATAATCAATATATGATTTCAGATATTTTAAGCAAAGGTGCATCAATATGTCTGTTTAAGCCGTTTGATTATAATATTTTGTACGAACACATAAAAAAACTTGCTAAAAATATGAGAAACGGCGAACTCGCAGGTCAGAAAGTACAGCGTGAAGATATAATCCAGCAAGTAACTACAGTCATTCATCAAATAGGCGTCCCAGCTCATATCAAGGGATACAATTATTTAAGAACTGCTATAATAATGGCTATCAACGACGACGAAGTTATTAATTCTATAACTAAAGCTCTCTATCCCGCTGTAGCAAGAAAATATGATACAACGTCTTCAAGAGTCGAAAGGGCCATCCGCCACGCTATAGAAGTTGCATGGGATAGAGGTGACATTGACACTATAAACCAGATATTCGGATACACAATCCAAAGCCAAAGAGGAAAACCGACAAATTCTGAATTTATAGCAATGGTTGCAGACAATCTTAAACTTAAAAACAGAGATATTAATTAGTTTCTTTTTTTGTAATTCGTTTTTGTAATTTTGAAGAAAATATGGCACGATATTTATTATCGTGCCATATGCATTTTTTGATTTTTATTTATGATGCCGATACAGCCTTACAGCAAATAATAGACAATTACAATGCGTTTATTCAAACTAAATATTGCTTCATTTTAGCAAGAACAGTATCTATATTTAATCTCCACGGGTCTGATTCCCCGTAGCTCTGCTACGTACCTTAGAAATAATTTTTGCGGGCGGCTGCGAAGCAGCCTGCAAGTCCGCCGTAATGCCCCGATGCTTGCATCGGGGATAGGTGGACGGGAGCAAAAATTTTACTTCCTTACCGTCACAAATGAAGATATGGATATTCCCGTTGGATAGAGTAACGCTTCCGTCATTTGCTATGTATAAAACCGCAAGATCGCATCCGTCTCTTACTTCTGAGAGTTTGCTTTTTAGAGGGGCGTTCGAATTGACGTTGAACACACTGAGAAATCGCTGTTCCAGTTCCCATATAATCTGGGCCGTATCTTTGCAGTTGCTATCGTTGATTGTCGCTTCAAATGCCAACACAACAAGCATGGTCAACAGAGCACCGGGTGTTCCGTGTCCCATGCAGTCACAGGTGCATAATACCGTACCTTCGGGGAAGTTTTTCGCCCAGTATATGTCGCCTCCAACTGTGTCCCTTGGACTCCAAATAATTGAATAATCTGAAAACGCCCTTGCGAAAACGTAATTATTGGGGAGAAGGCTCATTTGAATTTTTTTTGCATAGTCCATACTTGACATGATGGTTTGGTGCTTTTCCTCAGTTTCAAAAAGGGCATCTTTTAGTGCCAGTTCAATTTGTTTTTTATCCGTAATATCATGAAAAATGGCAACTGAACTTATAAAAATTTTGTTATCATCAAGAATGGGTGTATATGAAGCGGAGCAATCTATCAAACGCCCGTCTTTATGTTTTCTCACTACCTCAACGTGAACGATATGTTCGCCTTTTGTGAGCCGCCTATCAATCTCATCAATCCCGGCATGGCTTTCTTCCGGCGCATAATGATGCGTTGTATAGCCTATCATTTCTTCCGGCATATACCCTAAAATGTTTTCCGCACCAATATTCCATTCGGTTACAACACCATTTTTGTCCTTCACAATAATACCGGCATCGGCGATGGCTATAATGGCGGCAAAACCCCTTAGCTTATCCTCTTGTAGTTTTTCCTCCAGATATACGGAAAGTTGTAATGCTGTTTGATTAACAGAATTTGCCAAATTTGCCAAATCACCTTTATAGTTGCCGCTTACCCGTGCATCAAAATTGCCTCTCGCAATTTCACCGAGTACGCCGGATGCTTCTATGATTGGTGCGGCAATGCGTTTTGAAGTGAAAAAAATGACAGGAACGAAAGCCGCCAATAATATAATAGTAAATAGCAGACCGAATCGAATAAAAGAACGAATCGTATCCGTCTCTTTTTCCAAATAATAACCAACAGACAGCACTCCGATTACATTGCTGTCATTATCCCGAATAGGTGTGTATCTTGCTGTCAAAAAATAATGGCATGATTTCAAGATAGGTCTATTTACCGTTTATATAAAAATCACCGCATTACTGCCGCCGGTACGTTCTTTCGTAACAACAATTTTTCGGTCAATTTTATCGTTTAATTCACTCACATGGGAAATGATACCCACAAGACGATTATTTTGGGATATATTAAGTAAAGCGTGCATTGCTTGTGCCAATGTCCCCTCATCTAATGAACCAAATCCCTCATCAATGAACATCGAGTCAAGTTTTATTCCGCCTGCATAGCTTTGAATTTCATCAGACAGCCCAAGAGCTAACGATAAAGATGCAAGAAAAGATTCGCCTCCGGAAAGAGTTTTTACATCACGTTCGGTTTCGTTATAATGGTCAATAACATCTAAGTCCAAGCCGCTTTGACTTTTGCGGCTGCCTGAACCGCGTCTTTTAAGCTCATATTGTGCTCCAGACATCTGCATTAAGCGAATATTGGCTCTTTGAATTATTTTATCAAAAAAAGCCGCTTGTATATAAGTTTCGAGTCTGATTTTTTCTTTTCCCGAAACTTCTCCGTTTACGGTATCAGAAAGCGATTTAAGCCATTTATAACGCTCATTCATAACTGATAATTCTTTTGCAATCCGAGTCATGCTTGTATAAGACGTATTGTTTGATTTTTGCCGGGTAGAAATTTGTTCACGAAGATAAAGCAAATCTCTTTGCTCATTTTCTATATCATACTTGCTTTTTTGCAGAGTTTCCAAATCTATCGGCTTTGATTCTGCTATCTGCTCATGCAAAGTTTCTATTTCTGTTTTTGTAGCAGAAATAGCAGATTTTGCAGTGTCAAACTCCACTTGCGCTTTCTCTATACTAATCTCAATCAATTTTTTTAAATTATTTAAAGCAGTTATTTCTGCTTTCGCCTTTTCTTCGCCCTCAAATTTTAACTCTGCCGCTTGTTTTAATTTATTTTCGGTATCAGCAGCTATTTGTACAGTTAAGGCTACGGCATCTTCACGAGCTTTAATCAAGCTCGCAACAATTTTTTCAAGAGCTTTCTCCGCAATAGGTACCTCTTTTTCAAGTGCCGATTTATGCAGTAAATTCTTTTCTTCTGTTTCAAGCTGTGCGTCAAGTTCGTTGACTTCGCTATTAACTGACTTTACAGTTTTGTTGAAATTAGTCACGATTTCATCAAAAGCAGTTTCACCCAAAAGACTATTTGCCGAAGTCACTATTTCTTTTTTCATCGCAGCTTCTTGCCCCAAGAGATTATTTGCATTTTGACTTGCAATAATCATTTTATTATCTGCTTCGTCGGCTTTTTGCTTGGCTATCTTCAAAGTCGCTTCTGTGGGTGCTTTATCAGACAATTTAGCCGGTTCAGGATGTTTCTCAGACCCGCAGACAGGACAAGGCATACCGGGTTTTAGCAATGTAGCCAAAATGCCTGCTTGTTCATCAAGAAAAGATTTATTAAGACATTCGTATTCCTCACGTAAAGTTTGCGAATTCTCCGCTGTATTTTTATAATATGTTTGTGCTTCAGACAAAGATATAGAGAGGGTGTCATATTCTTTTTTTAAATTTCTAAAGGCTGCAAGGCTTTTTTTCTTTTCGAGCAAAATATTTTTTTTATTATGCAAATTTTCAACAGTTGTTCCAACATCAGCTAATGCTAATAATTCTTTTTTTGCATCGTTCAACAAAACTTTACTTTTTTCTTGCCGTTTTTCTAATATCGAGATGTTGTTGTTCACACTTTTGAGTTCGTTTTCTTTTATTTGTATTGAGTTAATCAAAGCCTGTAACTGTGAATATTTTGGGAGTGCAGATTCTAATTCTCTAATCTGCGTTTGAATCAAATCCAGTTTAGGTTGTTTTACTTTTTCTATGTCTAAGTTATTTTGGGTTTCAACAAGCCTCACTTCTTGTTTTGGCAAGCGATTTTGTGCAATTGCAAGGGCTTCACGGACTTTCTTATCCTGTACAGCCTTTCCGAGATTTTGATTAACCGTGCTAAGATTAATTGCTATTTCAGCTAATACTTCTGAATAATTCTCTAACTTGACAGAATCCGAATTGATGCACTCTTTCAGCCATATAATAGTGTCTTCCGGGGACAGTACACCCGTTTTAGCAGCGTTTAATTTATTTGCATAATCGTCATCGTCCGCTTCTAAAACAATACTCCCAAGCGCAAAATCATAATCTTTTTTGAAATCACGCATTGCGGCAGAAAGTTGACTGACTTCCGCTTTTATTCTATCTTGAAATATTTGATATAGTTTTGTATCGAAGATACGGCGGAATATTTCGCTCCGTTCTTCTGTCTTAGCGAATAAAAGTTTTGAAAATTCGCCCTGAGCAATCATAGAAATCCGCACAAACTGTTCTCTGTTTATGCCTAATATAGTTTCTATTTCAGCATTAACTTCTTTACGTTTCGTAACAACACGTCCGTTAGGAAGATGCAGTTCTGCTTCGGAGCTTTGGCTTGTAGTTCCCTCGCCATAACGCTTTGCACGAACATATTCAGGATTGCGACGGACGAAATATTCATTGCCATGATATAAAAACTTGTATTCGACATATGTATCTGTTTCAGGTGCTGAATAGTTACTTCGTAATCCGGCTGTGCCTCTATTTTCACCGCTGACCTCTCCGTAGAGGGCAAAAGTAATCGCATCAAAAATTGTAGTTTTCCCTGCGCCTGTATCTCCGGTAATAAGATAAAGACCTTCCGAACCGAGTTTATCAAAATCAAGCTGACAGGAATCCGCATAACAGCCAAATGCTGACATTTTTAGATATAACGGCTTCATACGTTTTCCTCCTTTATTTTTTCAAGTAAATCACGGGCATAATCTCTCTGTATCTGGCTCATAGGCTGACCGTTCTGTTGTTCATAGAGCTCTCCCAATAAGTCCACCGGAGTTTTACTGTCATAGCTTGCGACAGTTAGAGTTGATATATCCGTTTGAGTACGTTTGTTATCATATCGCAGGCGAATTATTTTCGGATAAATGCTCCGCAGTTTTGCTATAGCGTCCGGTTCTTCATCTTCATCAGTCAAAACGATATATACATAATCGTCAATATTAGTTTTTATATAATTTTTCAACGAAGTTATTTCTGCATATGTTCCGCGTATTTCCCGCATCTCACAGCTTGGCACTAACGGGATTTCTGATATTGTGATGCTGCCTTTATCGCCCATTTCGACCACAGTAACGGATTTTTTATGGTCAACTTCGGATAAAGAATACTTGAGTGGTGTGCCGGAGTAACGCAAAGTTTGCCGAATTATTTGCTGTGGGCGGTGAATATGTCCCAACGCAACATAATCAAAAGCATCAAACAATGAAGCGTCGATATTTTCTGAACCTCCGACATATAACTCTTCGGAATCGCTTTGAATAGCGCCGGTGACAAATTGATGGGTAAGCAAAACATTTCTTGACGACGTATCAAGTTCTATATTGCTCAACACGACAGAAACAGCGTCCGTGAACGTCACGATTTCTTTATCACGGAAATGGGGACGGACTATAGATGGCTTCAAATACGGCATCAGCCATATATTTACTTGTCCAAACTCATCTTGAATATTAAATGGTGTTAAAGCTCCGGCTCCATTGAATGCTTGAGAAATATGTACGTCATTCATTTCTAAAAATGAAGCCGCAAATGATATTCGTTCCGCACTATCATGATTACCGGCAATCATATATATAGAAATTCCGAGTTTATGCAAGGAAACAAGAAACCAATCCAGTAATTGTATAGCTTCAATCGGCGGGATTGATTTATCATAAATATCACCGGCAATGAAAACAGCATTCGGCTTGTGTTCTTTGGCATAACGAATAATTTCTGTCAAAATATAGCGTTGGTCTTCGAGCATGGAAAATTCATTTATACGCATACCAAGATGCAAATCGGACAGATGAAAGAACTTCATAGTTCACTTCCTTTCTTTATAGATAGCTTTCGGCGGCATAGCATAGGGAACTTTTTATAAAAAGTTCCCTATGAACCCTCAAAAATTTTCAACAATTCTAATAAATTTGCGTTTATTTCTCTGAAAAAAGAAAATCAAATTCATCTATTACATATTTTTTTCCCAACGTGGCATCATATTGACATAATCTTAGTTTATCAATAATATCCTTTATTTCGGCGGCTTCTTCATCAGTTGCCACTTCTTTGCCGTTTTTGTCGAGAATAAATTTATTTGTAAAACCCTCAGTATAATTTCTTATAGTCGACAGCATTTGTATATATTTCGGCTTTGGCAATCCCATTATATTAAACAGTTCGTCCGTGAGCATATACGGCGCTATATTTTCGGGCATATCATGTGCTATATCTTCAATTTTTTTTCCTTTATCGCTTTTATTATTCGTCCAGATAATTAAAGGCGTTCTGTATCTGTTAAAATAATCCTGATGATATAGTTCAAATTCTTCATCAAGAGCATATAATTCTGTTTCAGAAAGACCCAAAGACGGTATATGGTCGCCAAACATAATAATATAAGTCGGACGTTCGACATTTTCAAAATACTCTACCAAATTTGCAAGTGCTTCCGAAGCATAGCGTACGCCTTCGCAGAATACTTCTATTATCGCATCTGTTTCTTTATTTCGGGGTGCAGTCATTCTTATTTCTCTATCAGGATATCTCGAATCATAATATGCACCGTGATTTTGCATCGAAACGGCGAATGTAAAAACAGGTTTACTGCCATTATCTGAAAACTTTTCGTACCAATGTTTTATTTCCGTAGAAAGACTTTTGTCTGATATATACTGCCCCTTGCGGTCTATATAAGCCATATTTTTTTCAAAATACATATTTTCAAATCCCAATAAAGGGTATACTGTATTTCTTTTCCAAAACCAGTCCTGATAGGGATGAATTGCAGTCGTGATATATCCTAAATCTTTGAAATACCATGCGAGCGACCATTGTTTTTTTGTTATATACTGCTGATATACGATTGAGCCGTTAGGATAATAGAAAGAGCTTTTCCCCGTCAAAAACTCATACTCTATATTTGCTGTTCCTCCGCCTGACTCCGACGACAAAAGCGAACAGTTACCGCTGTTTTTCCATAATTCGCGGACAGACTCCATTGGGTCTTTATTAAGCGATATTCCAGTCATATTATCAGAATCCCAATAAGATTCGTTCATTATTACAATTACATTCGGAAGTTCATCATCATTAATACTCAAATTTTGAACATCATCTTGCCAATATCCGAGTTCATCAGCATATTGTCTGACAGTTTGTTCATTATAATTTTTCGGTGCAAAAATCAGACTGCGTTTAAAGCTCATAAAAAATCCGAGTATAAATCCATTGTTTTTATATTCCGTAGATAAATTCCACAGAGAAACCTGCATATTATTTTCAATAAAAGTTTCTTCGGGAATTACCAAAGTATAAAAAGATGTTGTAAGAATTGTTGCAGCGAGAAGTACAAATACACTTCTTTTAATAACATTTAGTTTTATTCGCTTTATAAACAACGGCAGAATCAGAAGAACGATAAAAGCCTTTAAAGGCAAGCCCCACAATAAATTATAATCAATAGGATAACTATCAGCAATATTAAAAGATTCGCTAAGCAGCATCAAATCAGTAAATACAACGGGTTCTACCCTGAACTGAATTTTAAAAAAATTAGCTACGGCGGCGATAATAGCAACAGGAAATACTGCAAACAAAGGAATATATAATATAAAACTGAGCAGATAAAACACTTCGCATATAATAAAAATTAATAAGCATGACATTAATGTCAGTCCTATATTTTCAAACAGCCATTGCAGCGTACCTATTTCGTAATCTTTTTGTATTCTGAATATTATATAGACAATACAACAAGTGAGAAACAGCAGATAAATCTGCGATAATATAGCGGCAACATAAGTTTTTTGTCTTTTTATTTTTTTTGGTACACTTGTTATCCAAGTAGTTAACGAAAAAATTAACTCTCTTATTTTATTTAAAATATTCATTTATATTTTTGCAATCCTTATATAGATTTTTCACAATCATTTTTTATTTTTAAACAATTCTGTTACATAATTTTTCATTTGATTTGCTTCAATATTATTATTAAATCTAATTTTTTTGTTTTTGAGTTCTTTCAACGGTACAGGTATTTCTGTTTTTGTATATTCTGCGAGCATTTCTAATACTTTATTTTCATTATCACCGCTTATTTTTGTACCTGTCAAAGCAAAATATGTGTCGTTGGCAAATTTATACGCACTTGCAGTCGATACAATAAGCATTTTTTTATCTTTATCAAGATTATTTGCAATATATTCTTCCGCGCAATGAAAAGCTATGGCAGTATGTGTATCAATCAGATAATTATATTTTTCAAATACTTTTTTTATTGTATCTACTGTCTGTTCTTCATCACAAAACATACCAACAAAATTATTATCTAATTTATCTTTCACATCTTTGGAAACGGCATACTGTCCATCCATTTTCAGTTTTTCCATATATTTTATATTTTCGCCCGCCCCTGCTAAAATATACAGCATCCGTTCTAAATTCGAAGAAATTAATATATCCATTGACGGCGACATTGTAGTATAAAATTCTCTGTTTCTGTCATATATTCCTGTTTTGAAAAATTCAGTAAGCACACAGTTTTTATTCGATGCACAAATTAATTTGTCAATAGGCAAACCCATTTCTTTTGCGATATATCCTGCGAAAATATTGCCGAAATTACCTGTAGGAACGCATATATCAATCGCTTCGCCAAAATTTATATCTCCTCTTTTTGCCATCTCAAGATAAGCGTAAAAATAATATATAACTTGCGGAATAAGCCGCCCGAAATTTATAGAATTTGCACTTGAAAAAAACATATTTTTTTCTTTCAGCAATTCTTTAATTTTTTCATCACTAAATATATTTTTAACCCCTGTCTGGCAATCGTCAAAATTTCCCGCTACAGAGCATACATTTACATTTTTGCCCTCTTGCGAGTCCATCTGCAATTTTTGTATTTTGCTTACGCCATCTTTGGGATAAAACACCGCTATATCTATTTTATCAATATCTTTGAATCCCTCAAGCGCAGCCTTGCCGGTATCGCCTGATGTAGCTACGAGAATCAAAGCGTTGCGTTCTTCACCTGTAACAGTAAATGCTTCGCTTAACAAAAGCGGCATTATTTGAAGAGCCATATCTTTAAATGCACTTGTCGGGCCGTGATAAAGCTCCAATACATATCTTTTATCATCTAACTTTGACAATACAGCCGGGGACTTATTAAAATTTTTCGTTGAATATGCCTTCTTCGCAATTTCTTCAAGCACATCTTTAGGGTAATCCGTGAGATACAAAGATAAAATATCACACGCAAGTTCAGCGTATGACATATCCTGCATTTGTTTTAACTTATCTGAATTTATTTTAACGATTTCACAGGGCATAAAAAGCCCTCCGTCATCGGCAATTCCTTGTTTTATTGCTTCCGCTGAATTTATTTTTAAATTAGCATTAGCATCTCTTGTACTGATATACTTCATTTTATTTGAACATCTCCTTTATTTATTTTGTTTGATTTTTAGTTACTTTTATAAACGATTAATCGCCTAAATATTCGATAATTCCACACGTAAAATATTCATATACAGATGTGCTTTTGTCTAACATTTTACGATAATATCTCTTCAACAGAATCAGCCCGTTCGAGTTTCTTTCTATTTCTAAATTCAAGAATCCGTTTTTTGCCGCTTCAGGTGGCGAGGGTATTTTTATATCTTTAGGTGAAATAACAGTTTCGCCTTTGCGGTTCATAAATGAAAATCCGCCAAAGCCATTATAGTAATCACTTGAACCGATTATCGCAACTCCATCTTTAAATCCGTCCTCTATAAACCAATACCATTCTCTATCACTTGGAATTTTTTCAAATTCAACTTCGAATTTATCAGTCATGAATCCGTAAATATTTCTGCTGTTTTCACTATCATATTTTCTAAATTTGCAAAGTCCGTCGGAAAAATCCCATAGCTCTAAATCGTTTGACTCAAATACTACTTCACCGTCAAGATTTATAAAGCCCTGAGCGTGATAACGATTAGACCAATCATCTTCATCTAATATCTCAAACGTATAATAACGTATTAATCCTTCGCTTTCTCTGTAAATTTCCGTATATTCAAACGGCAGAATCTGTTTTCCGGTAAAAGTGTACAATCCCATTTTACCGTCTTTCTTTAAATACAAAAGTTTATTTTTGGTATCGCAGTCAACTATCTCGTCGTATAACGTCCAACGGAACGCTTCAAACTCTCCGGTTCCAGAACGATTAATATCCCAAATACCCTCATAATAAGGCGAAGAATTAGTATCGTAACGATACCCGCTGTAAACATAAACACCGGCAACGGGTTCTTTTGTTACGCTGTCATGAAGCTGCTCTATATATGCTCTGCCGTATGCGCTGGGAATAAGAATATTGCCGTCAAAGTCTGTCATACTTATGTCTTTTCTTGAAAAATGAGTATACCAACTCTCATCAATAAGTCCGTCCGGGGTAGGACGCAATACCCCTGACGTTCTATAACGTATCGAGCCATCATAATTGCATACGACTGTATCAATGAACCCATCAACTCCGTAACCGCAATGAACCACAAAGCATTTGCTGAAAACCCCTGCAATCCTGTCGATTGTGTATCCGTTCGGGTATTTGTCATTTATGCCCGCTTTTCTTATATCGCTTTTAAACACTCTGTATGTCTGATTGTTTACGCCCAAAATATATCCGCCCGGTATTTCAACGGCATACGAATGGTCATATAATGTTATCTGACCGTTTTCAGGCGTTGGAACGATTTCTCCCTTTTCGTTAAACAAATCCTCTTTGACTTTGTTTTCACTTATTCTTCTTGCAAGCATCCAGCCGTCGGCATTAGTAGAAGTCGTATTCATATAATGCATATCGCCTATGCTGAAATATATTATGTCAGTCAGCGGCTTGCCCTCGCTGTCGAGCAGACCATATAACATATCAATAGAATATGTCGTATAATTATCAACAAAATCAACCTCAGACTTATCTACTTTCTTTCCGACTAAGATTAATCCATTGGATAATATCTCGCAGTAGTTATATCTGCCAAACGGCACGATATAACGAAAGTTGGGTTCTGAATCGTCCGCACTTGCTATGACTGTAGCCGCAAGAGTCAGCAATATAAAAATCGAAAGAATTACGCTTATAAATCTTTTCATCATATATATACCTTAATACAAACTATTTGTTTAAAAGTTTTTGAAGATTTTTAAGAAACTTTTTGAAAAAAGTTTCTTAAATGGGTTCAGGGCAACGCCCTGATTTATTTTAAATTATTTATTATAAAATTATTGGCATTTCCATACATTATTTTTTTGATTAACGTGTCGTTATAACCTATCTTTTCAAATTCTTCGATAAATTTTGACATATCCGATAAATCTTTTACTCCGTCAATAAGCGGCGCACCGTCAAAATCGCAGCCAAAACATATTATATCTTCGCCGCCCAGTGATAAATAATAATCTATATGCTTTATTATATCTTTTATAGAGGGTTCTTCCGCAACATGAGGACTGCACAGACTTATCCCCACAATACCACTCATTTTCTTGATTTCGTGAAACTGCTCATCTGTTAAATTACGATTGTGATTAAATACCGCTTTTGAATTAGAATGGCTCGCAATAATAGGCTTTGTTGTTAATTCAAGCGTTTCATATACCATTTTTTCACTGCTGTGCGATACATCAATAATTATATTTAATGCGTTTAATTTAGAAATTACTTCTTTGCCAAAATCAGTAAGCCCCTCTGATGTGTTAAATGCACCGCCAATAGCGCAAATTCCGTTCCATACCAGTGTAAAAACTCTTACATCGGCTTTATGAAGTGTATCAAGTCTTGATAAATTATTTGAAATTAGCTTACCGCCCTCTACCGCAAGAATAGCGGAATTCAAATTTTTTTCTATACATTCTTTATATTGTTCTCCAGTTTTGCACAGAACTATATTATTTTCACATAAATTTTCAAGAAAATAACCACGGATTCTAAAAAAATCTTCGTAATTTTCATCATCATCTTTGTCATTTTCAGACCAAATAGCAAATACTTGCGAATACCTGTTAAAAAATTTTGATTTTTCTATATCTATATGTCCGGAATTCTTTTTGAGTCTGCCATTAGTTTTGAATATTTCAAGTGCCGTATCACAATGCATATCAGTATAATTCATCATAAATAATCTCTCCCAAATAAAATTTTAAGTTATAAACGCAAATTTAATATGATTTATATAATTTTTATCTGTTTTAACATCTATATATACTTCTATCACATCAAAGCGGGGCTGTGCATCTATGTATAGTTCATTAAAAGCAAGAAACATCTCTGCCGCTTTTATAATATTTTTTTGTTTCTCTATCCCTACCGACTGCGAAGCATTTCCGAATTTTTGTGTACTTCTCGTCTTTACTTCGACAAATATTATATATTCGTCTTTTTGAGCAATTATATCAATTTCGCACTTTGCGGCACGAAAATTTCTTTTGATTATTTTGTACTCTTTGCTTTCCAAAAATATACAGGCGATATTTTCGCCTTTGTTTCCCGTTTCTTGTTTTTTTGTTTTCTTGTTCTGATTATCTGACATCAATCCATCAACCACCGCTACGTAATATTTTCTTTAAAAATGACATTCTATGTACAGGGCTTGCACCATATAAACGTACAAGTTCTATATGTTCTTTCGTAGGATAACCTTTGTGCTGTTTAAAATTATATTCAGGGTACATTTTGTCAAGGTCTTTCATGTATCTATCTCTCGTCACTTTGGCTAAAATAGATGCGGCGGCAATATTCGGAGAAATCGAATCGCCTTTTACAATGCACTTTGTGTTATATGCTCTAAAACCCCTTACGATATTTCCGTCAATCAATACAATATCGGGTTCTACCGTAAGTTCTTCTACAGCACGCCGCATTGCAAGCAGAGATGCGTTTAATATATTTATCTCCTCAATTTCATCTATGCTTGCACTTTGTATCGAATAACTTATGGCTTTTTCTATAATTATATTATATAAATTTTCACGTCTTTTTTCTGTCAAATGCTTTGAATCTGAAAGTCCGTGTATATCAATTCCATGCGGCAATATTACCGCTGCGGCATAAACATCGCCGGCAAGCGGGCCTCTTCCCGCTTCATCAGTTCCGCATATAAAATTTTCCCGGACTTCATCACATAAACAGCTATTTTCAAGATTCCAATTCATTTTTCCCTATTTTTCCTTTTTCTTTTTAAATAAGAGAATACCAGAAATAATAGTAATAATTATACAAAGTATAAAAAATACTTCTGGCAATATGTTAATGGATTTTGATATAAGAATTGCAGTAGGCCCGTCCGAACCGCCTATTATTCCAATACTCGAAGCAGATTGTGGAGTTGTTAATCTATATCCAATCTGAAATATTGTCAAAGTCCCGCTTATTATGGCGATAATTTTTAATATTTTTCTTGATTTCATTAATCAAATTAGCTCCTATGTTTTTAATCTCTCAAGATATTTAAGAACAGGTCTAATAAAAAATTTAAGGCTCTTCAAGTGATATTCGCCCTATCTTTGCAGCTCTGAATTCCGTTAATATTGCACTTGCACACCGTTCGTCGTCTATTTCGTTCGCAGATATTATATATCCCCTGTTTTTGCCTATCTTTTGAAATATATCATAGTTTGATATAATTTCACCGTCAGATTTCACATCTTCAATGTCAAGTTTATATCTCTCTGCCAGCATTTCAGGGTATTTATTTCTCAATAGTCCGCATAAATTTACAGCGTTTTCCACAGAATCCATAATATCATCTTTGATTGAACCGATAAAGGCTAAATGCTGCCCTACGATTTCATTGTCGAATTTTGCCCACAATACACCCGGCATATCAAGCAAATCAAGCCCTATATCAGTAGATACCCATTGTTTTCTAAGTGTTACACCCGGACGGTCTTCAACTTTAGCTTTATAATTTTTGCATAATTTGTTCAAAAGCGAAGACTTTCCGACATTAGGGATTCCCACAATCATTGCCTTTAATCTTCTGCCCTCCATGCCTTTATTTTTATATCTCTCTACTTTTTCGCTCAAAATATTTTTCACGGCGGGAGTTATCTGATTAATCCCCGTTCCGTTTTTGCAATCTATTAAAAGTATATTATCGTTTGCGCTTTTATAATAATCTGTCCATTTTGCATTTATTTTAGCATCGGCTAAGTCGCTTTTGTTCAACAGGGTGAGCAAAGGCTTATTGCCTATTATTTTTCTTAATTCGGGATTTTGACTGGATATTACCGCACGCGCATCTAACAATTCTAATACTATATCTACAAGGGGCAGACATTCTGTAATAATCCGCCGTGTTTTAGCCATATGTCCCGGAAACCATTGTATCGGGTTTACCTTATGCTTCTCTTGCGTATCAATATTACTATTAGGGGTTTTGTTTGATTTCATTTTTTAGTTTCACCTCGAACGGGCATTGCTCAAACCCATTTAAAAAAATTTTATAAAAAGTTTCTTGAAAAATAAATATTAGTCGTTACTAGGCTTTACTACACCGAATTTATTTAAAGGAAATACTCTAATAAGCACTCGCCCCATTATATTTCCAATATCGACCTGTTGAATGTCATAGTGCCGTGAATCCGCTGAATGATTTCGGTTATCTCCCATGACAAAAACCTTTCCTTTTTCAACGGTCAATGGCAAATCATAAATTTCATAAACATAATAAGCATTCATAGGTACGCCTTCTTCATAATTTACATATGGTTCGTCAAGCGGCACACCGTCAACTATAACTTTCCAGTTTGCAAAATCAAAATCAACTGTTTGTCCCTCTGTCGCTATAACTCTCTTGATAATCGGCATTTGACTCCACCAATTCGGCACTTGTATTACGACTATATCATTTTGTTTCGGTTGATAAAACATATGAGATATTATAAGATTATCTTTTTCATGCAATGTTTTTTCCATAGAACTGCCATCAACAGTTACAAGCCTTAATACAAAAGTAAACAAAAGAATAACAAGTACAAGCGCACCCGAAAAAATCTCTATCCACTCAAATATTTCATCTGCTATTCCTTTTCTTTCTGCTTCAGGGTCATATTCATCATACTCCATTTCATTCTTATTGTCTTGCTTTTCTAGATTGTTCAAAATATTTTCGTTATTTTCATTTTGATTTTGATTCATAGCAGCATATTCCTCCAGTAATTCGTCCATAATTTATAACTGACATATTTATTTTATATTTATAATATGTTGATTATTCTACCATTCAATTATTAACACTGTATTACAGTATTTTTTAATTTTTACTGTATTATTGCAGTATTTAAAAAATAATTAATAGCTTTTTATTAATAAATATTAAAAAATAATAATTTTTTATAAAATCTTTTTAAAAACTATAGAAAATATATATTTATTGTGGTATAATATTCTAATAAATTAAAATCAGTATAAAATATAATCCAAAATAAACGGAGGAAAAACAAACAATGAGTTTAAAAAATATTGATACATCGGAGAAAAATGTCGCTGTTCTCGAAATAGCTATAGATAAAGCCGTATTTGACGAAACAGTGACAAAACATTTCAGGAAAAATGCACCCAAGATGACCGTTCCGGGATTCAGAAAAGGAAAAGCTCCGAGAAGTATTATCGAAAAAATGTACGGTAAAGGAGTGTTTTACGAGGACGCACTAAACGAGTTGATTCCAAATGCAGTCAGCGACGCTATTACAGAATCTAAAGTAAAATCTGTATCAAGACCTGAAATAGATGTAAAATCAATAGATGACGACGGTGTATTATTTAGTGCAAAAATGTTTACAAAACCTGAGGTTGAAGTAAAAAAATATAAAGGACTTGAAGCAACAAAGACGATTATAACAGTATCGGACGAAGATATAAATAATGAAATTGAAAGAGCAAGGAAAAGAAATGCAAGAAGCGTACAAGTAACAGACAGAGCAGCTCAAGATGGCGATGACGTTGTAATTGATTTCGAAGGATTTACTGACGGTGTACCGTTCGAGGGAGGAAAAGCAGACAATCATAATTTAAAACTTGGCTCAGGACAATTTATACCGGGATTTGAAGAACAAATCATAGGTAAGAATATCGGAGAAACTTTCGATGTGGATGTAAAATTCCCCGAAGAATATCATTCTGAAGAGCTTGCCGGAAAACCTGCTGTATTTAAAGTTACACTTAATGAAATAAAATATGAAGAGCTTCCCGAATTAGACGACGAATTTGTTAAAGATATTTCAACAGATTTTGATACGGTTGACGAATATAAAGCAGACGTTAAGAAAAATCTCGAAGAAAGAAGTGACAAAGGTGCGGAAACTGCAGTAGAAGAACAACTTGTTGACGGTCTTATTGCCAATCTCGAAGTGGATATTCCCGAAGTTATGATTGAAACAGAAGCAGATAATCAGCTTCAGGATTACGCATATAGATTGCAGCAGCAAGGCATCGACATGAACCTGTATATGCAATATACAGGAATGGATATAAATCAAATGCGGGAACAGTTTAAAGTAAATGCGGAAAGACAAGTCAAGACAAGACTGGCTCTTGAAAAAATCGTAGAGATTGAAAACATTGAAGCTACTGAAGAAGATTTAAATAAAGAATTTGAAAATATTTCTAAAGCGTATGCAATGGAAATAGAAGAAGTGAAAGAAAAGATTGATATTAATATAATAAAAGAAGATTTGGCTATAAGAAAAGCAGTTGAATTAGTAAGAGCAGATGCTGAAATAACCACAGTAGAAAAAACATCTGAAGAGTTGCGTAAAGAAAACGAACAAAAAGCAAAAGATGAAGATAGCGATGAACATGAACATATTCATGACGAAAATTGCAATCATGACGACGGCGAATAAAAAATTAATGAATTAAACAGCGTTGTTTTTGAAACAATAGAATAATATATTTTAAAAATTGAGGAGGCAAATTTCATGGCATTAGTTCCAATCGTACTTGAGCAAACCAGCAGAGGGGAACGCTCTTATGATATATATTCAAGATTATTAAAGGACAGAATAATATTTTTAAGCGAAGATGTAAATGATGTTACTGCAAGTCTGATAGTTGCACAATTATTGTTTCTTGAAGGTGAAGATGCAGACAAAGATATAAATTTTTATATTAACAGTCCCGGCGGTTCTATTACATCTGGAATGGCAATTTATGACACAATGAATTATATTAAATGTGATGTTTCGACTATTTGTATAGGTATGGCGGCGAGCATGGGAGCGTTTTTATTATCAGCAGGTGCAAAAGGAAAACGATTTGCATTGCCGAACAGTGAAATCATGATTCACCAGCCTATGGGAGGATATCAGGGGCAGGCTACGGATATAAAAATCCATGCGGACAGAATTATTCAAATGAAGCGTAAATTAAATGAAATACTCGCTCAAAATTGCGGAAAGCCGTTAGAAGTTGTTGAAAAAGACACAGAGAGAGATTATTTTATGAGTGCGCAGGAAGCCCTTGAATATGGTATAATAGATAAAGTCTATGAGAAACGAATTTAAGACACGACATATCGTGTCTGTTATATGAGGTGAATGATGGCGGACAAACACAATAACATCAAAAAAAATATACCGTTGCATCTTTGTTCATTTTGCGGAAAAAATGAAAATCAGGTAATATTGGTAAAAGGCCCGTCAGGGCTGTTTATCTGCAATGAATGTACTGCTGCCTGCAATATGATTTTTCAAGATGATTTACAGAATTCAATCAACACAGCAGACGGCGAGCATTTGACATTGGCAAACCTGCCTAAACCATATGAAATTAAATCTAAGTTTGATGAATATGTAATCGGTCAGGACAGAGCTAAAAAAGCATTAGCCGTCGCTGTTTACAATCATTATAAAAGAATATTACAGGCGAGCGATGATGTCGAAATACAAAAAAGCAATATTATGCTGATAGGCCCGACAGGTGTCGGGAAAACTTATCTTGCACAAAATCTCGCCAAAATTTTAAAAATCCCGTTTGCAATATCAGATGCAACAACGCTTACAGAAGCGGGTTATGTCGGTGAAGATGTTGAAAATATATTATTGAGACTGATACAAGCCGCAGACTATGACATTGAGCGTGCTGAACGCGGTCTGATATATATAGATGAGATAGACAAAATTTCCCGAAGAAGCGAAAACCGTTCGATAACCCGTGACGTATCCGGCGAGGGAGTTCAACAGGCATTATTGAAAATACTTGAGGGGACTATTGCGAATGTACCTCCGCAAGGCGGCAGAAAGCACCCGAATCAGGATTTTCTTCAAATTAATACCAGCAATATATTGTTTATATGCGGCGGCTCGTTTGACGGCATAAACGAAATTATAGAGAGAAAAATGGGTACGGCTGTTATCGGATTCGCAGGTAAAATTTTAACAAAAGAAGAAAAGAAGAAACACAATGTACTCGAACAGGTCGAAGCTCACGATGTAGTAAAATATGGGCTTATCCCTGAACTTGTGGGCAGATTGCCTGTTATAGTATCGCTTGATGAACTCGATGAAGAAGCATTGACTAAAATTTTAACAGAACCCAAAAATTCTATTGTCAGACAATATCAAAAGCTGTTTGATATTGATGAAGTTGAACTTGAATTTACGCCTGATGCTATTACAGAAATAGCCAAAACTGCCATAAAGAGGGAAACAGGCGCAAGAGGTCTTAGGTCAATCATAGAAAAAGTGATGCAGGATATAATGTTTGAAGTTCCCTCTAATCCAAGTATTGAAAAAGTGATTATAAACGAAAATACTGTTTTAGGCAAAGAGAAAGCCACGTTTATAATTAATGAACACAAAAAGAAAAGGGAAAAGAAGCAAATGGATACGGGCGATTTCAAAATCGAACGCAAAAACAGTGTATAAATTTATTAGTAGGGGCAACCCTTGTTTGTGGTTGCCTTGAAATTTGGAAATAATTTCTTCGGACAGATACAAGTCCAGTCTGCCCCTATAGTTTTTAATTACGTTATAAAAATAAAATTATGAAGGACATGATATAAATGATATATGATGTTGTGGTAATCGGAGCAGGAGTTGTTGGAGCGTTAACAGCAAGAGAACTCACGAAATATAATCTAAAAGTCGCACTGATAGAAAAAGAAAACGATGTCGCTATGGGTACAAGCAAAGGCAATTCGGCAATCATACATGCGGGATTTGACGCTGAAACAGGCTCATTAAAGGCTAAACTAAATGTCAAGGGCTGTAGCATGGCAGAACAACTCGCAAAAGATTTGTGTGTTCCATATGAAAAAAATGCATCTCTTGTATGTGCGTTTAGTGAATCTGAAGTTGAACATTTGCAAATGCTTAAAAAGCGGGGAGAAGCGAACGGGGTTCAACAGCTTGAAATAATAAACGGCAGCAGATTATTTGAATTAGAGCCGAATTTGTCAAGAGATGTCACGGCGGCTCTATATGCTCCGACAGCGGGTATTCTCTGCCCCTATCTCTTGACTATATCAGCAACTGAAAACGCTGTAAGAAACGGCTGTGATTTGATGCTTTCATTTGAAGTTGATAATATAAAACACTACGGAGACCATTTGACTGTAAATAGTAAAACAAGCTCAATAGGTGCGAGATATATAGTAAACGCTGCGGGCTTGCATTCAGATGATATAGCAGCTATGTGCGACAATACTGGTTTCCATTCACATTCACATTCGCATTCGCACTCACATTCTGAGATTAAGATTATACCAAGACGCGGCGAATATATGCTTATGGACAAAAATGCAGGTTCTCTTGTAAGAACTACGTTGTTTTCAGTACCATCTGACAAGGGCAAAGGAATATTGGTTTCTCCTACTGTAGACGGAAATCTAATTATTGGCCCGAATGCAGAGATAACAGACAAAACAGACACATCTACAACAGCCGAAGGCTTGCTTGAAGTGGAAACGGGTGCCAAAAGGCTTGTTCCGTCGTTGAATATGCGTCAAGTTATAACATCTTTTGCAGGGATAAGAGCAACACCGTCAAATCATGATTTTAATATATTTCCCTCTAAAAATAAAAGTTTCTCAAATGTATTGCATCTTATAGGAATTGAATCACCGGGGCTTGCGTCATCTCCTGCTATAGCTGAATATGTAACACAGATGCTCGGGGATATGGGGTTGAAACTTAGCGAAAGAACAAGTTTCATTTCAAAAATAGACCGTCCTAAGCCGTTCAGAGATATGACAGATGAGGAAAGAGCTGAATCTATAGCAAAAAATCCATTGTATGGGAAAATTGTCTGTCGATGTGAAACTGTAACCGAGGCAGAAATTATTAACTCTATTTTCAATCCTTGCCCCGCTACAAGTGTTGACGCTGTCAAACGCCGTACAAGGGCAGGAATGGGTCGCTGTCAGGGCGGCTTCTGTTCCCCGCGCATCGTTGATATTTTGGCAAAAGGGTTAGGCGAAGATATGACGAAGATAACAAAAAGCGGGGGTAAGTCGTTTATTTTAACAGGTAAAACAAAATAGAGAAATAGAGAAATAGAGAAATAGAATGGATAAATTGACAGAAAACATATTATATAGTTTAAATGCCGTTGTTCCGTTAATATTATTGATGGGATTAGGATTTGTTTTGAAATATAAAAAACTTTTCTCTGAAGATTTTTTCAACGGAATAGATAAACTCGTTTTTAATCTCGCACTTCCCGTTTATATATTTAATGAAATATCTAACGCAGAAATAGATGAAGTATTTGATATAAAATTATCTATTTTTTGTATATGCGGACTATTGTCGAGCTTTTTGTTTCTGATGTTTCTTGCACCTCCGCTGATGCGTAAGAATTATCCAAATTCAATAGGTGCGCTTATTCAGGGAATATATAGAGGAAATTTTGCTCTGCTCGGTGTTCCCCTTGCAGGGAATTTATTCGGTGCGGCGGGTTCAGCTTCAGCAGCTATGGCTTTAGTATTCGCCGTACCTCTTTTTAATATATTTGGCGTTGTCGCACTTGCGGTACATTCGCCTGATGAATACAGCGAACAAAATAAAAACCAAACTAAAGTAAAAAAAATTAACTTTAAAAAAATTTTTTTGAATATATTAAAAAATCCGTTAATAATCGCCGTTGCATTGGGTATTCCGTTTATGTTTTTTGATATTATTCCTGTGATGATAAAGAGAAGCATTTCTTATATTGGCGGTATGTCAACTCCGCTTGCGCTTATAAGTCTTGGTGCGGGATTTAATATAGCACATTTTATAAAAAATTCGGGAGTTAAGCGTTCTGATGAAAATGCACCGAAAATACAACTTCCGTTGTCTGTTATATCAGCACTTATAAGAGTAATAATTTTGCCTTTAATCTTTGTTACTATAGGGATTTTACTTGGTTTTAAAGATGTTGCGCTTGTAGTTATATTTGTACTTTTCGGTACTCCTACAGCCGTGAGCAGTTACATAATGGCAAAGAATATGAAAGGCGACTATGAACTTGCGGGAGAGATTGTAGTTTTAACAACGGTGATGTGTCCCGTGACGGTTTTTGTTGGCAGTTTTATCCTGCGAACACTGGGGCTGATATAGAGGAGGGTTTTTGTAATGCTATCTGAAATGACAGAACGGAACATTAAAAAAAAGATTATAATAGTTTGCGGTCACTACGGTACAGGCAAGTCTAATATAGCCGTAAATTTGGCGATAAATATAAAAAATACTGCGAATGCCGTATATACTTTAGTTGATTTGGATATAGTCAATCCGTATTTTCGAAGTGCGGATAGTGTCAATATATTAAAAGAACATGAGATAGATTTTATTTTGCCGCAGTTTGCGAATACAAATGTTGATATTCCCTCTGTTCCGCCTGAAATATATTCTATTTTTTCTGACACTAAGCGGGCAATAATAGATGTCGGGGGAGACGATGTAGGTGCGACAGCATTGGGAATGTTCAGCGATAAAATCAAGAATACTGATTATGAAATGATTTATATAATCAATAAATACCGAAATATGATTAGTAATATTGGCGAAGCAAAAAACCTTGCAGAATTTATCGAAAAGAAGTCCAAATTACGTATTTCGGCTGTAATCAATAACAGCAATGTGGGAACAATGACAACGGAGTCATATATATATAATTCATTCGAGTATGCAGATAAATTATCTGATGCTATCGGCGTTCCGCTTATCGGGACAAGCGTAATAAGCGAAATAGCAGAGAAAATTCCTGATGATATTAAAGACAAATATAAAATATTTAGTATAAAAGATTATACAAAAAAATATTTTTAGCGTGGTAAATTTATATTTTACAAGTATGCTCTTTTTGATTCTTTTTCTCTGAGAGAAAAAGAATGTTCCCGTAATATAAAAATATTTTGAATACAAAAAAGCCAAGAAAGGGATAACAATATAAATGAAAAACATAATATTTAACGAAGAAATTTGCAAAGGCTGTGGATTGTGCGTAATTGCCTGTCCGAAAAAATTAATTGAGCTTGATAAAAATATAATAAATGAAAAAGGATATAATCCTGCATCAATTAAAGATAAAGAGGCTTGTATAAGTTGCGGGCAATGTGCAATAATATGCCCTGATGTTGTTATAAAAATAGAAAAATAACTTACTTTTCTTTTTGCGAAAACGAAAAAAAGAAAAGTAAGCAAAAGAAAAACGAAAAAATAAATACGGAGGAAAAATAAATAATATGGCTGAATTGGTATTAATGAAAGGCAACGAAGCAATTGCGGAGGCGGCAATAAAAAGCGGCTGCCGTCATTATTTCGGGTATCCCATAACTCCTCAAACTGAAATTGCCGAATATATGGCAAAGAGAATGCCCAAAATAGGTGGATTATGCTTACAAGCGGAAAGTGAAATCGCCGCAATAAATATGGTCATAGGAGCTTCTTCCACAGGAGCAAGAGTTTTAACATCATCATCAAGCCCCGGTATAAGTCTTAAAGGAGAGGGAATTTCGTACTTAGTAGGCTCGGACTTGCCGTGCGTAATAGTAAATGTTCAGCGTGGGGGGCCGGGACTCGGCGGTATTCAGCCTGCACAGTCTGATTATTATCAAGCAACAAAAGCTCTGGGTCACGGCGATATGAGAATAATAGTTTTATCTCCGAATTCTATACAAGAAATGGTAGAATTAACGGTGTTAGCATTTGATTTGGCAGACTTGTACAGAACTCCCGTTATGATTTTGGCAGACGGAGCGTTAGGTCAAATGATGGAGCCTGTTGATTTTGATAAAATATTATCAAGAGAACTCCCTGAAAAAACATGGGCGACAGTCGGACATGAAGATAAAAGAGAGCCAAACATAGTAAATTCGCTGTATATTGCGCCCGAAGACCTTGAAGCAACAGTTGTTGAAAGGTTCAAGAAATATGAAAAAATTGCTGCCGATGAGGTTAAATACGAAGAATACAAAGTTGATGATGCTGATATAGTTTTTGTATCATATGGCATAGCATCACGAATAGTTAAAGCAGCGGTTGAGAAATGCAGGGAAAACGGTGTAAAAGCGGGATATTTCAGACCGATTACACTTTATCCGTTCCCATCAAAAAGATTATTAGAAATTGCGGATATGACTAAAGAATTTATGGTCGTTGAATTAAATATGGGTCAAATGGTAGATGATGTAAAACTTGCAACGCAATGCAAAAAAGAAGTAAACTTTTTCGGACGTACAGGCGGCGTTATATTTACACCTGATGAAGTTGCTGACGCTGTTTTAAAGAAAGCATAAAAAAATATGTTTAAAATAGGTATAGATATAGGTGGTACAAAATGTGCCGTAGTGTTAGGAGATGTCGATGGCAGTAATGTAAAATTCATAGGCACATCGTTTTTCCCTACAATTAAAGATAACACATATACAAGTACTTTGAATATAATTGAGAGCGAAATAATAAAATTAATTGAAGACAATAATTTAAAGTTTTCGGATATATCATCATTTGGGATAAGCTGCGGCGGGCCGCTGGATTCAAAAAAAGGTATTATTATGTCGCCGCCCAATCTTCCCGGTTGGGACGATGTTCATATCGTCAAATATTTTGAGCAAAAATATAATATAAAAACTGTTCTTGAGAATGATGCTAACGCCTGTGCACTTGCTGAATGGCAATTTGGTGCAGGAAAAGATAAAAATTTGAGCAATGTTATATTTATAACCTGCGGAACAGGCTTTGGTGCAGGACTTATACTTGATGGAAGACTCTATTCCGGGACAAATGGCATGGCGGGCGAAATAGGTCACATAAGATATGAAAAATTTGGACCTGTCGGTTACGGCAAATCGGGTACATTTGAAGGCTTTTGCAGCGGCGGTGGAATCGCACAAATCGCAAAGATGAAACTTATAGAACTTTTTCAAACGGGGAAAAAAGCATCGTTTTGCAATAATATAGAGGATATTGATAAAATTACGGCTAAAACTGTTGCAGATGCCGCCAATAACGGTGATGAACTCGCACTTGAAATATATAAAATAAGCGGCAGATACTTGGGTTATGCTCTCTCAATTTTGATAGATTTATTAAATCCTGAGATGATAATAATTGGCAGTATATATAGACGCTGCGAGAATCTTTTAAAGTCTGAGGTTGAATATATCTTGAATGAAGAAACGTTGAAACACTCACTTGCGGTATGCAAAGTCGTACCCGCCGTACTTGAAGATGATATTGGATTATATGCAGCACTGTCGTTGTGATTTTTAGCTATTGTTATAGCTAAAAAATATTTATAAAATTTATAAATAATAAATTGAGGTGAATTTGCATGGAAGAACTTATTGTGTTTTATTCTTTTTCAGGTAATACAAAAAAATACGCTGAAGATTTAGCAAAATCTACAGGTGCGGATTTATGCCAAATAACCGAAGTTAAAAAGCGTAGCAAATTGGGTGCATTTATCCCCGGAATTATTCAAGTGATGAGGGGGTCGAAGTCAAAAATTAATCCCGTAACAGTAGATTTTACGCAATATGACAAGATAATAATAGCATTTCCCGTATGGGCGAGCCATCAGCCGCCCGCTATTAACAGTGTAGTTGACTTGCTACCCGATGGTAAAAATATTGAGCTTATTTTTGTTTCGCAAAGCGGTGTAAGTGAAAGTCAAAAGTTGATAGAAATGCTTAAAGCAAAAAAATGTGAAGTCACTTCAGTTAAAAATGTTAAATGTTAAATTTTTAAAAAGTTTCTTAAATTAATATAAATTAAATTTATAAGATGTTTTCAGGAGAAGATGAAATGTTTTTGGATAAAGTTGATATATATGTAAAAGGCGGCAGCGGAGGCAACGGCTGCGTTTCTTTTCACAGGGAAAAATATGTTTCAAAAGGTGGCCCTGACGGGGGAGATGGAGGTAAGGGAGGCAATGTGATATTTAAAATAGATGAAGGAAAAAATACGTTGCTCGACTTCAAACACCGCCGCAGATTTATCGCTGAGAACGGCGACAATGGTAAAACCGGTAAAATGTACGGAAAATCTGCACCTAATATATATATATCCGTTCCTCCGGGGACTTTGATAAAAGATTCTGAAAGCGGCAAGATAATAAAAGATATGTCAAACTGCGGCGAATTTATCATAGCCAAAGGCGGAAAAGGCGGCTGGGGTAACAGACGTTTCGCAACTTCAACGCGGCAAGCTCCGAATTTTGCTAAAAACGGACTTCCCGGAGAAGAAAAAAAGTTAACTTTAGAATTAAAAATGCTCGCCGATGTTGGACTTATAGGTTATCCCAATGTGGGGAAATCTTCTATATTGAATATAATGAGCATGGCAAATCCTAAGATAGCGAATTATCATTTTACAACGCTTTCCCCGAATTTGGGAGTTGTATCTGTTGATGATGATTTTGCGTTTGTTATGGCAGACATACCGGGGCTTATAGAGGGAGCATCTGACGGCATAGGTCTTGGACATGATTTCTTGCGGCATATAGAGAGATGCAGACTTTTGATTCATGTTGTAGATATAGCATCAAGTGAAGAGAGAGACCCGATTGATGATTTGGCAAACATAAACATAGAACTTGCTAAATACAACGAAGAATTGATTGACCGCCCGCAAATAATCGCCGCAAATAAAATAGATTTACTCGAAGACGAGCAAGATTTTGAAAAATTTAAAGAATTTGAAGAATACGCCAAAAATATTGGCTGCGAAATTGTTTATATATCGGCAGCAACAGGCAAAAATATTGATAAACTTTTAGAAAAAATCATCAAAATATATCCCTCGCTACCGCCGTTGAAAATTTATGAAAGCGAAACATTTGAACAGGAATATATTCTTGAATCAGAAAACAATACTCACGAAGTTGATATTCATCAAAACAAGGGTATTTATTATGTAGAAGCTGAATGGCTGTTTAAAGTTGTAAATTCCGTAAACTTCGATGACAGAGAAAGCGTTATGTATTTTCAACGTGTGCTTAACAAGAGCGGAGTTATAGATAAACTTCGTAAAGCGGGCATAAACGAGGGCGATACTGTAAATATTTATGATATGGAATTTGATTTTGTTGATTAGAAAAATTAATAATAATAAAATCGAAAGGGGTGAAAAATTTCACCCCTTAAATTTTTTTATTTATTAGTCCCAGTCACATTCGTCAAATCTATCTCTATTGCAGCGTCTGTCAAAGTCACAGCCGCATCTTCCGCCACGGAATCCAAAAACGCCGCCTATGTTGCAACATCTTCTGCGCCTGCGGAAGCATCTGCGTCTGTCATCACAGTCGCATCTATCTCTATCACGGCAGCAGTTATTTCTTATTATAATATTATTATTACAGCCACCACAATTGTTATCCCAAAACATATATATACCTCACTTACATAACGTACTAATTCAAATCATATTGACTGCAAAACTACATAAATAATTTAATTATATTTGTCTTTTGCAGTCTACTATAGTATATGAACTCTATGTTTTGTATGTGAAGAAATAGCAATGCTTCAAGTATTTATAAAAACAAAAAAATCTAATATTAATTAATAAATAACATGATTATTCGTTTTTCTTTTGTTTACTTTTCTTTTTTCGAAAAAAGAAAAGTAAAGCAAATTAGCAATAAAACACTTTTGATGCTTTGTACATCATATATATATCAATTTTCGCTGCAACTTCAAACGGAGCGTGCATTGATAAAATCGGCACTCCCAAATCTACAACTTCAATATTATGATTTGCTATATATGCCGCAACTGTTCCTCCGCCGCCTTGGTCTACTTTTCCAAGCTCAGATGTTTGCCATAAAATACCGTTATCGTCAAATAATTTTCTTACATAGCCTACAAATTCGGCATTGGCGTCTGATGAACCTGATTTTCCCCTTGAGCCTGTATATTTGGTCATAACAACGCCGTTATTCATAAACGCCGAGTTTCTTGATTCGTATACATCGGCGTAATTCGGGTCAAATGCTGCGTTTACATCTGCGGACAGGCACTTTGAATTTGAAAATGTTGCAACCGGACAAACTCCCTGTGTTTTTGCTACGTCTTCCATGAAATCCCTGAATATATATGAATTCATAGAAGTATTGCCCTCGCTGCCTATTTCTTCTTTGTCTGCCAAAATTAAAATCGCCGTATTCTCCGGATTTTTATTTTCAATCAATGCCATAAGCGGGGGATAAGCACAGATTCTATCGTCCTGACCATATGCACCTATCATGCTTCTGTCAAACCCTATATCTCTTGCTTTTTCCGCAGGTACTAGCGAGAGTTCAGCCGATATAAAATCGCTTTCGATTATTCCGTATTTTTCATGAAGCAGATTTAAAATATTGAGTTTTACTTTTTCAGATGCTTTATCATCTTTGAATTGGCGGCTGCCTATCAAAATATTCAATCCTTCGCCGCTTACTGCATCGCTTAAATTTTTGGAATATTGGTCTTTCGCAAGATGCGGAAGTAAATCCGTTATACAAAATACAGGGTCGTTTTCATCTTCACCTATATTAATCGTAATAGTTCCACCGTCTGCTTTGACTATAACTCCATGCAGAGCCAACGGAAGCGCTAACCATTGATATTTTTTTATACCGCCGTAATAATGGGTCTTAAAAAATGCAAAACCGCTGTCTTCATAAAGCGGACGTTGTTTCAAGTCTATCCTCGGTGAATCTATATGTGCGGCAATAATATTCGTACCGTTGTCAACAGTTTTTGAACCTATTCTTGCGGTTAGGACATATTTTCCTTTGTTGTTTATATATACGCCGTCGCCCGCATTATATTTTTCTCCGAATTTATATGGCTTAAATCCGCCCGCCTCAAGAATTTTTATAGTTTCTGTTGTCGCTTCCCTTTCGGTTTTTCCGTTGTCCATGTATTTTTTGTAGCCCTCTGAAAAATCATATGCCGTTTTAATATCGTCATCGCTCAAAGTTTCAAATCCGTTTTTTGCTTTTAAAAAAAGCTGTTCTTTCAAAAGTTCGCCTTTTGATTTTTCGCTCATTGTTTTTTACCTGTACCTTTCTATAAAATAATATATAAATTATTGGTCTTTAAAATACAACCGCCTGTATATTTTTATTGAATTGTTTACTTTGTCTATATATTCTCTCGTTTCATTAAACGGAATATACATTATACTCCCGTCCTGAATATATTCGGGATTATGCATCCAGTCGTTTTTTACCCTGTTAAGTCCTGCATTGTATGCGGCAAATACCAAATCCCAATTATCCTGCAAATCTCCAAATTCCAGAAATAAATATCTTAAAAAATATGTTCCGTATTTAATATTTGTCTTTGGGTCATATAACATTCCTCTGTCATGAATTTCGCCTGTTTTTGACACAAGCCAGTCAAAAGTGTCGGGCGTAATCTGCATAAGTCCAATCGCACAAACTTTGCCGTCTTTGAATGATTCTGCATTGCTTCGAAAACCGCTTTCAGTTTTTATAATGCTGTATATTATCTCTTTCGGGACGTTATATTCAAGCGAATATTTCTCTACAAATTCTTCGTATTGCAGAGGATATGCCTTTTTCTCAATATATAATAACACCATTTCGTATACATATCCAAGTCCTACTGCCGCAATTATTATTAATACAATCGCAATTGTTCTTTTCATCTTTATTATCTCTTAAACTATTATTTGTTATGTTTTTTTCGTTAATCTCGTGAACTTCGCAAAGTGCGAAGCAAATTTTCAATTTGAATTAAAATATCGCCGTAGTCGCCGTTGTTATATATTATATAATCCGAATGCTCTTCAAAAAATTTATCGTCTTTTTGATTTTTCAGCCTAAGCATTATCTGTTCTTCCGTTATATTGTCCCGCTTTATTATTCGTTCAACTCTTTTATCAGTATCCGCTAAAACGGCTATTATAACATCACAGCTTTTATTAAATCCACTCTCAAACAAAAGCGGCGCATCAATAATAACTGCTTCACGGTTCGCTTTCATTCTGTCAACTATCCATCGCTGACACTCTTCCAAAATATGTTTGTGCGTGATACTGTTGAGCAATTTTACTTTTTCTTCGGATTTAAATGCAATATCCGCAAGTTTTTTGCGGTCAAGCTCGCCATACGCAGTCAATATTTCACCTGAAAAATTCTCGACAAGCTCTTGTAAACATTTGCTGCCTTTCCTTGTGACTTCCCTCGATACTTTATCTGTATCTATCGACTCTATACCATAATTTAAAAAAGCCTTGCAGACTTCACCTTTGCCTGCTCCGCTTCCCCCGGTAAGTCCAATTATTTTCATAAAAAAATAAATTTTCCTCCTGATGCTTTTTCAAGCCTATTGTATATCGCCTCACCTATACCGATTCTTAGCGGTTTCGGCGTATATATTATATCTACGCCTATTTCATTAAACGTATTAAGAGCATAAAATAAGTTCTTCGCTTGTTCATTTAAATTACTTTTCGAGCCAAGCGATATTGCTTTCAAATTTTCATAATCTTTATTTTTTATCACTCCGTTGTCAATATATAAATCCTGATTAAGTTTATCAAATATTTCATTATAACATAAAAATCCGATTTTTTCTACACTCTTATATGCTTTTTCTTTTATAAAATCAATTGTCAAATCATCTTCGCCAATTAAAATATAAAGCGGTGCATCGGGTGAATAATGCGTATATTTCATTCCCGGTGACTGCGGCGTTTCGCATTCTTTTGAATCTTTTGAATCATTTGAGTTGGGTTCAGCAACGCTGTGCGCAATATTTTCTTCCCCCACAACGTCTTTTAATATTTCCTCAGTAATTGCCCCGCATCTTAAAATACGGACTTTTTCATTATCATCAAAAGCAATAACTGTCGATTCAAGCCCTATTTCGCAGTCATCGCCGCATAATATTGCATCAATTTTGCCGTTCAGCTCTGATAATATATGCTTCGCACTTGTCGGACTCGGTTTCCCTGATATATTAGCCGACGGTGCGGCTATCGGCACACCCGCAAACTCTATTAATTTTCTCGCAACTCTATTTTGGGGGATACGTATCGCTACAGTATCTCGTCCTCCTGTTATCATTCCCGAAATTACGGATTTCTTTTTTAAAACGACAGTCAGCGGTGCAGGCATAAAAAAGTCTATAATCCTACGTGCAATATCTGTCACTGCTGCATATTTATCTATTTCACAAGTGTTCGCCAAATGCACAATCAACGGATTATCCGATGGTCTGCCTTTCACACTATATATTTTTTGTACTGCCGTTTCTTCTAAAGCATTTGCTCCCAATCCATATACTGTTTCTGTGGGGAATGCTACAATCCCTCCGTTTTTTAATATATCAGCCGCCTGTCTTATCTTATCAATATCATCAATATCGTTTTCGCTATTTAATTCTATTATTTGTGTATCAATTTTATTTTTCATTAATTACTATATTCTCCGCTTTTCAGCTTTTCGGCGGTATCTGCGGTTATAAGCGAATCGATTATATTCCCAAGTGCACCGTCCAACACATTTTGCAGATTATATAACGTCAGATTTATTCTATGGTCTGTCACTCTGCCCTGCGGATAATTATACGTCCTGATTCGCTCACTTCTGTCACCCGTTCCCACCTGACTTTTTCGTTCAGACGCTATAGCTTGTTCCTGTTCAGAACGCTTTAACTCAAATAATTTCGTCCTGAGCAATTTCATAGCTTTATCTTTATTTTTAATCTGGCTTCGCTCGTCCTGACACTCGATTACTATTCCTGACGGCCTATGTATAAGCCTGACCGCCGAATCTGTCTTGTTTACGTGCTGACCGCCTGCTCCCCCAGACCTGTGAGTTTCTACTTCTATATCTGCCGGATTCAAGTCAACTTCTATTTCTTCAGCTTCGGGAAGAACCGCTACTGTTACCGTAGATGTGTGTATTCGTCCCGAAGATTCTGTATCAGGCACCCGTTGTACCCTGTGAACACCGCTTTCAAATTTATATCTTGAATACGCTCCGTCGCCGTCAATTTCAAAAGATACTTCTTTGAAACCGCCAAGCTCTGTTTCATTTGCCGATAATATATCAAATTTATATCCCAAGCTCTCGGCATACATCGTGTACATTCTATACAGTGAATGAGCAAACAGAGCCGCTTCTTCGCCGCCTGCTCCTCCTCTTATCTCAATTATAACGCTTTTTTCATCATTAGGGTCACGGGGCAACAGCATTATTTTTAATTCCTCGTAAAGATTTTCTTTATCTTCTTTGCATTTCGCAAGTTCTTCTTCAGCCATATCTTTCATTTCAGGGTCAAGTTGCTCGTTTAACATCTCCAGTGAATCGCTTTCGCCTTTTACAGCAGCTTTATATTCCCTGAATTTAGTTATAATCGGCGTTAAATATTTATGCTCTTTCATCAACTTTTTCATTAATTCCTGATTAGTCACTACTTCGATTTTTGTCAGCTGCTCTGAAAGGTCTTCATACCTTGCCTCAGTTTCCGTCAGCTTCTCAAGCATATAAAAATTTTTCTCCTTAATTATTTCAATTATCTCAATTATCTCAATTATTTCAGTTATTTCAGTTATTTCAGTTATTTCAGTTATTTTGAATTATTCGTTTTTAATAAATCATAGGCGATTGATAGATAATCGCCTTTACAACTTATTTTTTATCATTTTTTCGGCTTTGATTCTCGGCAGCATTAACTCTCTGCCGCAATTGTCACACTTTAATTTTATATCTGCTCCAACTCTTAAAACTGTGAATATAACAGACCTATCCCCGCATGGATGCGTTTTTTTTGTTTCTATTTTATCTCCAATGGACAACTCCATTTTAAAAACTCCTACACTTTTTTATAAAAATAAATTATCTTACGAGTTCGGGTGTTAAATTTATTATATCTTCAAGAATTTGCGATATTTCCATAGGGGGAACTTTATTTGCTATTATCATGTGTTTTCCTGCTGGATCGTCTTTGAAATATGAAAATCCTTCGTCGTCTATAACTATTTTGCCTTTTTTCGATTCTTTAAACAGACCGTGAGTCCCTCTCACTGCGTAATATACAGCAACTAAATCCCAACTGTTTCTGCCGCCCGAACCACAGTATAACTGATATGCTTTTGCTACAGGATTTTTTTTCATATCACCTGTCGCTATCAATCTTCCCCCGGTTATAATTGAATATCCCATTTCATACGGACAGAAAGCTATTGAATTTTCAAAATTCTCTATAACATATTTTGCGGATTCTATATCAATATTTATATTAAACTCCGAAAAAAAGTCACTATGTCCTGACCTGAAATTTCCTGCCATCGACACTAATTTCTTTACTTTTTGATGTATAAGCTCTGTTCCGTCAAGAGGACTATACATATCGGGTTTAGACAGCATCAAATTTTTTATATTTTTAAAACTGCCGATTGTAATCAATATAACTGAATTATCTTCAACTTTAGATAATGCTTCTCTGTATATTGTTATAACATCGGGGATAAGCGTGTGTTTAAATGAATGTTCAAAATTATTTGCAACAAATTTAGTATATTTTAAATATTTTTCGTCTTCATCTTTGCCCGGTCCTTCCGAAGATTTCAGCGTACCAACAGGAATACCCTGTCTTCCGTAATACCAGTTTATGGCATCTATACAGCAGGCTCCCTCCGGATGTACCGTACAATTTCCGATAGCTATGATTTTAGCTTCGCCGAAATCGCAAAATTTATTTAATATTGCGATTGCTCCTGCATCGTCGCAATCAGGACCAATATCTGTATCAATCATAACATTTTTTAATCTATCCAATTCAATTCACCATTTTCCTATATTCAATTATTTTATATGCATTTATTGTATTAAATCAATCACATCACATCATATCATAGAAAAAAATTTATATTTTCGCTCAACAATTTTGCCGTTACGTCATATATATCCCTCGCATTTTCAACAATACAATCGGCATCTCCAAATTTGCCTTTTATCGCAATCCCCTGTTCTTCCATATATGGCTGTATTCTGTCATAATTTTGTGAAACATCATTACTATTCGGACAATGATGACGCCGCATATCTCTTTCGAAATGACTGCCATCGGGCATTACTATTATAAATTTATGATGATTTTCCGTCAGTCTGTCAGGGATTCCACACCATTCCTCAACTCCATGAATATATGTGTTACGCTTAGGACTGCATCCGAGAAACATTATTTTGAAATCATAGTCATATAATTTTCCCCAGCAGCCTTTTCTTCCGCATGGCGTATCAATCAAATGCTCATCTCTCACAAAATCCTCTGCATCTTTACCCATAATGGTGATAGAGTGTGTCGGATGAAGAGAACGTAAAACATTTTTTCTTTTTCTGAATAATTCAGGCAATATTCCTACACAGCATGGCTCTGTTTTGGAGTCAAAAATATTATGCTCATCATTTATTGTTTCCCACGAATGTGAAGGTAATGCTATATTCCCGCTTTCTGCTAAATATTCACAGAAAACGTCAAGTACAGTTTCTGCTCCTCCGTCAACCGCACCTATACTCTTCATAGACGAATGAACTAAAAGATTATCAATTCTCTTAATTCCAAGCTGCTTTAAATTTTCTGTAAGCTCTTCTTTAGTAAATATAACTGCGCCCCCTTAAAACTATAATTTAACAAATTTATATATTATATTTATTATACTATTGATTTAACTAAATTGCAATACCCATTATATAAATTTATTAGATTTTTCAAAAAAAAGGGGCGAAAATCTATTTCACCCCTACAAATTTCAAAATAATTTTATTGCTGCGTCAATTTTGCTATTTCTTCGGCAAAGTTTTCTTCTTTCTTTTGGATTCCCTCGCCTTTTTCATATCTGTAATACGCCGCAACTTTTACTTCTGCTCCTGTTTGTTTTTTATAAGAATCTATATATTGAGCAATAGTCATCTTATCGTCCTTAATATATTCCTGTTCAAGCAGGCAGTTATATTCATAGTATTTGGCAACTTTTCCGTCAATCATTTTTTGAATAACATTTTCGGGTTTTTTAGCGTTAGCTTCGTCATTTTTAATTAAATTTGTAACAATTTCCTTTTCTTCTTCGATAACTTTTGCGGGAACGTCTTCACGTGAAATATATAAAGGAGGCATTGCTGCAACTTGAAGTGCAAGATTTTTCTTGAATTCTTCAAATCCTTCATCTTTTTTTGCTTTTTCATCTGCATCAACATTAATTATAACGCCTATACTGCCTTTACCATGTATATAGGTACTTAAATTTCCGTTAACGATAGCAAATCGCCTGAGAGTAATATTTTCGCCTATAACCAATATTTTTTCTTTTAAAACTTCGTCTACTGTCATACCTGTGTCTTCAAATGGTTTAGCTGATAATTCTGCTATATCTGCCGGTTTTTCTTTTTTTATAACATTCAGGCAGCCTTTTACAAAACTCTGAAAATCTTCGTTTTTTGCTACAAAGTCTGTTTCGGAGTTTACTTCTATCATAATAGCGGTATCTCCGTCTGTTAATATATCTACAACACCCTCAGCAGCGATACGCGTTGCTTTTTTTGCCGCTACCGAAAGCCCCTTTTCTCTTAATATTTTTACAGCTTCGTCTGCGTTTCCGTTCGCTTCAACCAAAGCCTTTTTACATTCCATCATACTTACGCCTGTTTGAACCCTTAACGCCTGAACGTCTTTTGCACTAATATCTGCCATTTTTTTATACCTCCAAAAAAATTAAAAAGATTTATTCTATATTTAGTTATGCATCATTTTTTATTGTTTTCTAATTTTCATCTGAATTAAAATCAATATCGTCTATTGCCGCTGAATCTTCAGATGAAGTATTAGTATCTGCTTCCGCATTAGAATTCGACGTTTCGCTTCCCGAATCCGCAAATGATACGCCTTGTCTGCCCTCAAGTATAGCATCTGAAACTACTGATGCTATAAGTTTTATTGCGCGTATTGCATCATCATTTCCCGGAATAGGATAATCTATTTCATCGGGGTCACAGTTCGTATCTACAATAGCGATTATCGGAATACCGAGTTTCTTTGCTTCCATGACAGCATTTCTTTCTTTTCGCGGGTCAACGATAAACAATGCGTTCGGAAGAATTTTCATTTCTTTTATACCGCCGTAATCGCGTTCAAGGTCGCCGATTTCTTTCATAAGCGAGCTTACTTCTTTTTTAGGAAGCATATCAAATGTGCCGTCTTCTTGCATTTTATAGAGACTGTGAAGACGATTGATGCTCTTTTTAATTGTCTTGAAGTTTGTAAGCATACCGCCGGGCCAACGCATATTAACATAGAACATTTCACTTCTCAGAGCTTCTTCTTTGATAGACTCCTGAGCTTGTTTTTTTGTTCCTACGAACATGATATTACCGCCGTCCGCTGACAAATCGCGCATAAACATATACGCCTCTTCGACTTTCTTTACTGTTTTTTGCAGATCGATAACATATATACCGTTGCGTTCGGTAAATATATATTCTGACATTTTGGGATTCCATTTTCTTGTGTGGTGACCAAAGTGAACACCTGCTTCAAGAAGCTGTTTCATTGATATCACAGACATTATTTTCCTCCTTTAAGGTTATCTGTCACAGAGTATAGACAATATTTTGCCCGCCTTATAAAGATAAAGAATATATAAATTTATTATATTCTTTCAATCCCACCTTTAAAGCACATTTCGCTCTGCGTGAAATTTTTAATAAATTTTGGGACATATTATTATACCACAATTAAATGCCAATTTCAATAGATTTTTTATATTTTTACAAAAATTTTATTTTTATATTTATAAATTCATTTAGAATTTTCAATAACAGAACAATTCAGCAGTTTCCTGAATACAGTTTGAAGAGCAATCGCCAAAAAATGATTTGTATGATATAAGATGTAATTTAATAAACTTTTTATAAAAAGTTTATTAAAAATCTTCAAAAATTTTTAAAATCAGGCAAATTTAAACTCTCAAAGTATGTTCTTTTTGATTCTTTTTTTCTGAGAGAAAAAGAATATCTCCATAAAAACTTTTTAAGCGATTGCCATATTATTTTTGAAAAAGGTATTGACAACATACACCTTTATGTGGTATTATATAATATAGGTGCTGTTAAACTTGATGATGGGAAAGACATTAATTTTGAATTCTGCACTAAATTAAGTTTTATTATTTGTAATCGGATAGTCATGCGAGAGTGGCGGAATGGCAGACGCACCAGATTCAGGTTCTGGCGCTGTAATAGGTATGTGGGTTCAAGTCCCATCTCTCGCACCAATAACTATATAATAAATAACTCACTATACAAAATATTAAATTTCTGGGTGTGGCGCAGATGGTAGCGCACTACCTTGGGGTGGTAGGGGCCGCTGGTTCAAATCCAGTCACTCAGATATATAAAAAGCACGAAACTACGCAGGATATCTGCTAAATCGTGCTTTTTTGATTTTAATTGAAAAATTCTTTTTACGAACATTGTACGAACATTTACTCAAAATAACAGGATAATTAACTATTTTTATCGTTCTCATCGCTCTTTATATATTTGGCAGAGTGTAGAATCAATATTCTTATTTCTTACCGTTTATTATTATATAGATAAATCCATTTAATTCTTCAGAATCAGTATCTATATATAAAACCGAATTAGTACTATTCGCAATATTTAATGCCATTTTTAAATCAATCCAATCTATAATATCTTGTGTTTTTGATAAATATTCCGTGTTAAATTTATTTTTGTAAATTTGTAAAAAATATTCGCTTATAGGAAATTCATAACAAATAATTCCTGTATTATTTGTTGCATCTGTAAAAAATTTAAACTTTATTGGATTTGTAGTTAAATATTTTGTAATAAATATAATTACTAATATGTTTAACAACATAAAATTTTTTTCGCTTATTTTTATTATAAATATTTCATCTTCTATTTCAAATGTCATATTATATCCATTATTTCGTAAATATTTTGGCAAATCATACCGTAATTTTTCACATAGATTAGCAATATTGCAGTAAGTTTTTTCCTTTCCGCTATCATAATAATCATTTTCTATATTATTTATATATGAATAAAGACGAGTTTGCAGTCGTAGTATTTGTTGATATTTTGATGAAACAAATTTTTGTCGTTTCTTGATTTCATTATCTTCATTTTGAAAATTATTATTTAAGTGAATAGATTTATTGTACCTGTTCATTTATTTCTCACATTTCATATTATATGATCCTATCAAATTTAAGAGACTATTATGGTGATTAGTGTGACATTTAAAAAAATTTATTGATGAAAAGAAAGTAAGAACAATCACTTTTTCACAGATAGTCCAGCCATCTTCATTTGTTTCTTCTACTTCGTCTATATTGGCTATACAACGGATGAACGGCGGGGGAATGTCTACATCTATAACAGATAAATTTTCAGTTTCTATTGTGCTTTTCATTTTTATTTTATCTTCTATATTTAGAACGTTTCTTATATTAATACCTTTTCGCAATTTTGGAAGATAAGCATGTGCCGATGGATTTTTATAGATGATTATGAAGTCCATATTTACAACAACAATAGGTTCAAAATACATCAGATATTTTTTATATTTTTCATTATTATTCATTTTTTACAACTTTCTTATTTTCATAAGATTAAATATACAGACACAGGGGTAAATTATTACCCCTTATCTTTTTCACTCATCTTTTATTTTTTTGCGGTAGTTACACCGGTAACTAGATATTTTGATTCAGAGCCGTTACCTTTTATCACATAATATGTAACTTCGGCATAATATCTGTGTCCAACTTCTCCCTGACCCGATACGCTGTACGTATAAAATGAATTGTTGGTTCTATAATTATTGGTTACGGTTTTTATTATTGTACCTGTATCAGCATCTATTATATTCATCACCGCAATGCCCAACTCATCAGCAATTCCTACCGCCATTATATCCCCTGAGAACGCTACTATTCCATTTGACTGTGACCCTACTGTTGCGGAATAAGAACTGAAATAAGCACTCTGTCTTGCACTTACTGCTATTACCATTGATAATATTAAAAATATAGATATTATTGCTATCTTTAATCTTGTTTTTTTCATTTTTTATATTTTCCTTAATTTTAAATTAATAAAATGATTTTATAATTTCCTGTGCTTCTTCTATGGTTATATTTCCGTTTATTTTGTATATCATATTGTCTTTTCCCCATGTAATTGTCGTTTCTCCGATATTGACCATTATGTGATGGTCTATCCCCTGATAAGAGAAATATAAAGGATTTTCTTGACTTTTCTCCAGTGCCGAATTTGCTTTTTCTAAATTTTCATGATATATAGTCGCTGCAAAAGCTAATATCTTGTCTTCATTTCTATACCTCACCATAAATACATGAACATCTGTTATATGATGTGCAATTTCAATTGCATCTATTTCGTAACCTTCGGGAATCCATTTGGGTGGCGTCACAGGAAATTGGAACGCTGTATAAGCATCTACCAAATTGTCGCATTCCTTGTATATCGCTTCTTCAAGTTTGCTTGCGAAACATTCCGTATTGTGGGAAGATCCAAATGAAAACATCTCTTTTCCCCATTGTGCTACTAAAGCAAATATATTGAAGCCGAATGCTGACGCACTGATTGTCAAGGCGAAAATTAATACTGCTGCCACTGTAGAAAATCTCTTGATGAATTTTTTTGTTTTTGTAATTCTCACCGTTCTCTCCTGCTTCTTCAAAGCCTCGTGCATCATTGCTTTCGTCTTTTCTTTTTGCGTTCGTATCTCTTCCTCGGACAATTGGAATTCTTCAGTAGGGGGCTCTAAGATTTCTAATTCGTTTATGATTTCCTCCATTCTGTCAGCGTCGCAGTATATACCTGCTGTCTCTAATTCATATAGTTCAAACTTTAAATCCTTTATTCTTGAACATGCCTCTTTTTCCTCGTCTATTATTTTTTTTATCACTTCCTTTATTTCATCATGAGTTAATTCAAGCATACGTTTACCTCCTCTTATGTATAATCACTTTTTTTCTCAAAAAGTGACAACATATTTCAAACTTCTACTTTTTGTACAATATTTAGCAATTGCATTTGTGCAAATTATACAAGTAAAATTACTCGTATAACTTACTTTTTATAAGTGATGATAACTTTTTTCTTAATCTTGAATTCATTTGTTTTACATTATCATAATTTATATGTAGCTCTTCTGCTATTTCAAAGAGATTTTTATTCTTTAGCCAGTATTCACTTAACAGTTTTCGCTCGTTCTCCGTAAGCTCAGAAGAAATCTCATATATACACTCTATAGCATCTTTGATTTTCTCTTCCGCTATCGTATCTGCAGTTATTTTAAAACTGTCATCTAATTCAATTTCATGACTTTTTTTACGGCTAATCTCCTGGAAATATTGCATACAATAGTTTTTAGCAGTAGAGTAAATAAATTTTTTAGCTGCCAAATCGTTCAATTTCACTACCGTATCTTGTCGTTCCGTTAACTTTAAAAATATTTTATTCGTAATGTCATAGCAATCATGATAATTAGCATTGCCTATTTTATTCCTAATAAATCTTAAGACTTCATTATAATGTTTTTCGCAAATTTCATCTAATGTCATGATGTTTGTTTCCTCCATTTATATTATGTAAATAATTATATCATAAATTGTGATAAATGTTATAGAAATTTCATTACATATTTTATTATTTAACTTCGTTCGACAAAAAAGGAAATTATTGGTGCACAGAATTAGAAATATTGGCATCATAAATATTCTATAATTTATTTGAGAAATGGACTTTTTGCTGTTCAAATAAACTCATCGCAGAGAAAGTATTGGAAAGTCAATTATACGAATTAAAATTAAAGGAAACAAACTGAAATTATTAATCAAGCATAAGGAATATGCATATATGTAGTTAGTTTTCACTTAATTTATAGCAGATTTTAACAATGATTATTTGTCAAGATTTTGTTTTATTTTTTTTAATGCTTTGGCTAACTCAATTAAATCGGTTTTATCTTTTTCGGTGAATTGCTTATCTGAATCATCATATAAAGCTATTTTGATCGCTTTTATGAATTCATTATCTTGATTTATTTGCTCTGAAAGCAGTGGAATGTCCGTTCTGCATAAAATAAAATCGGTAGATACTTCAAAATAGTCAGCTAATGTTATAAATGTTTCTATATTAGGACTTCTTTTTAATGTTTCATAATTTGAGTATGTTGTTCGTGCTATTTTTAAATCATCTGCTATTTTTTGCTGTGTTAAATTCTTTGCTTCTCTTAAAGCTTTTAATCTTTCTTCAAACATATGTAATCCCCTTTTTAAATATTAACATATATAAAATTAAAATACAATTGATGTTTCATATCGTGTAAAAAAATTGAAAAAATGATAAAAGATGACACAATATGAAACAAAATCATATAAAAATATGTTTTTTTGAATAAAAAAGGGATATTAGGATATTACTCGCATTTGATTATTACTACTTTTTAGCATAGCTTGATGGCTTGCTTGATTGGTTGAGCATATACTCACGTAGCTTGGCGATGGCATTGGTGACATTGCCGTTGTGCTTGCCGTCGCGTACAGCTTCAAGCGACGCAAGCTGCGCCTCAATCAGTATAGCGTCACGCTCTGCTGCTGCGTTTATATCTATCTGCTGATTCTGCGTCCACTTCAGAAGCGGAGTTATCTTCTCATCCATATATTTGTCGAAGCTGCGTTTGACTACCTTGTACACCACGCCTCCCGCTCCCGCTATTGCCGCTATATACCCTGCGAGCCGTACTATAAAATCCATATCTATCATCATACCCTTATTCGTCCTTTCTATATTGCTTGAATATCTGATGACCGCCAACTGCGACTAAGGCACACAAAAGGCCCTGCACAATGCCAATAAACAGAGCGTTGAAGATATTATCGTCGCTGTTGCCGATTACCCACAGGCAAGACAGAACTATGCTAACCGCAACTAAGATAGCAGGTATACGATTGTCGGTTATCTTCGATTTCTTTATGACCACGCCGATACCGTTGAGTATAGGAATGAGTATCAGCAGTTCAGGTTTGATATAATTAATATATTCCATCTCACACCAGCCCTTTCAGTTTAGCGAACCGCCACAGCATGGTGACAGTCTGCTCGCGGGTAATGCTGCCCTGCGGATTTGTGCCATCGGTGATACCCTGCTTCTTAGCCCACTCCCACGCCGCAGTAGCCCAGTCCGAGGGTATGTTCTGCAACGGTTGAGCTGGAGCTTTGAACGCCGACATATCAGCGTAGATTTTGAGTATACTATGACCGTAGGTCGCTCCTGCTGCATACGCCGCGTCAAAACTCGTATAGGCTTTCTTATCATATCCGGGGACGGCCCATTTGCCGCCTAACTGTTCAAATGTCGGGGCAATACCGCGAGTGACAAGAGAGAAACGCAGGTCAACACAGGCATTTTTCAATGCCTCTTTGCTCGCATACGCTTTCAGATGCTGTATATGCGCCCGAACGCCAAGCTGCGGAACATTGAATTTTTCGCCGCATACCCCGTTTCCGGTCGCACCTAACCCGCAGTAGTTGTTCTGCTCAGGCTTGACATCATTGCCGTACTTGAACCAACCTGTTTCTTGAATTGCCTGACAAAACGCTATATCACCTCTCACGCCCTCGATGTTGCCCTCTGTGATATAGTGCTGTGCCAACTCAAGCGGCGTACACTTGATAATCGGTGCGATATTTTTGCTCAACAAAAAAGCCGACATCTGTTCGGCTGTGAGTATACTCTTGCCCATTATCGGCGTACTCTGCGGTTGTGTTGCCTTTTTCTGCAACTTTAAGTAGGCAATACACACATTCGCCACAGCCTGAGCATATGCTCGCTGTCCTTTTTCAGAGGTGATAACAGGCTCATCAATAGTCGAATCCATGAATCCACCCTCACATAATACCGATGGTATTTCCGACTTCGTTTCTCGTATCATGTGAAAATCTGCCTGCTTTGCTCCACGGTTTTTAAATCCTGTCAGTTTTGCCATCTCATCGACAAGCAGCTTCGCCAAATCAACATCACGTCTGGGCTTATTCGGGTGAGAGTACGTTTCTACACCTGTCCATGTACCCCATACGCCTGTATTTGCATTGTGATGAATACTAATAAATAAGTCGGGGTTGTTGTAGTTTATCGTATTTGTACGGTCGGTAAGTGGCTTGTCTGTTTTACCTGATATGTCGTCGCACCGCAACACTTCAACGTCATATTCAAGCAGATACCCCGCTATGTAACGGCATACCATGTCGTTCATCGTCCATTCACGCATATCTTTTGGCGTTCGTTTGCCGGGCGTGTTCATACCATGCCCGGCATCTAAGATCATCTTTTTGCTCATGAGTTCTCCTTTCGGTTTGGCAAATGAAAAAAGACTATCGGGATTTGATAGCCTTTTGTGATATAATAGGTTTTTGCGAAACTATTTAATTTATGTTTTAGCAATCGTAGATAATGTTCCCGCTCATACTGTTGATGGGCTTTTTACAGTGCTGTCGATGTTGCTGCACATGATGCTATTTTTGGTTGTATTCTGGCGAAGACATAACGTTCAATTATACTGTTTCCCACTTGCGTGTCTTAAATGAATAATCACACTATGCATTCCATCAAAATTTTCAAAATCCTCTCAGAGCACATTACCGCGATTAACCATTTTAAGCATTGCATATACATCTAATATTCCACCTGTTAATACTTTGCCGTAAAGATTGGGGTGTTTATCGACACTGGATAAAATTATATTCTTAATTTCCAAAGCAGTTAAATTTGGAGCATATGATTTCAGTAATGCTGCGGCACCGGATACATGAGGTGCTGACATAGAAGTTCCATTCATATAACTGTACTCACCGTATAAAGAGGTACTAAAAATGTTTGCTCCGGGTGCGGCAATATCTACACTTTTAATTCCATAATTTGAAAATGAAGCCAAAGTGCCATTCTGATTGGTTGCAGCAACCGATATAATATTAACGCTGTCATATGACGCGGGGTAAGCGGGAAAATAGTCATTATTAGTGCCATCATTTCCTGCTGAAACTATAAATAATCCGTCATATTCATCTATTGCAATTTTTAAAAGAGGTGAGTAAAATCTGCCACCCCAGCTATTATTAAGAATTGTTATGTTATGTATATTTGCGTACTCAATAGCTTCAATAGCTGAGGCAAGGTCAAAATTACGATTCCCAATTTTTAAAGAAGCCAATTTTACATTCCAGCATGTTCCCGTAACTCCGATGAAATTATTCCCGACAGCTCCGATAGTTCCTGCCACATGAGTTCCATGTCCAGTTTCATCTATAGAATTATTGCCGTTAATTAAATTCCATTCATTGATATCTCGATTAGCTGACGAAATCCACATATTATCTTTTATATCTGGATGATTGTTATCTATGCCGCTATCTATCACGCCGACAACAATGTTAGAACTGCCGGTAGTATAGTTCCATGCTAATGGTGACTTGATTTGCTCCATACCCCAAAGGTAACCAAAATATGGATCATTTGGAATGATATACGGATTAATATAGTAGTCAGGTTCAGCATAAACTACATATGGAATATCCGAAAGCTTTTCAATTGCGTTAATTACTGCCGATTTTTCCTTGTTTTTCAAATAAATTAATATAATAATACCAATATTATGTTCATTTGTTGTTTTTTTCGTATGAAATAGCACTTTTACTTTTTCAATTCCAATTTCATTAAAAATAGGATCACTATAAAAAATTGGTGTATCTGAATATATATAATCTTTATTTAAACCAACAATTATTTTTCCTGTTTCAAAATTATTATAATTATAAATTAAAATCAATCCTCAGTCTCTTTTATTATACATTATATTCAAAAATATTGATATTGCGTTATTCCTTTCTAATTATCGACCATACAAAATATAATTTTTCTACGAAAACACTTCAAGTAAGGTATTTTGATTCATGTTATCTTATACCTCGGCTTCTCCTCTCCAAACACCCAATATCGCACATAATCATCAAGCAGTATAGCGACAACCGACAACAATTGCCACAGCGCGAAATAAGTCATGCATATCTGACCCGTGAAATTCATCGGCATATCGCTGTAGTCCCATATGTCAAGGTTCAACCACACATTCAATATCAAGCCCGCCGCAAGCTCAACGCCTGTAACGATGAAGCCCGATACGAACATCTGCGAGGTCAATGCCATTTCCCATTCATACCGCTGGTTCAGCAGTCCTATCAGGACAAAACATACACCGCCAACTATAATCATGGAAAAATGGCTATATCCTCGCCATAATATCTCTACGCCATAGTATATCCCTCCGCCGAATACGCCTAAGATAATATACTTGCATATACTTTTCATCATCTGCCGTCACTCAGCAATCCGTTCATGTGGTCTGCGAGGTCTTTCGGCAATACGCTGTCGTACCGTATCTTCGATATTTCGTCGATATCGTCTGTTCGCCTGACCCATGTGTTCAGGTGGTTGCACAGCGTCGTATGATATGTCTTATGCGTAACGACCGACTGCGCGACTTTCGCGAATTCGTCAGGCTCAAACCAGCGGCACAACTCACCGTCAGCATGATACAGCACGGACGACCCCATTTGCGCTTGAAGCATGAGGTTTCCTATGTTCGTCTGGTCTTCAAGCGTCATTGCGAAATGCTCCATGCCCTGCGTCGTTTCTACGCTTACGCCTGCGTATATCGCGTTTTCGCAAGCGTCTGACAGTTCAGCGAGCTTGACTGCCCTCGCTTCGCCTATGTTGGTCGGCGGTATATCTTCGCCCTCAGTAAGCTCTACAGTCTGTAAGTCGTGATGCTCATACTTGGGTTTGCCCTCTATGTGGTAATCGACACCGTTGAACCATATGCCCTGTGCATCGTGCTCAAGACATGATACTATTATTGATTTGATTCCCTCAAGCGTAAACTCCCTGCGCCATGCTGGGTTGGCTATTTGATATGTGGTTTCGCCTATTTTCAAGTTGTACATATAATTTCTCCTCCTTTGTTGACTTAATCACAAGAAACATATCTATGAAGAATTGTCATTGCTACTAACGATACTGACGCAGCGACTACTTGTTTAAAGGCTGGATTTGATGCAAACCCTTGGACGGGTATAACCGCACCCATTGTATGTGTATTTGATGGGTGAAGAGGCCGCGGGTCGCTAAGGAAAGTTTCATTTGTATCCCATGTTCCCATGTTAGTTCCAAAAGACACCGCGTTATTTTCAGGCGTAGTGCCAGCCGTCCATTGCATCGATATATAAAACATATTTCCTTTTGGCACGGCTCCTGTGGCAACAGGTGAATTTGCTCCCGAATAAACACTCGCAACATCATTTAAGCCGTCAAGTGCGTTAGCAGAAGCTACAATCGCATTTCTCCATGTTGAGTTGTTAAATATACCTTTCATTGCAATTCGAGATTTGCCTACCATTGACATCGCCGCCCTTGAAGCAACTATGGCAGTTCTCGCATTTGTTGAAGTTTCCATAACGCTCCATGACGTTTGATGTCCAAACAGCGAGTTCATTGCTACGGTTGACTCAAGTATTCTGGTTAGCATTTGTGTATTTGTTATTAAGTTATTTACCGCCACCTCGTTAGCCCGTACCGAGTCCATGAGAATTGCATTATCTGCAACAGTATTCGCCGCAGAGCTATTGCTAAGGTCTGATACGAAGGCGGGGAACGAGAGTAATGTATTTGCGGCAAAACTACTCGACCACATATCTTTTACTGCGGCAGAGTTAGCGAATAAAGTGTTTCTTGCGACAGACGAATTTGCGACGGCTATCATAGCCGCACCCGTTTCAAACACTAATGTTCTCGCACCCAAATTTCCCCAAATAATACTTATTAAGTTTTCGTTTGCGACTATTGTTTCCCAGTCGGAAGTTGAGTTCAATCCCAACTGTAACATGAGTATTACCATTGCAGCCCGTTCTGCATATCCCGCCGCTTCTATGACGGCTATCAATTCTGCTCTGTTCGGCGTGTTAACATCGTAAGCCACGGTGACAAGTCCGCCATCGTCAATAGCCTCTTTCGCCCACGGTTCTATATACATGACATTGCTCAAAAACTGTACTCCCTTTTTCTTGTTGCCTACCAACATTCTGTGCCACCATGCTATCTTGGCGCTTGTAAGCGGTATTAACATATATTGTTTCCTCTCTTCCTTAATCTGAATTATCTGCTATCGCTACCCAATCTCTGCCTGCTGCTGAACCGCTATATGTGAATCCTGTCGTAGTTACATTCGCTGTCGAGCCGCCCACAGGTATAAACGCAATTGGAACTGTATCGAACGGAGTTTTGAATACTACCGTCCCCGATGCAGCCGTTATTTTCCCTGTCCGAGTGACTACATCATCATTTTCGCTTATTCCACCTAACATACTTGTGTATGACCCATTATACACGTCATTTAACAAATCACCGGTGAAGTTTTGCTCTGTGAATCCTGCCTCGTTTTTGGTAGCCAGTGGGTGCTGCTGTACGCCCCCTTTGCCTATATGGTTGTTGATTCTTCCAAGCAAATCATCGAAATCATTGGTATCAACTATATCAGGCTTGTTCCTTATATGTGCAAGACTGTTGGTATCTCCCTCAAGCCAGTCAGGCTGTACGGGCTTGCCTAATTTTGATAGTTCATATTGTAGCTCCTCGTGGGTAACATACAACGCCGCCGCGTAGTCGAGCTTGATTACCACATCACCCTCTTTCAAGACGATGACGACAGGGTAACGCCTCGTGAGTATGAATGGCTTGTTGACGTCGAACGGTATGACAGGTTCGGGTGCGTCCTCCAGGTTTCCCCGCATCAAGAGTAGTCTTTCACCATCGCTGTTTCTCACGAATACGCCGTATTCGGTCAAGTCGAATCTCTCCGTCACTACCTGCAACGGCAAATCCGGTCGCAGTCCATCTATACGGTTACGGAATTCTATTACGAACCTCAGTTCATGCTGCATTTCCGTTGGGTTGTATGTAACCGCAGGCTTGCTTGATGTCGCATAGTACAGCGGATTAACTAAGTCTGTCAGCAGCTTAGGGTTAGTTCCGGCGGGCAATATTCCGTTTCCCACCATGATACTGTCAAGCGTCATGACCTCGCCCGCACCCAAACTCAGTAAGTATCTCTCGCCCTCAATAGTCATTGTCAGTCCATATCCCATATATCATTTCCTCTCAATCAATCAGCGGCAATTCGGTGACTGAAAATATTTCAGCTGCCGCACCGCATACATATACATTCATTGTTAATTCGATTAGCTCCTCCTCTAATGTCGTCTCTGATACTAACGCATTCGATATGCCGCTTATATGGACGGCGGCAGGATTCTCTAACTTGGTTATAAATGTGATTCCGTCGAACCATGACCGCGTGTTTTTTACAGCAAATACAGCTGCTATCAAATGCTCGAGACGCCGTTCTGAAAGCCCTGTTACTTCTGTTTCTATTCTGAAGTGATACGGGTCGCCGCCATACTCAAACCATTCAACAACATTAGCATCAGAAAATATTGTCGATATCATCTCCTCGACTGCTGACGGTGTACCCTTACGGGTATGCCAGTCGAGAGATTTCAGTGCAAGTTCTCGCTTCATTTCCAGCGTAAGCGGTACGTCGGGGTCATAAAAGTCAACGTGAAACTGCCACGCCAATAAATCAATCAGCGTTTCGTCAGTAATCGATCTCAGAACCAAATTTGAAACAATTGCCAAATCCGGGATTTTGGTTACAATATCTTTGAGGCACTCGTCAAACGCGGTTGCCGCCATTCTGACATTCGGGTCGTTTGCCAAATTCGGCGGCAGTATCTTAATTATGCTTAAATCAGTATAATCATTCAACTTCAAGCCCTCCGTAATTAATGACGGGGTCACCTATCAATGCGGCGACTTCGTTATGCTCCAAAACCTTATATACCGGCTGCCTGATATTGGTTCGTTTAACTCCGGCTTCCTTGAGAAGCCTTATCAATTCGTCCGGAACTATATCTCTGCCGAGTTTTGCGTTTTGCCATTCAATATACGTTTTTACGGCAAGATTGACGGCTGATTGAATTTCCCCGGAGTACACGGCATCATCACGTCTTATCCAATAATCAAAATCTATTGTGTAATTGCTGACCGCAGGTTTTAGGATATGCACCCAGTCGGTCAGAGGTCTTCGGATTTTATCGTTTAGAACATCGCTGACCTCTTGTATCACCTCATCGGACGGAACTTCTCCGCCGCGCATCAGCGGTACTATATTGACATTGCCCGGGCCTGTACCGGTATTGCGGTATATATCGTAAAACCTATCTCGCCAATTCTCCGCTGTCTGCTGCGTGACTTCTGTCATCACTCCCACACTTCTGTATATCTCCGTCAAAAACTGAGTAAAGAATACCAAATCCAAAGGCGGCATATATACAGCCACATCGACTATTTCGGCATTTGCCGTCATAGCCCAAAATTGATATGCACCGTCAGGCCCGGCTACGGAAAACGATTCGGGCAATAACTGAATCCGCACCCTGTACTCTTCAATCGGCTCTAAGTCCGAGCCGCCCCCGCTTACGGTTATATTTTCCGCCGATGCGACAAACGGACTGCGGTCGACGATGTTGACGATTGTGCCTATCTCAAAATCATTTCCGATTACGCCGTCAGTAAGGCATTTTGCGCGAACATCGCCTGATATTTCATATGCCGGTATGACGAGCTGTTCCTCTGTCGCAAAAAATACTCTATTATCAGGAGTTACTCTGTAGCCTGCGGGAATCGTTGTACTGACATTGCGGGCGGTAGAGAGTGTATACCTTATTGTAGTAACTGCGGCTGTGGGCTGTAACCTTTCGCCGTTGGCGCCGTACAGATGACCGAGATGCTCAATCGTCTCCTCGCCGGCATAATATAACAGATTGCCTTTTCCGGTAATATCTATATCAGTGTTGATTTGGGCGAGCAGGGCGGCTTCGGTCATCTGCACTAAGCGTTCGGGGTCGGCGGGAGCGAGTACATAGTTGGGTTCGCCGTTAGCCTTGCGTACAGCTTCATACAGCGTTTTGAGTTTTTCCGCCAATTTGCGTGCGTCGCCATCCGCAAATTGTACTTTTGGCAATATCATAAAATTACCCCTCCGGATTTATTTCGATTTTGACAGTCGGCAGCATACGTCCGCTCATTGCGTTTATCTGTTCAGTATCAAACGATATTTCACGAATGACAGCGCGGGGTTCGTATTTGCGTATCGCTTGAAAAACTTCGTTTTGCAGCCGCGCCTTTGATACATTGATTGGAGCGTCAAGGAATGTGAAATCCAAGCCGAAGTCCCTGTCCAGCGGTACTGTACCTTTTCGCGTTGTGAGTATTGTCCTTACGTTTTGTACGATTTCTTCTACTCCTTTTGCCCCGTATATAACGTTGCCCGGCATGACGCTGAGTTCTATAACCGCCATATTACCAACCCCTTAATTATATTCTTTGAAATTAACATCGACTTCTCTCCAGAGTATTTTGCCGCTTCTCGGATGAAACATATTTGAAACGCTGCCTATAGCATTTATATACCAATAGTTGTTGCTCAACGGCATACCGCCCAATATTAGCGGGAAATATTCGCCTTTACGCGTCAAGTCACGCAGCAGTTTGTAACTCGCATCAGGATCGACGCCTAACAGAGGCGTAAATATAATTTTAAGAGATGCTTCATCCTGACCCGGACCTAAAAACTCACTTAAAACAACTTCGTTGATGGGTTCGTGGTTAACCCACCGTCCTTTGACCGACTCCTCAAGTTCGCTGTAAGTGAGAACTCGTGATGACGATACCTGAAATATCAACGAACCAAAACTGCCTAAAGCTGCCATAATATTCTATCCCCCCACAAATACATTACTGCTTCCATTGCGTACAAACCCGGCGATAATTGCAGGGTCACCGATACGCGCCGCAGCACGCCCGTTTATGAATACGCTTGAGCTGCCCTCTGCTATGTAATCCTGATGCGGAGGGTGTATGATGCAGCCGTGTACCGCATATAGGTCGCCGATGCGTCCGGCACCCAAATTATTTATGAATACATCATTGCTTGCGGTCACGAGAGGCACGGGCGAACAAGCATCGTGACCTGTGCAGTAGTCATTTAGTCTTGTTTGTTCCGGCATACTATCACCTCTTAATACATTAATTTATATCAATTCTCGGCGCAGTCATTTTTATAGAATTTCCTCCTGATATTTCAATATCGGGAGCTTGAATAGTTATCTTCGTTCCCGCTTGAATGGTAATCGAATCTCCGGCGACAACTATAATCGTACTGTCGGCGTTAATGTCAAGCGTATCCGATTGATGAGTGACCGCGGTATCGGTGACAGTATCCCATGTTTCGCTTGTCTGTTTGATATTTTCTATAACATTTATTTCAGAATTTTTACATTTTTGATGCATTTTTTCACGAAATTTAATATTAAAGTTTCCCTCTGTCGCAAACATTTGAATCATGTTTTTCAAATCCTCGCTTATCAGCTGTACTAAACCGTCAGCCGGATTAATCGGCATATTTTCGGCGGTATTGTATGTACTGACGACGAATCCTTCCTGCTTGCCGTTAGGAAGCCTGAGTACCGCAACGTGATCGCCGACTTTAGGCAGAAAAAACATCTGCCAGCGTCCCATTGCAGGAAATATAGTCTGCGTGTCAGAGCTGACATGACCGTTCAGGTCGTCGTATGCGACACGGCTTGACGCACTGTCTACATTATTTGATGATACCTGTGCTTCATGCAATACATCACGTGGATTTGGCATAATATTTACCTATCCCTTTGTTTCTTTGTCTTTATAAATAAAAAAGTGTAACAAATATAAAAACTTTTTTGTAGCAGAAATAAAAATTATGACGGTGATGTGCTAAGTTATTTTTTTAAAGATTTATTGCCAAGTGCATCCAAAAGTCGTCTTGAATCCCTGTTGGTGAAATCAAGGAGATGAGAATGATGAATAACGCGGTCAAGAAGCGCAGCAGTAATCTTGGTATCGGCGAAAATATCGTTCCAGTGAGCAAATTCGAGGTTGGTAGTAATGATGATGGATTTACGCTCATAACATTCGGAAATGACCTGAAAGAGGAGTTTGGAGCCGTCATTATCAATGGGAACATAACCCCATTCGTCGCAGATAAGCAAATCAATCTTGTCGAAATGCTTCATAAAAAGAGAGAGTTCGCCTTTGTGTTTGGCTTCAATAAGTGCATTTACGAGAGTAGCAGTGCGCCAGAAGCGCGTCCTAAATCCTGCATCGCAGGCGGCTACTCCTGTAGCAATGGCAAGATGGGTTTTGCCTGCGCCAACATTGCCGTAAAGTATGAGGTTCTCCCGCTTGGGAACAAAACTGCAATCAATAATGTCATCTGCGGTCAGCGAGGCGGGAAATTTGATGTCCTCGAAAGTGTAGTTTTCAAAAGTCTTGATAATATCGAATTTAGCGGCTTTCATGTAGCCATTGCGGCGTTTTCTGTCACGTTCCTCTATCTCGGAATCGAATAATTTCAGAAGAAACTCAAGGTGGCTGTCCGCTTTGATTTTTTTTGCTTTTGCCACAAATCCACTGCCGAAGTGCAGTTTCTTACATGATTCGATGAGTGCCTTATCCATCAGCGATCACCTCCCATCAACGCATTGTAACCGTCGAGCTTCGGTAGATACGGCGGCTGTTGCGGAGTGTTGGGCGTTATCACGGAGTCAAGCGGTCGGACATCCTCGGTTAAGGCACGGTATGCCACTTTGAACTCCTCTGTATCTCGAATTGTCGTGAGTTCTAATACCGCAGCCGCATCTCCGATTTTGCCGTCCTTGATTATGGGTACAAGAGTTAACAGCATTTTCTTCAGTTCTGGATATGTGCAGTCTTTAAGATGCTTTTGTACTGACTGCGGCAATGTTGGAAAATACGGTGAACTCAGAAAGGCTCTCGGTTTTCGGCTCAGTTCTCCAATGTAATTCTCAAAGTCAATCGTTGGCAAACTCTCCCGTCCATATTTTCGCTCATGTGTGACTATATGCTCATACTTGTTGTTCAACACACGCAGTTCGTATGCCCCAACTTCAAGCCACATCTCACACTTCGCGTACTCCGGCGAGGTTGAATATCTGTTACTGTCATATTGGATAAAACTGTATTTATCTGTCTTCACTTTTTCAAGTGTGAACACTCGGAATGTTTCTTTGGGCAATGGTATTAATGCCTCTTGTTCCGCCGCAAACAGTTCGCTTATCATCTCACCTTTGACATAATGCTCACGTTTCAAGTCATCCATGCACTCCCTCAGCAGTTGGGCATTGTATTTCTCTAAATCCGTAATCTCTGGCGGTGGAAGCAGATAGTTTCTCCGTATATATCCTACCTTGTTTTCTACGTTACCTTTTTCGTTCGGACTGTCCGGATTGCAGAACTCCGCCTTGAATCGGTGGTGCATTGTGAACCGCATGAACATTTCTGTTACTTTCCGATTCCCGTGTTCTTCTACATGTACTACTGCGCTACTCATATTGTCGAATAGTATTCGTAACGGCACTCCTCCGATATATTCGAATATTCGTATCAATGCCTCGCATAAGCACTCTTTCGTTTCATATCGGCATATCTGTGCAAAGCCCGCATTGCTCCACGGAAATGACACTACTAACTCGTGCCATGTTTCCTCTGTCCCACGAATGCTTTTTACCAGTACGTCTCCGAAGTCCACCTGTGCTTCGCACATTGCGTGCATTGCGAACATCGCCGTATTATATGTTTCTCTGCTCATCTCTTTTTTCGCTTGCTCACATAATTTATTACGCTCTGTTTCCCTACCCTTAGCTGCTTTGAATGCTCCTCGTCTTTCGCCAAATCGTTATATATTTTACTCCCTGTCCTCCGGTATTTTCGTCCCCTCTTCATGTCCTCCCTTATCCATTCCTCTATTATCTCCTTTAACGGGTCGAGCCTTGATGCCTGTTCTTTACGTGCTTTATATTCGCCGTTCCAGTCCGTTTTCTCCACATATTTTTTTACTGTATTGAAGTGATGTCCTGTTTTCTTCGCTATTCCTCGCAAACTCATCCCTTCATACTGTTCTAAATTCCCTATATAGCTTTGTCTTTTCAAATCTAACACCTTTCTGTGTCCTCCTGTATTTTTTTATACAGTTTAACACTTCTTTTTTTCCTTTTTTAGGTGCTACACTTATTCTCTTATATTTGCTATATTTCCATTATACTAAAAACAGGCTACTCCATATATCGCCGCTATCGCTTTCAACTCGTCCAATTTCATGTTGACATTATATGGAGCGGGTTGTTTGTCAGTTGTGATGTTTTGTGCCTGTACGGGTGTGCCGACATATTCGGCGATTTTCAAATCCACAAGCCGGGCTTCCTGTTCGGGCGTGAGAGTGAAAGGCTCATCTTCGGCGGTTTTGGGTATGATTTTCTTGCCGTCGCAGTAGCCGTATGTCCCTTTGATTATCTTTATCATGATTTTTTGTTCCTCTCAGTAAATTAATGAAATATTATTGAACTTTTGATGTAATCCATGATGTTTTCTGATTCGGTATCATCAACGGACACGAGGTCAAAGTCAATGTACGGGTATTGTTGTTCGGATCGGACAGATATTTCGGTACTCTGCGTCCGGTGTAGGTATGGAACTGACCGTCGGACTGTTCGAGCTGCGTAACAGCTCCGTATAATGTGCGTCCAACACTCGGAGCAAGCATAACAATGTGGCCTGCCGGGATAAATTGTGCTATCTTGCCGTTGTCGTCTTCGTAGGTATCTTCGTAGCACAGAATATCTATCATGCGACCCTTGATGTTAAGACGCGCCACTTTCGCCACGCCCTCAGGCAGCAGTGACGGGTCTACTCCCCCCACATTGTAGTTCTTCAGGTCGAGCAGTTTTTGCAGCTTTTCATTACCCAGTATAGTATCGACTACATCAGGAGCAGTGAGCATCTCGGTTGCGGCAAGCCCCCTCGTTGTCAGCATACTTATCATAAGTGCCATATCGGCAAGCATATTATTCGACGGGTCACTCCATTCTGCCGCCGGTGTGTACCATGCGGGGTTAGACACACCATCATAGAAACGGATTTCTTTTTCCTCAACAACCGTGCCGAGGTCGTCGGCATAGTGTTTCATCACGCACCCGTTATTGATGAGCGTCTCAGCCGCCATCGACTCCTCTCGCCTGACTACCAGTTGGCTTAACTCATCGGCGTCTTTCAGCAGCATCGCCGCCTCGCGCATTTCCGGCGTAAGCTGCGTCATCAGAGCTTCGCCGAAGCCCCTCTTCTTCAGGTCATCAATTGTCATCATGCGGCGCGGAGCTATGAACGGCGGTTCGTAGCGTTCCATGTATGAGCCGCTTCTTGTGATGGTTATGCCGCCTTTTCTCGGTGCGACGAACGGCGCTAATTTCTTTGAACCCTCTCTGTACTCAATTAGCACATCATCTGTACTGAATACATCGGTAGTATCGTTTGTGGGGAAATACCTGTCGCGCAGGAATGTATGAAGCGGCGGCAGCTGCTCTATCGCCGCAAGCAGTATATGTGTTTTGTAGAAATCAATAGACATTCTCAGTCCTCCTTAATATTTTTTAACTGTTTTTGTGTAAGGCTCTATATCTCAGCCGCATCGCTGAGGAGTATACCGCCTTTGCGTAACGCCTCTTTATCGGCTGTGGTGATTGAATAGCCGTCTCTGGTTATGAGCTTGTTGCCGTTGAAATGACCTGTGCGGTATGCTATGCCGATGATGGCAGCACCATCTGCATCTCCTGTGTTCACGGTTTCGGCAAGCACACAGTTCGCGCTAAGCGTTTCGCCTTCTGCTGCTTCAGTTCCCAGTATGACCATGCCACCGCTTGAGCTTAACGCAAGCACCGCACCGCGTTCAAGTACGCCCTGCCCTGCTCTCAGAGAGACAGTAAAAATATCGGCGGGCGGGTAGTTCTGATTGAATAGGTTCTCGAACTTCTCCTCGCCGACCCTCTCGTTTAGTTTTGTTATCATTGCTTTTTGCCTCCATTCCTCATTTGATTGTATATATTGACTACCTGCGTTACTTCCTCCGCCTCGGTTGCCTTACTGCCGGCAGTGCCGCCGTTGGGCTTTCCACTGACATTTGCCGCGCCCGATGCGGCAAAATCCTTGTTTACATTTTCCAGATGCTGAGTTCCCAGTGACGCTTGCTTCCGCATAGCTCTGAATGCTAACGTCTTGGCGGTGCATATATTTTTGTACTTGGCGTCATATATGGCTTCGTTATCTCCGATGGCTGATGCGATAGCCTCTATCGCTTTGATTCGCTGTCTCTCGGCTATAATGCCCCTCATATACTCGGAACGTGCAGATTTAGTGTTTTTGTCCGATGCGCCGTCGCCCGTATCTGCTTCTTCTTCCACGGTGTTCCATTCAAACGTAGTGCCGCACTCGGGGCAGGTCACTTCGATAAGCTCGGCAATAGCTCCGTTGTCTTGCGTGTCAGATTCTTCCTCGACTGTATCCCACTGAAAGGTTGCCTCGCATTCGGGACAGGTCACTTCAATCAATTCGGCAACCGATTTGCTGTCTTGGGTTTCGGCTGTGTCCCAATTAAAAGTCGCACCGCACTCAGGACAGGTTATTTCGATAAGCTCAGCTTTAACTGCTTGAGTACGCATGGTTTTTTTTGCCTGTGGTTTTTTACTTTGTGTTGATTTTGCCATGGTTTTCGTTTTCCTCGCTTTCATATTAATATTTGTGGCAATTGATAATTTAGGAGCGTTTTTATATTGCGACAGGTCAAATGTATAGCCCTGCCACTTATACATATCCGGAGCTATGCAGGCAACTGCGTTCATTGCAGTGTCGCTTTCCTCCGGAATGTAATCGTCGGCAAGCCCCGCTTCGATAGCTTCGTCCGCAGTAAACCATGTACCGCTGCCGTCTGCGCCATCCATGATGGCTATAATCTCATCTCGCGTTTTGCCGGTCTTGCTCTGATACGCCGCAATGATAGGTTCTCTTATTTGGTCAAGGTCGCCAATCATCGACGCAAGCTCGGCGGCGTTGTAGTAACCGAACATGAAGAACATGGCATTATGCACCATCATCATCGCACTTTTGCTTATATATACATTGTCACCTGCAGTAGCGATCACAGTAGCTATGCTTGCCGCAATACCCTCAATGTAAATATTGACGGTCGCAGTCTGCTGCTTGAGTATGGAGTGTATTGCCGTGCCGGCAAAGACGTCGCCGCCGTCGGAAAATATATGCACGTTCAGCACACTTATATTTCCCAGCGCTTTGATGTCGTTGATAAGCTGCTTCGGCGTTACCTCATCGCCCCACCACGATTCCGACGCCACTATGCCGTAAAGATACAGATGTCCGACTGATTCCCCGCTATCGGTTACCTCAGCTTTTACAGACCAAAATTTCTTATTTGATTGATTAGCTTTGTTTTTACTCATTTTTTGTCATCTCCTGTACTAATTGAGATATTAACTGTGCTTTTACCGTTTTTGATAGTTCGGTATTGTTGATGTCTGATTCCGTGCCTCGCTGTATTTGCTGCAGTCGTTCACTCTCTTTGGCGAGCTGTTCAATGTTAGCGTCCCACGAGCCGCCGTTCAGACGCACAGTAGATTGTTCATGCGTTGATAGTCCCTCGCTTATGGCAAGCAGCTCAGCTGTTATCTCTCTGACCGGGTCAAGCTGACCCTGACTCGGCCCAATGAACTCAGCTCCAAGCCATGCCGCACGCATCGCCGGGTCAGTGAAAAAGCCCGGCGCTGATATGCGTCCCCTCGCCACTGCCTCGGACAGCCATATTTCGTATACCGGCTGGCAGAAGTCGCTGACAAACCACGCGCGCCGCATCTTGAACGCTTTCCATGCCTCAAGCAATGCCGCTCTGCTTGCCGAATAGCTTGCGTTGAACGCTTTCACGAGCAAGTCCGCCGGCATCTCAATCGCCGCTCCCATCTGCTCACAGATTGCCCGGTGGAAATCGGCGAAGCCCGAGCTCGGGCGTTTGGGGTCGGCGAATGTCACATCTTCATCGGGGTAAAGCACATTGATTACCCCGGGCCCCATCTCATACTGATTTGAGTCCCTGCTCACTTTGTCGTCCGGATTGGTCTCATTGAACGGCATCATATCGGGTGTGCTCTTTACCTTGATAAATGCGGTAAAGTAGCTCTCTATTACCGACGCCATCAATTCACTCTCTGTGTATCGCCGTATTTGCAGCAGCGGCTCCATTATCTGTGCCAGAAAACTTACTCCCCTGTACTGTTCCGGGCGTTCTGCGTCCATTATCTGCAGTATATTCGGCAGTCCCGTATTCGCACCGTAGATTTCCACCCGCTGCCATTCTTTCTTGAACAGTAATTTATTTGCGGCAGTATCGGAATTACATATATGATATGCGGCAACAGTTCCGTTTCCGTCTATTTCAACGCCGTCGTATATTTTGTTGCCGTTGTCTGATTCGCCGTCTACGGGAGCGAGCAGATTAAAGCTGTCTTTTTTCATGGGCGTACTCACACGGTCGGCTTCAATGAGATGCAGACGTAAGCCGTACGGGGACAGCGGGGTTGCGGGGTAACGCTTGATAAGCACGAAGCAGTCGCCACTCATCAGCCATGAGATAAGCGCAAGCTGCTGCATGGCGTAGAAGTCGTTCACTCCCGTAGCGTCGCAGGCGGTTTTCTTGCCCGCCCACAGTTCGAATTCCGCCTCCGCGCGTTTCTCCCATTCGTCGGCGGATTCCTGACTTAAGTTCAGCGCCTCGCGGTTGATTCGGCTTTTCAGCTTCAGTCCCTCGCCTATGACATTTGTTCTGTTTGTCCGTATCGCAGACGTCGCAATCGGCGACGCCATATACAACATACGCGCCCGTTGCCGCAGTGTCATATTGTGGAAGTCTATGTCTTCGTGCGCCGTGCCCGAACTCGCAGTAAACCCTTTGAACGATTTTTTTCGATGGCTCGCACCCGCATCGCCGTAGCCTTTATTTACCGGACGAAGATTATCGGGCAGATATACTCCATTACGCTTGTACTCTATTTCTGCCACCCCCTCACCAATCCCTCGGTATTACGCTCACAGCTTTTCGCCTCGAGCCGCCGTCCAGCAGCGATTCAAGCTCCGATATATCGCTCTCAAGCGTTTTGATTGCTTTCTGAATATCGGCGAGTGCGGTGTCGTATCTGCTCGCATTGCGCGTACCCATACCATAGCTTTTGACTCCATCCGGTGACAGCATCAGTTTTTCACGCTCATAGTATATTTCAAGCCGGGCTTGTTTTCGTTCAAGCTCGGCTTGCACTGTTTTCTGATTTCTCATATTATTTTCTCCTACCATTCGTCAAATGTGTCGCGCCGGACTCGCCTTGTTGGCTGCTGCCTTGTTACCGGTTTCGGCTGCCTCGGCTGAGCTGCGTTCTTTAATCTGCGCTCGGCAGCGTCCATATCCACATTGAGTATACGCAGTGCAGCAAGTGCGTAGTTCCGGCAGTCGAGAGCTTCGTTTCGGTTGTGTCCCGGCAGCTTCTCCCATCTGTGGTTGACCGTGTACCTCTCAGATAAAAGCCCGCTGAAATATGTTTCATCATATCCGCGTTCGGGGTCTATGGGGAAATGACAGTATTTGACCCCCGCTTCCTGTACTTTCAGATTTTCCATTATCACGCTCTTTCCCGCATCTACCCCTATTGTATACAGCCAGCAGGTAATATTCCTGTTATCTCTGATAGGTACTTTGGTCGGAGGTTTTACATATGGTACATCACTCCCGCCTTTGCCTTTGATGGCAAATACCCGCCGGTTTTGCCTGTTCCGGCACGCCTCGTATACTTCCTGAGTGAAGTGACCGCCGCTGTCAATGAAAGTCAGTGATATGTAAATGGCTTTGCCGTCACTGTATTTATATTCTCTGCTTATTACCTCATCAAGAGTTTCCCACACATCGCCGGTATCGGGTCTGCCCATGATAAATCCTTTTTTTATCCCCCATGTTTCGCCGAAGTGACCGTGTCCCACTACCTCATACTCAAGCCTGTTGTCCTGTGTGTCTACCCCGCAGGTCAACACAAGAACACCATCGGGTAGCTCTGCATCGTATTTCTCGCGGCGGTTCAATATGGTATCTTCATCTTCAATATCTGTGCGTTCCTCCCATAGTTCGCCGAATAAAGTATTGTATACCACTTTCAGTTTCTGTATGTCGTTCAGTGATTCATGAAACCGCAGACATATATCGCTCCAGCTTATCCATGGGCTGGTAAAACTGTTTATCTTGAAGCTCCGCACTTTGTTGTTGATTGCATCGGGGTTATTAGCTACGAATTTTGCAGGCTGCTTCTTTATAATCGACTCGTTCTGTTCGCACCCGCATTTGGGGCAGTACCAGCGCGGGTTTGATATGCTATAATGTTTTTTTCGATTGATTACTTTTTCTGTATGGTCATATCTGATTTGTGAAAACGATATGAAGCTGTACTCTTTACAGTCGGGACATTGAACCTGATACTCTTCCCTCGTACCTTTGTAATATTCATCTTCGATTTTGCTCTCACCCTTTATTGTGGGGGTTGAGGTAAGCACAATTTTAGCGTTGTAGAATCTGATTGTGCGTGTCTCCAATAATCCAAGCGGGTCGCCCTCCGTGCCTGCCGATTCTGCCCATCTGTCTATCTCGTCGCCGAGTGCGTATCTTGCCGGTATTGACGCCAATCCGCTCGGTGCATTGCTGCCGTTCATCGTGAGCATACCGCCGGGGAATACTTTCTTTAATGTAGTATTCCTTGTGTCGCGGCTTTTTGCGTCTGCCACCTTGCTCCGCAATCTCGGGCAGTCGCGTATCATAGGCGCTATGCGGCGTTTGCTGTAGTCCTCGGCGGTATCTACCGTGGGCTGAATGAATATTACACTGCCGGGGTCATTATCTATGATATACCCAAGTATATTGTTCAGCATTTCGGTTTTGCCGAGCTGTGACGATGCCCACACTACTATCTTTCTTACCTTTGGCGATGTGAAAGCGTCCATTATCTCCGCGAGATACGGCGTTAGGCTTGTGCGCCAGCGTCCAGCTGAAGCCGAGTTTTCGCTCGAAAGATAACGGTTTCTGTCCGCCCATTCGGTTACTGTCTGAATCGGCGGCGGTTCGTGCCACTGCATCAGCCTGTTAAGCATCGATGCGGTTTTATCATTCACTTTCTTTATCATCTGACTTCCACCCCTGCCGTTCTCTTACTTCAAATCTATACTTTTCATTGTCATATTTATATGCCGTCAAGCTGTCGAGTATATTTACAGCCTCTTTTTTTATCTTCTCGCTTAGTTCCGATATAGAACTCATACCGGCGAGCTCCGGTGCGAGTAGTCCGGGCAAAGATAACAGCTGCGACTTATATGCGTAGATTAATTCGCCGACGAACCTTTCCACATCTTCACTGCGGTGCATATTCCCCTCAAGCTCCGCTAACTCAAGTTCAACCATGTCAGCCTTATGTCTTTTGTAGTCAACCTCTGCCTGTAGTTTTTGCTTTTCTAAATCTGCTTCATCAATTATGCACTTGCTTTCGAGATATTTTATATACATTTCCATGTTGTTCACAATATCCCACTTGCCGGAGGCTAACTTTTTCAGTACTCCTTCGGCGGCAAGCTGATTCACTCTTCTTTCGGTTTTACCAATGATTTCGGCAAGTTCTTTTGTTGTTACAATGTAATTATTTCGACTCATATTTCAACTCCTTTTATGAACAAAACGGAAGGAAATCACAAAAAATTTTTTTTGCACCTACAGCTTTTCTGGGCTCATTTGAACCGCAAGCGTTTTGGATTGCCGGAAGTACCTTTTGATTTTTTATATTATTTTTTATTTTTGAGACTTCACCTTAAAATTTGCACCAAATCCATTCTTCTTTGCGTATGCGCTTCTCGCCTATCTTTTTGTTCATCGTAACCGCTATATCTCCCAAGCTAATCTTACGCCACCCCGCCTCGACAAGCCTGTCATATATCGGCGTATCATACCCGCTCAGTATCGCCTTGCCTTTCAGCTTCAGCAGCATATCAACAAGCTCAACATGGTCTGCGTCGGCAAGTTCATTGTCATACACTTTACGGCTTGAACGGTTGTCCCACGCATACGGCGGGTCGAGATAGAACAGGGTGTCCTCCCTGTCATACCGTTTCAATATATATCGAAAATCCTTACACTCCAACTGTACACTTCTCAGCCTTTCGCATGCCTGCGGCAATAACTCTTTCATATTCGCAAATGATAACGCAGTCTTGTCGCTGCTCATCTCTGTACCCCATGTTCCCATCAATTTGCCGAACGACTGCTTATTCACTACCGCAAAACTGTATGCCCTCTCTGCATCTGATATTACCTCAAGGCGTAAATTGCTCAGGCATTGGTTGAATATATCCCTCGAATACGGCGTTGCTTCAAGCCTTGAATACAATACGTCACATTTCGCTTTGTCTTTGACGACTGAGAAGAAGCATACAAGATTGCGGTTGATGTCATTGTATACTTCACATTTTGACGGCGGCTTTCTGAACAGTATATGTCCCGCTCCGCCGAATACTTCAACATATAACGTATGTTCGGGAAACAATGATATTATCTTCTCGGCAAGTCTGTACTTGCCTCCTACCCATGCTATTGGCGACTTCGACATTTTTTGCACTCTCCCCTTTTTTTATATGCTGCACCACTCGGCTTAGTAACATAATATAGAAAAGATATATTTTGTTTGACAATTTATGGCGTAGTATGATATAATTACTCCATCGTACGAAATTTAAGTTATGCGGGGAGATTATATGGCGAATAAAATAATTAAACTAAAATTAATAATTATATCTAATTGTTTGTTTTTCGCAGTAATTTTAATAAATTCCTTTATATATTTGTTTTACGATTTTATGAATAATGATGTTGAACCGAGTGTTAGAATATACGGAAAGACGCAAGTAGTGATATTGCTGATTGTGATATTAACTATGGTCATCGGATTTACTATAAAAAATAAATCATTTAAAACCTTGATTAATTCTTTATATTACCTCTCTGCAGCTTTGTTGTTATTTATACAGCTTGTTCCGGCTTTCTTGTGGTTTGTTTTTAATGGTCAAGCAGTTGCAGAGCCGCCTTCTTCTTTAGGAGTTATGGGCAGTTGGGTATATGGAATGTATCATATTCTTATCATTGCGTGGGGTATTTTTAATGCATGGAGTTTGCATAATATTAGGCAAACTGAGTAGTACAAGCATTTCATTTGCCTTGTGAAATGGCAGAGGCAGAGTGCAATGAAAAAAATCTATATTTTCTACATTTTATGCAATTATAGGTATTGGAAATGAAAAGGGTTGATAATTATGCTATTATATATCGTACCAATGACTATTACTATGAGTATATGCTCATTGATTAATTACAAATTTAAAGTAAATCAAAAAATATTTAACGTGTTAAATATTAGAAAACCATTTTATCAAGCAGTATTTTTCATGCTTATAGTGATTATAACAGCCATATTAATTAATCTTTTATGTGATGATGTCTTTCATGTTTCTGAGAATACTACAAAGATAATCAATGGTTGTGGTGTAGGCATTATGTCTTTGTTTTATCCATTGAATAAATCGTAGTAAATAGCACTATCTTCAGTAAATGAATAACAGTTATGACGCAAGCCGCTTACCAAATATATGTGTAAGCGGCTTGATATATTTTCATATTAGAATTATATCATACTTTTTCGCTGCACAGTCGCATCTTTTATATTTCGTCCAAATATTTTGCTATGTTATATAAAAACTTATTTCTGCGTCTGTAAAATGTAGCCTTGTCCATCTTTAAATTATAATACCTGAATACAAACCGTCTGCCCTCTATGCAGCAGTCCCATACCGTGTCTATCAGTTTCCGGCGTTGCTCGTCGTCCCATATATCCGACCCTATCCCGTTCTTTGCCTGCTCCACCGCACGTATTATCTTTGTGTCAAAGTGAGTTTCTATCTTCTGTAATTTTATCGTCTTATTAAACTCTTCGCCGCCGCCACCGCCGCCCATGACTCTGCTTATGTCATATGATACCGTCTTGCCCGAATTCAATATATCGTCGCGCTTTTGATGATATTCCCTCACCCTGCGTTCATATCCCCGCACATATGATATACAAGCCGTCTTAACGTCTGGCGGCAGCTTATATTTTATCTGCAATTCCAACCCTCCCGCTTTTTTTGATAAAACTTTAGTGAAATTTATCTTATAAAATTCATGCTTCTTGATATGCAGTTCCAACGCCGATGAACCTGACTCTGGCACTTTTCATTGGTATGTGTTGAATCAAATTTGCTTCTTAAAAATTTGCGGTGATTGTTTATCCTTTCTTCCTTTGCCAAAAGAGCGTCAAGCCCCGCATCGGCTGACGGCGTTCCGTGAGTGCCGCCTAAAATATTCGAGAATGCTTCATAAAGCCTTTTAAAAGCAATCCTGAGCTGGTCAATTATATTCAAAAATTCCGATGTATTCATATCATACCGCCTCTAAAAAATATTATATAAATGACGCCCGCTGTTACGCTTTCCTGCTCTGGAAAACAACCGCTTCAGAAAAATTAAATATTATTACCTTCCCCTCGTCATAACTTTTTCCGCATACCTCATATGCCGCTTCTGATACGTCTATGTTCATCGACTCCGTTACAACCGAAAGCAATTTACGGCTGCGGAGACAGCATGAACCGATTGTGTTAGTCTCACATCTGATAGCGGATTTCTCATTTTCATCACAGGCACGCACCGCACACTGCCTGTCTCTGCGATTCAGCCTTATCTCTATATATTTAGGATTGCCCAGCTTCTTTAATATTTCTCTGGCAAGCGTAATCCCAGCGTTTCTTGATATGTGTATTTTTATCTTTTGGTCGCCGAGAATCACCGGAGCGAAGTCGTTGGACATAACTATGTTTATCATATCTTGAGCGTTCATATTAATATTTATCTCCTTTTCTGTTTCTTTGAGCGTTATACGCTCGGTTTTTGTGTTCTTTTGATAATACGCGCTGCAATATTCACAGTCAACTCCATCAAACAAGTTACATACAGCTTTTTCGCCATGAATCCTAATATGCGTGCAGTTCCGCCGTGTTTTCTTTCTATGGTTTGAAGTCGTCTTATAATCTGTAGCTTTATTCATTTTTACCCCTTTCCTGTCACGATATCGTGACAACACTAACTTTTTTCATATCAACTATAACGACGCTGCTTATTTGAGGATTGAGACTGGACAGTTTCAACTGGTAATACCACTCGCCGTTCATCAGCCGCATGATACACCCACTTATGTAATACCTGCTGCCCTCATAGTCAACTATTGTCTTGCCGCACATAGATGATTTCACTTCGTTCAGCTGCATCAATTATCACCCTCTTCGCAAATGCTCATTATTACTTCAATTCTTGGGTTAGCTTTGTCAACAATGAAATCATCGCTGAACCGTATAATCTCTTTCCATCCGTCGTCACTCAAAATGCCCGCTTTGACAAGCGCATCCTGAATTATCTTACGTCCCATTGACGATATATTGTCTTTGTCCCTGCGTTTGTTACGCTCCACCCACAAATACCGCATATATACTGGTTTTTCTATTGCTATGCCTCTCAGCTGCATCTTGCACAGCATGACTATATCCCGTTCTGTCTGTGCTTTCAGTTTCGCCGCTATATGGCGGTTTGTTCGCTCCGCTGAGATGTAATCATTCAGTCCTATCAGCGTATACGGTATTATCAGCTTATATTCCATATTTTCGCCCTCTGTACTTTCATCTTATCTCATTATTTTGGGTTAGGGTCATTTATCTACCCCCACCCTTGAAGAATTGCCATTCTTACTACTCTTTCTATTAGGGTGGGTTTGGGTTAGGGTTATATATATAAAGTTATAAATTTATATATATTTTATATCTATCAGAAATACATACTTTTTGCAATTCTTCGGCAGTGACCCCCACCCAAACCCACCCTGTAGGATATGTCCCATTCTTATTAACATATCTTGGGTTAGGGTTACCAATTCAACCATACCCACCCACACCCTATCATGCATCCTTTCCGAATATTTTCAGCGGCACAAAATACTCTTTTTTTCCATGTACAAGCCGAAAATGCCTCGGCCCGTTATCTTTCTTACCCGTATATCCCAATCGCTCTGACAGCACTTTTCCCACTATTCGCGCATGGTTGTAGTCGTCAAACAGCCTGTACGATATATCTGTCGCCGTCATATAACGCCAGCTTTTTTTATCTAACTCAAAATCTAACTTATCACGCAGTACTTCTTCCTCATTCACTCTGAATCCGAATTTTTCTTTGTTATTTTCTTTTAAAAATTGCAGTTCCTCTTTGCTTAGCCTGAACCCATTTGGCTTAGCGTGATACAGCGCATATGCCTCGCCCCACACCATGCCTCTGTCAATGCTTTTCAGTTTCTTCAGGTCTATATCTACAACCGGTATCGTCCAAAATCGCCGGTTATCGCCGTCTTTCAAAAATTTTTCCGAGTTACACGTAAAACAGAACGATGTCCGTCTCGGCTTAGTCGTTGGATTGGTGACATACGGCAGCCTGTACATATCATAATCTTCAGTAATAAACGCTTTAAGCCTTGCAAGGTCTTTGGTGAGCGTACTCTCCACTTCCCCCAGCTCGCTTATCCAAAAATTAGTTGCATTGCGTACGCTGTCTTTATTCGCCGGGTCAAGGTTCACGCTGTCTTTAAAGTAGCGCGGATGAAAGCACAGATTACGGAAAAACGAAGTCTTGCCTATACCCTCATTTTCGCTTTGCAGACCTAAAGCTCCGTCTGCCCCAACAGGATTTTTTATGTTGTTGAACTGCGTCGCTACGCATTGTACAAGCCATTTGACAAATAATGCAAGATACATATTCTTATTTTTCTGCTCTGTTTCATCAAAAACGAGACAGTCAAAATATTGTTTTATATAACCTTTCTTTTTCCTATCCAAACTATCCAGCCATTCTTTGACAGGATTGTAACTGTTAGCATCCGCCAGAGCCATGCAATAATCGCCGATTTCGGTTTTGGAAAAATTTATACCCGTTTCCCTCGACAAGCTGTACATATGTATGATACATACATTTTCTACATTCTCATCGCTCATTTTCGGTAAACTGCCGGCAAACTCCATTCCTGATATACTGTTGTTCCTTACTTCTATTCCGTAGTGCTGTAGTAATAATTTAAAATTATCAAATGTCTTTAGCGGCTTCCCCTCGTCATTGGTGATATAGCATATATCATGATTTTTCGTCTGCTCCGATTCTGTCTCCGTTACCAGCCGCAGTAGTAAATCCTTAGTGTCGGACAATTCTGCGAATACATCGGACACATCGCCGCCTTTTTTTAGTTCGGGCAGTATATCAGTCAAATCTATCATTCTTACCGACTTCGCTACTTTCGACAGATTTTTTACTGCTTTTTCCAGATATACCTTACCTGCATCATCGTTGTCGGGTATCACTACCACATCTTTTTTTCGGAAATATTTATTGAAAGACGCTTTCCAGTAACTTGCACCGTTAGGCGCAGTTGTAGCGACTAATCCGTGCCTTTTCAGCGTGTCAGCGTCTTTTTCGCCCTCTACCACCCATATAGTGTCATCAGCCGCCGCAATCACTTCGCATATATTATACAGTCCTGCCTTTTTGCCCTCTAACCCGGTCTTATATTCGCCGTTTTCATACCGTTGCCAACTCGGACGTTTTTCGCCGTCCACTAAGTAATATATTTTCTTGCCGAATATACTGCCGTCATCGTTATGGTATATGTGTTCACGCAGTACCCCCCATTTCCCGTAGTCGGTGCTGCCGCTTTTGGGGAAATGCTCCATTATATTCAGAGGGTCGCAGCCATGTTTACAATGTACGAGCAACTTGTCATTTTCATAGTGATAATACAATCTTCTGTCTTTGCTTTCGCCTGTCGGCTGGCAGACGGGGCAGTATGAATTTATCTCTTCGCCCCGCCTTACCTCGCCCCGCATATGTCCGTAGTTTGTCATGTCGTTTTACCTCTAATATTATTTTTTATATCAATCCCAGTTCCCGGCTTTTATACCACACCCAGCCGGGTCTATAGCCTTTCGCTTTCTGTATTTCCTCTAATTCCTCCACGCTTTCGCAATCCTGCCAATGCTTGAACACAAACGACTTGATTTCCTCCATCTCGCCCTCGACATATTCTTTTTCATATCGCGGATTCCCACGTATCAACTCACCGTTGCATTTGACTCCCTCTTCATCGTAGCCGGCGCATTCTCCCTGTCCGTACTGCTGCTCCGTACCGCACTTTTCACAATGTGACATTCGCATATCTCAGCCGCACGGCTCGCAGATAATCGTTTTCATATCATATACCGAATTACAGCAGTCACACGTTCTCGTCTTCTCTTTTTCTTTTTTTTCCTTGTAATCAAGTGTCCATTCATGCGGCGTATCAGGCAGTCCGTGACGTTTATAGTTTTCTACCTGGTCTATTATTACTGCCGTCTTCTCAGGCTGATACCGCATTGACCTCATCGACTGCTGTATATGTAGTGTTAGGCTCATCGTCGGTCTGAGCAGTATGCAGCTGTCGCAGTCAGGCACATCAAACCCCTCTGATACCAAATCCACATTACATAAGACCAGGATTCTGCCCCTCTTGAAGTCAGCCATGATTTCATCGCGCAGCCCATACGGTGTTTCCCCATCTACGTGCATTGCAGGGATTCCGGCGTTCATGAACGCCTCGGCTGTAGCTATGCTTGTCTTGATGCTGCTGCAATACACTATACACTTGCGGCAGCCATGTTTCACGTAATTTTCTACCGTGTTACCGTAGATATACTCCTGACTCATCATCTGGTTTACTTCGTTGGCAACGAACTCGCCGCGCCGAACTTGCAGTTTCGAGGTATCAGCCGATACATGGGAGTAATATTTGAACGGTGCAAGATGTTTTTGATTTATCAGCTCTTCTACTGTCGGGCCTACAATAAGGTCATCGTTGACTTTGCCTAAGCCCCGCTTCCGAGACGTTGCGGCGTTGCTGTCAAGCCTATTACATATGAACTGCTGCATTTGTTTAATATGTTGATATAAGATTTTGCCAATACATGATGATTTTCGTCCACTATGATAAGTTTCGGTTCTTCGAGTTTACGCCTTGTCAGAGTCTGCACCATGCCGACCCGGCACAAGTCCATATCAACGCCGTATTGACTGAACGCATTTTCCGTCTGTTCACACAGCTCTTTTCGATGAACTATGAACAATACTCTGTTACCGTTATCTGTGGTTTTCTTCGCAAGCTCCGCAGACATAATTGTTTTTTCTGAACCGCACGGAGCTACGATGCACGGGCGTTTGTGACCCGTCGCCCATGACTTTTTAACCCTGTCTATTATTTCAATCTGATAATCTCTCAGCATCTTCATCACCTTTTTCACTTTTCAGGTTTTTCGCTTTCTCACGGCAAGCCTTGCACAATACCCGACCGTCTTCGCTTAACTCACGCAGCTTATTGTACACTTGCCCTGACGATATTACTTTGCCGTTGCCGTCTGTATACGATGCGATGGCTGTTTCGCACTCCGCACATATATAATCAACCCCGTCAGAAAGCCACTCTTTCAGCTGCTTGCCAATCTCTGCTGTCAGCTTGCCGCAAAATCCATTGAGAAATGTCGTATCTTTTGTTACGGTTGCTTCATGATTTTGCGCTATATCAAGCACTATATCAAACTCATATTCAGTATCGTCTCTCTGTACCGGCTTCAGTCCTACTTTTTTCGGTTCTTTTTTCCCTTTGTCGTTTTCCTCTACAACGTAGTCCATCTTCGACCGCATTGTTACTATAGTGTGGCAATCAACCGCCAGTATTGTATTGACTAAATCCCGCTGAAGCTTACCGGCATCACTCCATGCGGTAAAACTCGTTTTGCCTGCCTGTGATGCTATCTTGTCCTTTCTCTCCAATATGCCGCCCTCGTTGTCCCATGCGTGGGAAAAACTATCTATTATAACTACTCCGTCAGAGCTTACCTCTCTTGCTCCTCCCAATACATACTCTTTGTACTTTTCTGCCGTATATGGCGGCGCAAAATTAAGATACAGATACTCGCCCGTTTCTAAGTCCTTGCGGTTGGCGTAGAAACGCCCCCGCTCATGCTCCGTATCAATTAACGCTATCTTATTCCAGTCGCCGGTCATTCCATAGGCGATATACAATGCCGACAGCGTTTTTCCCGCTCCTGTCACTCCCGTCAACGCCAGGCGCAGCTTCGCTTTTTTTCGCGATACTTTTTCAAACATATTACTTCATCTCCGTTTTGTTTTTTTCTCTCTTGACAGGCTCAATTTTATAGTGTATAATACCATATAGTATCATATATTTCATTCTTATTAATATATTTCATTCTTATTTTCTAACCGTTAGCGATAGCCTTACTGTCGTTAGCGGTATTTTTCTGTGCAAAATTTTATATATCAGCCAGTGATGTTCCTCCGCAAACTGCCTTTCCGTCTCCGTCAGCGGCTGGTTGTAGTCAAGTAGTGCGTTGCTCATTGTTTTAGCCTCCTCCATCAAAAATTGCCGGATTCGGACATTGCTTTTTCCACGGTTAGGGTTCTAAAAATAGCCCCATTTGTTGCCCAGCTAAAAAATGCGAGTGTGGGTATAGAAAAAGCTCTGTTGCTGTATTTATTTTTATGCACGCACAATCCGAACGGACATCGTCCCTGATCTATCGCACTTCGCAGACCTTCTCTATCCATTTCCAAAAACTCTGCTACTTTTTCAAGCGGTATTTTTATTGGGTACTGCTGACACAAATCATAAAGTGCATTATATTGGTTAATTATGCTTTCAGGTATTTGCATATTTTTTTCCCCTCTCTACAAAATATTTGATTTTGCTTGACTTTCGATATATTTTTCTGTAAAATGTTGTTGTAATGTTAAATTTTTGTTTTTTAGGAGGAATCTATGGTTTGCCCAAAATGTAAAAGTAATAATGTACAAACACAAGCAGTTACAGAAACTAAAACAAAACACAGAGGCTGTTTAGGCTGGTTTTTTTGGATACTCCTTGCTATTTGTACTGTAGGTCTAATAATTATAATTCCTTTACTAACCAATAGTAAAACCAAAAGTAAAACTACTACTCAAGCAGTATGTCAAAACTGCGGTCATCGTTGGAAAGTATAAGCTCGCACATCTCCCCTCTCTCCAGAGAGGGATTTTTTATTGTCCATCTTCCATTTTAAGCACTTGGTTTTCGATATAGCTGACAAAATTCATTGCTTCACTTATCGCTTTTTTCATTGCCGGCACTTCCTTTGACAGCTTCGCTATCTCTTTTTTGTCAAGTCTCCCATCATTCATTAAGTATTTTTTTGCCTTTTTTTTCACTGCTTTGAGTTTATCTGACGCAAGTTGAAAATACATTACATTTTCGCCGTCACCCTGCAGTTCTCTTGGGTCGGGTATGAAATCCTCCAATACAGGGTGTAAGTACAAGCAGTGTAACAACGGCAGTTGTTTGTTTCTATAGAGTATAGCCATTCGCTTTACTAAAGTGTCGTCTACTTTTAAACGCCCGTTTTCGTATTTTGAGAGCGTTGATACCTCTGATATATCCAAATGATAACAGGCTTCTTCTTGGGTCAAGCCCGCCATTTCCCTACAAATTTTGTAGCACAATTTGCCACTTTCAGACATGGAAAATCACCTCTTTTCTATGGTATAATGTAGTTGTGGCTATGATATGTTCTGCTTCATCGGAAAAAACAATTGCCAATCAAAATTTAATGCTACTGCTATCTTTTGTGCCACATCAACCGACGGGCGGCGAATTCCTTTTTCTATTGCACTTATAGCTTGTCTTGATATACCAGATCTGTTTGCTATTTCTTGTTGAGTAGCTTCTGCCCTTTGCCTTATTTCGACTAACCAATCCAACACCTATATCATCTCCTTTCTTTGCGCTACTTTTAGTTGCTGGCGCTATTATAGCAACTATCAGGAGAATTGTCAACTAATAATTGCTAAATTCATAAATTGTTTACTTTTAGTAGCAGTTGTTGTAATTGCAACAAAAAGTTGCTATAATAAATTTAAGAAAGAATGGTGTTTGCATGAATATTGCAAAAAATTTAAGAAAATTGCGAACTGAACGTAGCATATCGCAGATAGATATGGCACAAAAATTAAGTATATCAAGACAAGCATATAATCACTACGAAACTGGAAAACGTATCCCGCCAATTGATATGCTTAATTCGATTGCCCAAATATTGAATACTAATGTTCAATACTTGATACAAGATGAAAACAACCCCATTTCAACAGACAACCCAACGCCGCCGAATAAAAAAGACCCTCCCGACGAATTTCAGGAGAGTCGCTTATTACGTGATAAACTTATTGATATGGGTGTATTAAAAGAAGATGAATATTTGAGCAAATCACAAATTGATGATTTATTTGACTTTATTAAGAATAATAAAGATTATATCAGATATATCATCGAAAAGAATAAGTAAATCTTCAATATTTTCAATGATTTTCATTTTCTTTAATTCGTCAATGAATTTTTGCATTTCTTGTCTTTCTACTAATTTTTGTGTTTCATGCGTTTCTAAAATTTTCATATTTGTGCTCCTTAAAATTTTATATATTTAACGGTGCACACGTTATGAATCCAGTATATAACTTTATGTAGAAAAATGCTGTAGAAATTTGTCAATAACGATAACATTTTAAATTATTTTTGAAAATACAGAAGAAATTATCGGCTTGAATTGAGTTATCAAGCCGTTTATATAGAAAATAAATTATAAAAATAAGGAGTAAAAAATGAAAAAAACATTATTATCGTATTTTACAATTATCGCTTTACTGCTTTCACTGTCAATTACGGTTTTTGCACATTCCGGACGCACTGATTCGAGTGGCGGACACAAGGATAACCAAAATAAAAGTGGATTGGGAAGTTATCATTATCATCATGGATACGGCCCTCATTTGCATACAAATGGTGTTTGTCCTTATAGTCAATCTGTACAAACAACTACCGAATACATTGCTCCGCAGAATAATAGCACTCCCGTTAAAAACACAACTCCGAAAACAGGTGATGTATTGGGAAATGTGCTATATTCAGACGTAACCGCATACATAAATGGAGTAGCAATCCCATCATATAATATAGATGGTAACACTATGATTATTGCTGAAGACCTTGCCAATTATGGATTTGATGTAGTGTGGGATGGAAAGGATTTCACTTTAAAAATTGATATTAACAATAAGAAACCAGTACAGCCGCTTGCTATAGAAAAAAATATAAAAGCTATAGGCTCAATAAGATTTCAATATGTCTATACTACAGTAAAAACTTACGTATCAGATGCAGAAGTAAAAGGATATAATATTGATGGGAAAACTATAATTCAATTTGATGAATTAGAAGTATATGGTTCTATCACATGGGATGGAGAGGCGAGAGAAATAAAATTCACTTCAAAGTGATATTAATCAGGGAAGTTATTATAATCAGCGTTGAGTGTTTCAAACTAAAGAAAAGAGTAAAAATATCTTGAAAAAGTGGGGATCAAAAGAAAGGACTATGAAAAATGCAATCAGATATAGTGCAGTTAAAGCGAATGATAGCGGCGGCAAGTGAAAAAATAATGTGCAAATCGTTTTGAGGGCAATTCATCAAACGGATTGGGAAGTTATCACTATGATGGGTGGCGGTTATTGTTGGAATTTGTCAAAAGATTTTTATATAAAAAAAAGCCCGCTTGGGGCAAATAAAATAAAGTGCAGGTGAAAAAAGATGCCGCGCAAACGCAAAACAGTCCGTGAACAGACTCAGGATTTAATCGAAGTTAAAATCAGTCTTGGAAAAGACATGAACGGCAAACGCATACAGAAAAGTTTTTATGGCAGAACTAAAGGTGAAGCCAAATCAAAAGCTGAAGAGTATAAATTACAATACGCTAAAGGTGAAGTTGTTAAAAGTGGGGTTGAATTTATAGAATGGACTGAAAAGTGGCTCAAGACATATAAAGAAAGTAATATAAAAAGTTCAACATATCAATTTAAATATAAAAGTTTTTTGGAAACTCATTTAAGACCATATTTTAAGCAAGTGAAAATTGCAAATATAACCCAGATAGATATTCAAAATTTTATAAATTTGAAGTCAGATGTTACAAAAGATACTCAAAAGCGATACATAAATATTTTAAAATCAATCTTTGACAGTGCAATTGATAATAACATAATATATAAAAATCCGGTAAAAAATATAGCTTTAAAAAGTAGTACAATAAAAAAAGAAAAGCGGGTATATAACAAAGACGAAGTTGATAAAATTATAGAATTCGGGAAAAGTCATAAATATGGAGCGTCTATAATATTATTATTAAAAACAGGTTTAAGACGCGGAGAATTGTGCGGACTGAAATTTGAAGATATAGATTTCGAAAGCAATATTTTAAATGTAAAAAGAAGTGTTGCCGATATACCTTATAAAGGGAAATTAACACCTATTGTTGAAGAAAATAGCAACGAAACAAAAAATCACAATAGAAAAATTCCATTTGATGATATACTATGCGAAGTTTTATTAAATATTGAAAAAACGAGCGAGTTTGTTTTTCCAAATTCAAAAGGCTCATTAAATAGTCCGCATAATTATAGTCGTCGTCAATATTTTACATTTATGAAAGATTTAACAACAGAATATCCGGAAATAAAAAAATTAAGTCCGCATGAGCTGAGACACACTTATGGAACTTTATTATATGAAAGCGGAGTTGATATACGAGTTATACAAAAAGTAATGGGACATTCTGATTTAAACATTACATCAGAAATATATATACATCACGGCAATATCATAAATTGTGAACAAAATATAGCTATTCTGTCGGAAGTATGGTAAAATAAAAGAAAAAGTAAAAGGGCAGGAAAAAATGAAAGCAAAAATATATAAGGTAAAATCGAACACAAATGAGATCGTGCGAAAAAAGTTCACAAAGATCAAAGACATGAGAATATTAGGAATGGTAGAACACCCGCTAACTGATATATTAATAATAATCATGTGCGGAGTAATATGCGGTTTGGAAAAGAGTGAACAAATAGTGAAGTATGCGGAGAAAAAAAGTCATTTTCTAAAACAAGTATTCGAGATAACAGAAATACCATCGAAATCAACGCTCGACAGGACATTAGATATGGTAGACGGCGAAGAGGTGGTAGAAGTAATAATAGAGATAATGAAAATGCGAATACTGAAATTAGGAGACATAATAGCAGTAGACGGTAAGGTAATCAAAAGCACAATTCCGAAAGGAAAAAGGCATGGGGGACTGCAAATACTGACAGCATATTTTGTAGAAAGCGGCGTAATATTGGGACAAAAGTATGTACACGAGAAGACAAATGAAATACCTGTATTTCAGGAAATGCTATGCTATATAAACATAAAAGGAAAAATAATCACAGCAGATGCAATGCACTGTCAAAAAGACACTTGCAGAATGATAATCGCCAAAGGCGGAGATTATGTTTTAGGATTAAAGGGTAATCATGGCATATTACACTCACAAGTTGACGCTTTTTTTACAGATAGTGATAATGCCGATAAAATGGAAGTTTTCGAGTCTGCTGTAGAAAAACATCACGGTCGAACCGAAAAGCGGATTTTCTACAGGGTGTCAGAAGTTGAGCAATTTGATACTTTAGAAAATTGGTCAGGACTAAAAAGCATATTTGCTGTAAGGCGTATTGTTGAAACAAGATACGGTACTTCTGATGAAATCAGTTATTATATCTCAAGTTTAGATGAGACCCCTGAAAAAATGCTGAAAACAGTTCGCTCGCACTGGAAAATAGAGAGTATGCATTGGCTTCTTGATGTTGTTTTTTCGGAAGATAATTGTTTTCTTTCGTCCGAAAACGCTCAAAAAACTTTGAATATACTGAGAAAATTTGCCTTGTTACTTCATAAGACTTTTATTGCCGAACGCAATTTGAAAATCTCTATCAAATCTCATATGTTTGAATGTTTGCTTGATGACGATTTGCTTCTTAATGTTTGTTCATAGCTCGTTCTCAATTTATGATATTGCCGTGTATATATACATGACAACATAGACCATATAAAAAGTGAGTTGTATAAAAGTAAATAGTACGAACATTGTACGAACGAAAAGTAATGTAAAGGTTATATTATCTTAGACAAATTATCAGACACATTGAGCTTACTACCATGGTTTTATAGGAAAAATAGGCAACATACGGTTTGAGAATATCAGCCTTGGGGTGGTAGGGGCCGCTGGTTCAAATCCAGTCACTCAGATATAGCAAAATGGCGATTTTACGAAGTTTTTCGTAAGTCGCCATTCTTCTTTTATACTCATTTTTACCACTCTCGGGCATTGTTTGGGCATTATTATGAAAATTTGGGGATTAAGAGCAGTTATGTGTCCCCTCGTTGGGATTTATGTTTTTGCATTGACTAAACTCTCAAATGTCTGCGCCGCCGCTTCATCAGCGTCACGTAGGGCGTGAACGTAACGATTTGTTGTACTAAGCTGTGTATGCCCTAACCGAGAAGCTACAGTTTTTATATTTGCGCCGCTTGATAACAAAAGCGTCGCTGATGTATGGCGAAGTGCATGAAGTTTACGATGAGGCAGATTGTTTTTCTTCAAAAACTTAGCGAATTGTTTTGTCGGAGTAGTCGGACTCATTACTGAACCGTCCCATTGCGTAAACAACCAGCCCTTATCAACCCATCTATCACCGAGAATAGATTTATATTCCGTTTGTTCTCTATGGTAATGTTTTAATAAGTCAACCAGATATGCGGGAATTGCTATCTCTCTTATACTGCTTCTTGTTTTTGGGGCTTTACTTTGTGTATCTTCTCCTGTAAGTTTATAGTTGCTCTGCTTTATTGAGATATGTCTGCTGTCGAGATTTATGTTCTCCCATTTCAAAGCGGTTAATTCCCCTCTACGACACCCCGTAACTATTGCTAAGTGTATAAAGAGCTGAAACATAAGCGGTTCTCTATCAAGGCATAGCAACATTTGGGCTGCTTCCTCTTTGTTGAATATTTCAATTTCTGGTTCGATTACTTCTGGCATATATAGTTTCGTTGTGTTTGTTGGATTTTGTAAAATCAAGTCTAATTTATACACCTGTGCCATAATTGATTTCAATACAGTAAAATATCGCCTGACTGTAGCAGGACTGAGTTTATCACTCTTATTGTCCGCCCTTACTCCATCACCAGAAAGCATTTGTATGAACTGTTGTACGTGGATAGGTTTGATGTCTTTAAGTTTCATATGACCAAGAGAGGGCTTTATAACCGTGTCGATAATCCTTTTATAAAACTCTTTTGTTGTTGGAGCGAGTATATTATTGGCAAACTCTAAATATTGAGTACAGAAGTCCGAGAGCTTTATATTTGTTGTATCTGTATAATTGCCGTTCATAACTTTGTTTTCAAAATCAACAACGAAACGCTGTAATTCTTTTTCAATTTGCTTTTCGCTCATATTTTTAGACGGTTTCCATGTTGTCCGTTTCATGATTTGTTTACTAGACATATCGTAACCGCATGAAACACGAATGCGATATGAACCATTGCGTTTTTCAACAGAAGCCATTATTTTAATATCTCCTTTTCTTTTTTATAAACTTTTTTCGACTCCTTGAGCAATTCAACAATTTCTTTCAATATTAATTCCTCAATAACTTCTTGCGTTATAAGAATATCATCAGCTTTTATGTCATCTCTCCACGTTACTGCATTTTTATCAGCATCAGGCGGCATATTTGGAACTTGTATGTCGCTTTCTGATGGTCTAAAACGATATATTATATTAGTCTCAAGAAAAAGGTAATCCGCAATTTTTGATAAGATATATTTTGACTCAATGCCTTTATATAAAATACTTGACTGACGGTCATTTAATAATAGGGTGATAGCTTCAATAATTTCTTTTTTTTCTTCTTTTAATATTTTTAAGCTATTAACAGAGTTTTCCGATAACCCTGTATATTCACATATAGATTGTATATTTTCATCAAGGCTTTTTATATTAGAGCGACCCACTAAAAAATCAAGCGATACGTTAAAATAGTCTGCGAATTGTACTAATAAATCAATATCTGGATATCGAGTTCCCGTTTCATAATAGCTCATACTAACTTTTGAGATATTCAAATCATCTGCTACTTTGCCCTGAGAAATATTTTTTTCACTTCTTAGAAGCCTTAACCTTTTTGAAAGTCTACTTTTTTCTTCAAAATTCATGTAATTTCTCCTTTTTATGAATAATTTGTTAATTATAATTTTTTTCAATAAAACTCTTGGCAATAACAATTTTGTTATATATCATATGTTATATAACAAATTATAAAATTAAATTAGCTTATAACCGCAGTTATTTTGTACATATATTATAACATATCATGTATAAAAAGTCAAGTAAAAAGAAAATTAATTTTTTGGGAGGGTTTATTATGAACGGAATACGCATAAAAGATTTCATTAGCGAAGAAACCAGCAATTACTCAAAATATTGGCAAAAGTCTAACAATGACTTTACAGAAAAGGAGGTGTTAACAAAACCTGTACGACTAAGAACAATCCAAGAAGCGGCACACTATATCATAAAAAATGACCCTGAGACAGCCTTTACAAAGACAGCTCTCCGTCGTCTGATACTAAAAAACGAAATACCGAGTGTGAAAATTGGAGCAAAGTATTTAGTAAATTTAGACATAGTTCTCGACTATCTAAATAATCGCATAATTCATGTTGAAAAGAAAACGCCACGAAGTGGTATAAACCCTATTAATAAAAAATAAAGGAGTTTTAATTATGTTAAAAGCAACAGTAAAAGAAAAATCCTCTGCTACACCCATAGCAGAGGAAATCACAAAACCGCCTGTCGAATCAGCGGAAGAAAATCAAACGGTACTCGCCAGAACCGTTGATACCAATGTTATTATACCACAATACGAACAAAAAAACAATATAAAAATAAAATCAAAAGATGAACTTATTAATAATATCCCAAGTGAATTAAAAGAGTTAAAACAATGGGTAATTTTTGAAAAATACGTGAAAAAACCCATAAATATAAGAACAGGTTATGGAGATACTAAAGACCCTACAAAATGGGCAACTTTCGATGAAGTAATAGAATATTGGAATAGATATAATAGCAAATGTGGGGGAATAGGATATTGTTTATATAATGATAGAATATACTTTATTGATTTAGATACATGTGTAAACCCCGAAACAGGCGAAATATCGGAAGAAGCAATGGAAATTGTTAATCTTTTAAACAGTTATACAGAGTACAGCCCAAGCAAGTATGGCTTGCATATTTATGTAAGAGCAGATAGTTTCAAATTGCCTTTCAATAAACAAAACATGAAGCCAAATGGAATATTGCGTCCTGCTCTTAATGATAAAGGCGAACAAAGAACAGATAAAGATGGTAATATAAAATATAAAGACCCTGAACTCGAAATTTATAATGAGGCACGATATTTTACAGTGACGGGTAATGTTCTTCTTAATAAGCCTATCGAAGAACGAGAAGATGAACTAAAAGAGCTTATAAATAAATATCGCAATACGGATGATAAAAAAAATGAAGAAAATAAAAGTGTCTCTACATTAAAATATCCTAAAGATAATGAACTTGAACGCTTAAAACAAGAATTTGACTTTTTTAGTTATCTCAAAGAACGAAACGGCGAATTAGTATACGACAATGATAAATCAGCTAAATTTGAAAAATGTGAAGTTTGTGGACACAACAACGACCTTGAATATTATAAAGCCACAAAAACTTTTCATTGCTTTGGTGCAAATGGCAATAAAGGTGGCAGCATACTTGATTATATTATGATAGTCGAAAAGTTGACATTAAAGGAAGCAATTGAAAAATTCAAATATGGATTATGCAGTATTGAAAAACCTACAAAAAGTAACCGCCCTTATATTTTTGTAAATGATAAAGGTAAAGAGCAATTTTATCACCCTGCGTTTGTGGAATATTTTTCACAAAATGAAAAATTTATGATAATAAAGAATGGGGCGAAAGAAGAAGCCAACTTCTATATTTATGATAATGGTTTATATACGTTACGCGACAACGATATGCTAAAAGCATTTATAAAGAGAATGTTGCCACTTAAATTTAGAAAACCCAAAATTATAAATCCTGTAGTGCAAGACTTATTTTTCACTGATACCTTTAAAAGTTATAGTGACTGTAATCCTGAAAAATATATCAACTTCAAAAATGGTCTGTATAACTTAGATACTGGAGAAATAGAACCGCATACGCCAGATATTCTCACAACGATTCAGATTGCCGCCGAATATGACCCTCTCGCAGATTTTTCAAAGTATCAAGGCGGTGTATTCGATACTTTTATGAATCACTTTACAGGCAACGATAAATCGCAGGAACAATTGATTTTTGAGTTTTGCGGGTTAGTTTTATCTAATATTCCAGCGTATAGATATAAGAAAGCCTTAGTAATTGTCGGAGAGGGTAACACGGGGAAATCGCAAATTCTTAAACTCATTGAAAATTTAATCGGTAGTCGGAATTATTACAACACCACCCTGTCCAACTTAGAGAATGAACGATTTACGATAGCAAACTTATACAACAAGAGACTTTGCGGGGATTCGGATATGTCATTCATCAAAGTGAAAGAAATCTCGAAGATAAAAAATCTAACAGGGGGCGATTATATTACAGGTGAGTTCAAGGGGGAAAAAGCATTTAACTTTATATTTAACGGTCTATTATGGTTTTGTGCTAATGAACTCCCGAAATTTGGCGGAGATAAAGGAGACCATGTCTATGGAAGATTTTGCATCATTCGTGCTGACGGGAAAACCCATAAAAAAGGAGAACAACCCCAAGATGGAAGCGTAGAAGCCGACCCATTTTTGCTTGACAAAATGCTTAAAGAAGCACCGTATATAATAAATAAAGCGTTGACGGCTTTAAACATATTACGGCAAAATCAGCGTTTCAGCGAGACGGAGAAGCAAACGCAGGAAATAAGTGAATATAAAAAGACAAATTCGAGTGTTGCGGAATTTTTTGAGGAATGTATTGTTGAGCGTCAAAACGATACGCTTTTAGATGATGGAACAAGGGCGATGATAAATAAAGTGTATGGTAAATGGTGTAAACAAAACAGAATATACGCAGAAAGCAAAACCGAACTATTTAAGTATATTATAAAACAGGGGGCTATTGAGGGTGTAAAAAATGGGGATATATATTATAAAAACTTTACACTCAAAGCCGAAATCTTAAGAGAATATAATAAGGACAGCGAAACATATTCAGATGATTGATATTAGTTCATCGTTTTTGATTCAAGTATAAAATTATGAGGTTCAAGTATAGAACCAGTATAAAATCTAAATATAAATATACTTGACTTTATCTCCATTCTTACAGGGAAAAAAGACCCCTAAGTATAAAAAGTATAAAAAAACTTCAAATCTTTAAGATAAAAAAATATTTTATATATATGAATTGAAAAAAATTTATACTTTTTATACTTGATAAGGGGATAAGTCCCATTTCTACGTCATTCGTCAAGTATAAAGTAAGTATAAACCCAGTATAAAATATATATGTTTTAAGTATAAAAGTTAAAGGAGAAAAAAATATGGACTCAATACTCGAAAAACTCTATAAAGGGGAAGCAATTATTTCAGAAAAGAACTTAGACAGCGAAGAATATAGAAGTATGTTAGCGGAATATACAAGACTATATCAAGATTTCAAGACCGCTTTAACAACGGAACTACACAGTAAATTCGACGAACTTATGGAGTGCCATAGTAAACTTGAAGCCACTATAGGAAAAGATTTTTTTAGACAAGGCTTTAATTTGGGTATTCGTTTATTAACAGAAACCTTATATTTAAAATAGGGTAAACAGTAAATAAATAAATAATTTTTTAACCCGCATTTTTAATACATATCAAAAATAAAATTATGGTTAGTATGGTGTTTTTCAAGTAAATTCGTAAATTTTACGGTAAAATAATAAAATTTATCGTAAATTAATATGATAGAATTTATGATAAAGTTATGTAAGTAGACAGTAAATTGCTGATGTGAGTATACCCATTTAATATGGGATTCGACATCAGCATATTTTTTACTCCAGTCCGCCTACAATCGCCTTAACCACATTTATAATCATACCTAACTCTTTTTCCGGTCGGTCTTTTACAAGTTTTATCCATAGCTGACGATAATATTCATCACTTTCCAAGCAATCAGACAATAGATAATCGACCGTTACATCAAAATAATTGCTTAAATTTATAAGCGTTTCCAAAGAAACTCCACGCTCTGCACGTTCCATCTGACCGATATATGAAAACGTAACATTAATAGCATTAGCCACGGTTTTTGAGCGAGTAAATAAATTATGAACAAAGCCAAAGGCGAACTACTTTTTCAAGATAGCGTTCGTCAAGAAGGCAGCTAAATTGCTTGTCGGAAATACCGCCTTTGAAAGAAGTATCACATTTCAAAATGTTGAAAGCCATATGTCTGAAAACATTGAGATTTTTAGCGGAATTGTCGGTTCTCGCACGACTTGCGTCTTCATGAAAAACCATGTCTAAAACCCAGTGTAAACTATTTTCGACAGACCAATGCCCCCGTTTGCAATCGGCAAATTGCTTTGCACTCATGTTTTTTACACTGTAAATTGAGTAGTTATGAGAAATGATAGTTTTGCCGTTTTGCTCGACGGTTGATACGCACACGCCAAAACCAGATAAATTTTTCCAGTCATTGGCGTATTCGAGCCATGAAACGTCGTTGCATATGAAATACTCTCTCTTTTCAATCCTGCCATGTCCTTTGTCCAACTCACGATAATACTGACCATTTTGAAACAATTCTTTATGGCTTACGGTGAATAGCTCTGTTTCAGTATACAATTTCACATCATTGTATAAATTTCCTTGATTTTCTTTAAGTGACAGACAGTAATCAGCTTCTTTTTCTATGATTTTTTCAGCTATCTTTGTCTGTGTTCCCATTGCGTCTATCGTTACTATGCACCCTTTTATTTCAAGCATCTCCAACAGTTTCGGTATTGCTGTTATCTCATTGCTCTTTTCTTCACACGCAAGTTGTCCTAATACTAAACCGAATTTATGTGAAAATGCACTCACTACATGAAGCGGTTTCTTATTACTATCTTTTGTCCGTCGGGCTTCCTTACCATCTATTGCTAATACTCCGAATATATTTGCCGCTACGTTTTTCATCCATTCCACAAATATTTCATGTAGTTTCTTTGTATCTATTTCTTTTATTACATTCCGCATTGTACACGCATCCGGTATCCCATATTCTAATTTCATGAACTTTTTTAGCCATTCTTCCTTGCTTTTCCCGAATAATTCTATCTTCTTGTACGATGTTGCTCCGCATATTATCGCCAACAGCACTATCATCATTATTTCGTGCAATGGGTACATTACGCTTTTTTCCCGCCGTGTATCTTCTATTCCCTCTAATGCTTCTGATATACTTATTTTTTTCATTTGATACTCACCCATTCGGTCATAAGCGTACAGTTAAGGAAAAAGAAATAAATAAATGATAAAATAAAAGATATGATTAAAGGAAATATAGGAATAGAAACGATAAAAGAAATACTGCCTCCAGAATGGGAAAAGCAAGCGAGAGAACTGGGAGCGATAAAACGGGGCAGAGTAATAAAAAGCGCGGAAGAACTATTAATATTGAACTTGCTGTATCAAACAAGCGGGAAGTCATTGGGAGGAACTTCGGCAATATTAAAGTCAAGCGGGAAACTGAGCATGAATAAAAATGCAGTAAACGAACGGATACAAAAAAGCACGGAATGGAATAAGTGGTTAAGCGAGAACATAAGCCGGCGAGCAGGTCTGCTGGGTGAGAAACCAGAGTGGCTAAAAAACAGGCGTGTACTGGCTATAGACAGTACGGACGAAAGGTGTACGGGAAGCCAAAACGCAGATTATCGATTACATTACAGTATGGATATATTCACGCTTGAGGCTATAGAAGTGAAAGTTACAGACTACAAAGAAGGGGATAAGCTTACCCAGTATGAAGCAATAGTGAAAGGTGACATAATCGTGGCGGACAGGGCATATGGCACGATAAAATCAATAGAATACGCAATGAAGTATGAAGCGGATTATGTGCTGAGGCTGAGAGCAAACGCATTCAATTTGTATGATGAGGTAGGGAAACGCATAGATTTTGCTGATAAAATCAAAAAGATGAAGCAAGGTGCATATAAAGAATTGAATCTTAACTACAAGTCACGAAATAAGTTACATCCAGTGCGTTTGTGTATATACAGAAAAACAGATAAAGAGAGTGAGAACGCCGATATTCAGGCAAAAAAATCCAACAAAGGAAAGATGAGAGGCAAAGTAAGCGAAGTTCAAAAACTCTACGGTAAATTCGTTATTGTTGCGACTTCTTTGCCTGAAACCCCTGAAAAAATCTTAGCTCTCTATCGTCAACGCTGGCAGATTGAGTTATTATTCAAACGCCTGAAAAGTATCTTTCACTTAGATGAACTGCCGGCAAAAAAGCCGGAGTCTGTAAAGGCTTGGTTCTATGGCAAGTTGCTCTTAGCCACTATTTGTGAAGCCCTTGATAACATAGGGCGTTTTTCCCCCTGCCTCAAATTTCCCTTTGATGCAATCCAGTAAATGGGGTGAATTATCATTTCTCTTTCTGCTCGTGCAATTTGCTCTCTTATATGCTTTGGATTTTTTACAGGTCTTTCATTTTTTACACAATATCCCTCTTTTCTGTGCCTCTTCTAAGCGTTACAGACCTTTGGCTTTCTTGGATTTCCTTGCCAAATATGCTTAACTGTACGCTTATGACCGAATGGGGCGTTAGGCACAGTGAACTTATTTTCAGTTCTGCCCTCGCCCCCGGAGAGATATTTGCTCATGATTGTGTGCGTTTTCAGCGGAGTTTTCAACCCAAACTCAAGATTTATCGCGTCTCCCCCGTCAGGCTGAGATATGTTGATGCCCTCCAGCACCATGTGCAGATGAGCGTTGTCTATGCACTTCTTCGATATGATTTCCTCCAGTATCTCTATCGAACTCTTCATGTTCACCCTTGCGTTTTTCTCTATGTTTTCAGACGTTTTCAATTCATCAATTTTGCCCTTTACCTCAGCCATCTGCTTCTCGCAGTCCCTGATGATCTCCTCTATGAGTCCGGCACGGTGAGGATTTCGCGTCTGCTCAAGTATAAGTGATTTTATGTTTTCCGATAGTTCAACAACCTGCATCTGAAACTTGCCTATCAGCTGCTCATGGTCATTCCGCTGATTCGTCCATACCCTGATGAACTCATCAACTTTCTTCAGATTCTCCGTCGCTATCGCCTTTATCTTGGCTATCTCGGCGTAGAGCATATCGTCCAGCTCTGATTCCCGTATACGGTGTGATGAGCAGTATTTCGTGCCGTGCCTGTTGTACGTCGTGCAGATATACTCCATATACTGTGTGCCGTTGATTACCCGCTTCTTGCTGGTAAACGAACCGCCACAGTCGGCACACTTGAGGAAGCCAGCGTAGCGGTATATCTTTTGGTTGCCTCCTGCTCTCACCGTTGAGATTTCACGATGTTTCTTAGCAGAACAGGCAGCCTGCCATGTATCGGCAGATATGATGGGCGGGTAGAAATTCTCGTGGCGTATATGTTGGTCTTGGGCTATGTACTCTCTCGTTTTGTTGATGGTGCTTTTGGTGGTTTTACCGCACAGGAGCGTACCTGCGTAGGCTTCGTTGAGGAGTATGTTTTTCACACCTGTATCACTCCAGATATACTGCTTGCCGATTTTGGTCTTGTTGAACGGCACTGACTTGTTGTAGTGCAGTTTTTGGTAGTAAGCGGGCGACTTGTACCCCTGTTCGTTCAGGTAAGCCGCTATCTTCCTCAGTCCCATGCCGCCTATGTACATATCGAATATCAGCCGTACAGCCTCCGCGCATTCGTCTACCACTTCGATTGTGTTGGTGTTACGGTCTTTCCTGTAGCCAAACGGAGCGACGATGACGAGTCCCTCCTTCTGCTTCTGCCTGAACCCCCACCGTATCTTCCGCGATATATCTCTGCTGTACTGGTCGTTGAGCAGCTGCTTGAATCCGATGATGAGTTCATCGTTTTCATTTGATGTATCGATGTTTTCGGTGACGGAGATGACTCTGACTTTGTGCTGGCGCAGATTCTCGATGAAAATAGCCGTCATAGTTTTATGACGGCCAAGCCTCGACAAATCCTTAACTAACACTGCATCCATCAGATGCTTTTCGGCAGCATCCTGCAGCTCATCTATACCCTGCCGCTGGAAGTGCATACCTGTGATGTTGTCATCGTATGATTCGCCCACCACTGTATAATTATTTCGCTCAGCGTAGTCGAGCAGAATTCCCCTTTGGTTGTTGAGTGAGTTAAGCTCCTTGTCTTCATCCCTTGAAAGTCTGTAGTACAGCCATAGCCTTAATGTGCTTTGCATGGTAAGCAAGCCCCTTTCTTCTTTTGAATTGTACCGATTATGCCATAGGTTTCGGCGTTAGTCAAGTCTATTCGGCAACTTAAAAAGATAACTTTTTATCTGGTTTTGGTTGATTTATTTCGATGTTTGTGGTATAATATAAGTAAACTAAGATAAAATATATGAAAGCGAAAGTGACTGTATATGGAGAGATTGAAACCCCTGAACGACTTCATTTTTCAGAAGCTCATGGGTGAGAAAGGCTCGGAAGATGAATTACGCTCGTTCCTCAGTGCCGTACTCGGCAGGGAGCTGAAGAGCGTCATTATACTGGAAAACAAGACCCTAACCGCCGAAGTCATACGCGACAAGACAAGCATACTCGATGTCCGGGCAACAACAGACGACAACACGCACGTAAATATTGAGGTACAAATCAAGACTTATAAACACATGGACACTCGTAGCTTGTTCTATTTCAGCAAGATATTCGCAGCAGCTCTTGAAGCAGGCAAAGACTACAAAGAACTCCCAAATGTGATAACGATAAATATACTGGACTTCGAGTTCATAGGATTAGAACGGTATCATACAAGGTTTCATATGTGGGAAGATGAGGAGAGATACCTGCTGACAGAAAAGATAGAAACACATTTCATAGAGATGCCAAAGTTCCTGCGTTTGGCGGAGAAAGACATAGCGAACAACCCGCTGCACCGGTGGCTGACGTTTTTCGATCAGCAGATAACGGAACCAGAACTGAAGGAGTTGATAGAGATGGATACAGCAATCAAAAAGGCAAATGAGCGGCTGAAGTTCCTGTCGACAGACAAGGAGTTTCTGCACCAGGTACACTTACGCGAGATAGCGTTATCTGATTACAATACAGCCATAAATGATGCTAAAGATGAAGGCAGAGCAGAAGGCAGAGTAGAGGGCGAGAAAAAGCGTGCAGAGGAAATGGCGAGAGAGATGCTCATAGACAGTGAACCGATAGCCAAGATAATAAAATATTCAAAGTTGAGCGAGAAAGAGATACGAGAGATAGAAAAAACATTGTAAATTCGGGCGATCAATGGCACTTTTTGCCTTTCTGCCTGTACTATAGTGAACAGACTTGACGAGAGTGAATAAAAATGATAAGATAAAGTTATGAGTTATGAAAAAAAATATAGAGAACGAGTACTTGCACTCGTAGATAGCGGAAAGAAGCAAGAAGAAGTAAGAGCGATGTTCGGACTGGGAGTAAACACAATCACAAAATGGAAGAAATTGAGAGCAAAAACGGGAAGTGTAGAAGATAAGCCATTAGAGAGGAAATGGCGAAAAATAGACCCGGAGAAAGTGAAATCAGATATAACCGAACACCCGGATGATTTTGACAGCGAGAGAGCAAAGCGATTGGGATGTAGTGAGAGCGGAGTGAAAAAATCAATGAAGCGTCACAAAATCACACGAAAAAAAGAGTATAGAATATGGAGAACGTAACGAAAGCAAGCGGGCAGAGTATCAGGCAGAAATAGAGGGAATACCCGAAAGCAAGCGGTATTACGTAGATGAGAGCGGTATAAACAAGTATTTATACCGTGAGTATGGTTATGCTCTGCGGGGTGTTCCTGTATATGGGAAGGTGCAGGGAAAAAGTTCGAACGTCTGAGCATGGTTGCCGCAAAATGCGAAGATGAGATAATCGGACGATATGAATATACGTGTAACATGAATAGTGCGTTATTTGAACTATGGTTTTGTGAAGTGCTGCTCAAGGAGATACCATCAGGAAGTATCATCATATTAGACAATGCTTCATGGCATCGCAAGAAAGTCTTGACAGCTTTGGCAGAAGCCGTTGGTTGTCGCATTATATTTTTGCCTCCTTACAGCCCTGACTTTAATCCCATTGAGCAAGTCTGGGCTAACCTCAAAATTTTCATCAAAAACTATATCAGAAATTTTTCTTCTCTCCCTCTCGCCATTAATCACTTTTTTCAAATCCGATGACTATATAATAGAAAAGTGGTATGTGATCATAGAAAAAATTGGTACTCGTGGCTGTGCGAGGGTATGTTCGCCAAAATGTGCAAAAACAATGACCGTAACCTAACCTCAAAGATGAAATCTATCAAGGATTCCATAGACAAAGTCATCGCCATTTTTCAAGATTTGAAATAGCTTGGCGATAGTGTACAAAAAAGGCAAAATTTGATATAATATGTTTTTAGTATAATGGAAATATAGCAAATATAAGAGAATAAGTGTAGCACCTAAAAAAGGAAAAAAAGAAGTGTTAAACTGTATAAAAAAATACAGGAGGACACAGAAAGGTGTTAGATTTGAAAAGACAAAGCTATATAGGGAATTTAGAACAGTATGAAGGGATGAGTTTGCGAGGAATAGCGAAGAAAACAGGACATCACTTCAATACAGTAAAAAAATATGTGGAGAAAACGGACTGGAACGGCGAATATAAAGCACGTAAAGAACAGGCATCAAGGCTCGACCCGTTAAAGGAGATAATAGAGGAATGGATAAGGGAGGACATGAAGAGGGGACGAAAATACCGGAGGACAGGGAGTAAAATATATAACGATTTGGCGAAAGACGAGGAGCATTCAAAGCAGCTAAGGGTAGGGAAACAGAGCGTAATAAATTATGTGAGCAAGCGAAAAAAGAGATGAGCAGAGAAACATATAATACGGCGATGTTCGCAATGCACGCAATGTGCGAAGCACAGGTGGACTTCGGAGACGTACTGGTAAAAAGCATTCGTGGGACAGAGGAAACATGGCACGAGTTAGTAGTGTCATTTCCGTGGAGCAATGCGGGCTTTGCACAGATATGCCGATATGAAACGAAAGAGTGCTTATGCGAGGCATTGATACGAATATTCGAATATATCGGAGGAGTGCCGTTACGAATACTATTCGACAATATGAGTAGCGCAGTAGTACATGTAGAAGAACACGGGAATCGGAAAGTAACAGAAATGTTCATGCGGTTCACAATGCACCACCGATTCAAGGCGGAGTTCTGCAATCCGGACAGTCCGAACGAAAAAGGTAACGTAGAAAACAAGGTAGGATATATACGGAGAAACTATCTGCTTCCACCGCCAGAGATTACGGATTTAGAGAAATACAATGCCCAACTGCTGAGGGAGTGCATGGATGACTTGAAACGTGAGCATTATGTCAAAGGTGAGATGATAAGCGAACTGTTTGCGGCGGAACAAGAGGCATTAATACCATTGCCCAAAGAAACATTCCGAGTGTTCACACTTGAAAAAGTGAAGACAGATAAATACAGTTTTATCCAATATGACAGTAACAGATATTCAACCTCGCCGGAGTACGCGAAGTGTGAGATGTGGCTTGAAGTTGGGGCATATGAACTGCGTGTGTTGAACAACAAGTATGAGCATATAGTCACACATGAGCGAAAATATGGACGGGAGAGTTTGCCAACGATTGATTTTGAGAATTACATTGGAGAACTGAGCCGAAAACCGAGAGCCTTTCTGAGTTCACCGTATTTTCCAACATTGCCGCAGTCAGTACAAAAGCATCTTAAAGACTGCACATATCCAGAACTGAAGAAAATGCTGTTAACTCTTGTACCCATAATCAAGGACGGCAAAATCGGAGATGCGGCTGCGGTATTAGAACTCACGACAATTCGAGATACAGAGGAGTTCAAAGTGGCATACCGTGCCTTAACCGAGGATGTCCGACCGCTTGACTCCGTGATAACGCCCAACACTCCGCAACAGCCGCCGTATCTACCGAAGCTCGACGGTTACAATGCGTTGATGGGAGGTGATCGCTGATGGATAAGGCACTCATCGAATCATGTAAGAAACTGCACTTCGGCAGTGGATTTGTGGCAAAAGCAAAAAAATCAAAGCGGACAGCCACCTTGAGTTTCTTCTGAAATTATTCGATTCCGAGATAGAGGAACGTGACAGAAAACGCCGCAATGGCTACATGAAAGCCGCTAAATTCGATATTATCAAGACTTTTGAAAACTACACTTTCGAGGACATCAAATTTCCCGCCTCGCTGACCGCAGATGACATTATTGATTGCAGTTTTGTTCCCAAGCGGGAGAACCTCATACTTTACGGCAATGTTGGCGCAGGCAAAACCCATCTTGCCATTGCTACAGGAGTAGCCGCCTGCGATGCAGGATTTAGGACGCGCTTCTGGCGCACTGCTACTCTCGTAAATGCACTTATTGAAGCCAAACACAAAGGCGAACTCTCTCTTTTTATGAAGCATTTCGACAAGATTGATTTGCTTATCTGCGACGAATGGGGTTATGTTCCCATTGATAATGACGGCTCCAAACTCCTCTTTCAGGTCATTTCCGAATGTTATGAGCGTAAATCCATCATCATTACTACCAACCTCGAATTTGCTCACTGGAACGATATTTTCGCCGATACCAAGATTACTGCTGCGCTTCTTGACCGCGTTATTCATCATTCTCATCTCCTTGATTTCACCAACAGGGATTCAAGACGACTTTTGGATGCACTTGGCAATAAATCTTTAAAAAAATAACTTAGCACATCACCGTCATAATTTTTATTTCTGCTACAAAAAAGTTTTTATATTTGTTACACTTTTTTATTTATAAAGACAATAGGGCTATCAGCAATAAGAACGATATCTTCATGAGCGAGGAATTCATCAATCTGTTTATGAGGATCAGCGGAAAACGTTTCTCCGCGAGTATCTCTTATTGTGCAATATTTACATTTACCATGACAGCCTGCGCCTATTTTCAGAGGATACATATTTCTAAAGAGATTTCCGTTTGCGAATTCATCATCTGACAGCTTGAAGTCTTTGACCCAAAATGGGTTCGCGTAGTCAATCAAATCAAGTTTATCCAGGGGTTGATATTCAATCCGTACTACATCAAGTCTCCTTATCCAATGCGGTAATTCTACATCAAATCTTTGTGCTAAACAGCCGCTCATATAAAATATTTTTTCCGGATATTCATTTCTTAACTTCTCAATATTTCTTAAATCATTTAGAATCGCCAAATCAGTGACTTGACAGCCGAGGACAATGACGCTTTCGGCTTCATTTGGTTCTTTTGTCATTCTATTTTCGTTAATATTTGCCTAGCTTAGAAAATCTGATAAAACAGACATGCAGGCTGTGCACAAGCAATATATTTTCCCCTGAATATCATCAATTGTATAGATTTCTTCTGTGCCAAATTTATTTGTAATTATTTTCATATGTTTTCTCCGTTACTTCCTTCCAATTTATATAATACTCTTGCAGTGTGTCTAAACATATTCCGCCAAGGTTATATCCCTGCCTTTCCAAGACTTTGCCGCCGCAATCTATCGCTATATATCCGCTCTCATTCCTATTTATGATATATGCTTCGGTTCCCTTATGGCTTTTAGTCGTGCTGGGAATATGATACTTTTGCCATAAAAAGCTGGTTATTGTATGACCAAACACTAAAATTTTGCTGCCCATATCAAGATATTCAGGGTTAAATCTGTGCCATACCATTTCTTCTTTGTCATCACATATGTAGTGAGGAGCTGAGTGTGTCAGATAAAACGTGTTGTTTCCGACTTTCAAATCCTCTACATAATAGTCTAACAACTCTAAAAAATTCGTTATTCTTTTTTGTACGGCTACAGAACAGGACAGAAATTGCCTGTATGTCTCATCACCGCCGTTATTACTGTAAATACCATCTACATACCCCTTCTTTATTGCTTTTAGGAACATGAAATCATGATTGCCCATCAGCACTTTTACGCAGTTGTATCGTACCTGCATAGTTATCAAATACCTTACGACTTCTATGCTCTGTCTGCCCCAATCTACCATGTCCCCTAAGATATATAACGTATCATGTCTGCGGTTGAATTTCATTTTCTTCAGCAGCAATCTAAAAGCATCCAATTGCCCGTGTATGTCCGAAATACAATATACCATATTTTCTCCTCTTGCTTTTATAGTGATTTCTTTCTGTTTCTATTATACCAAATAATATTAATTTTTTAGGTCAAAGCCAGTTCGATTTTTTGCATAATCCGCTTTATATCAAATCCAAAACGTGTGAATCGCTCTGCTCTCAGGAATCGTATCCGAAACAAATGACCATGATAATCCCGATTCTTTCATAACATTTTTGACAATATCGTCAAATTCCAGGTCATTGCAGTCAAAACGTTCAACAGAATCTTCGATAGTGGCGTAATCTACAGCTCCATTGCTCATAACAATAACAAATATTTGATAATACGGACAGTCCGTATCACCGGTTTCAAAAATGAATTGCAATATCGTATTCATTTTTAATTTTACCCCTTTCACTTTAAAAATGTACTACCCTGACCATAAAAAAGATTCAGTCAGAGTAGTACTAAGCCAATTTGATTTATTTTTGGACAAACCACTTCGCAAGCGGCGAATCAAGCGGCAATATTAATGTCTTTTGTCCTGATTCTGCCGTTTTCTTTAGTGCATCCATCGCACGAACGAACTCATAAAACTCTATTCGGTCTGCTGTCCCGTAGGCGTTAGCTAAAATTTGCATATATTCTTTTTCGCCTTCGGCTATAGTTTTAACCGCCGTAGCTTCTGCTTCTGAGATTAGCATTCTCTGTTGTTTATCGGCTTCGTTTCGCACTTTTTGCGCCTCTTCACGACCTTCTGCCTCGAATTGCTTCGCTATTTGCTGACGTTCTGATATCATTCTATTATAAACTGCCTGCAGGTTTTCGTCCGGCGGGGTTATTTGCTTTATCTTCACGTCAATTGCCTCAATTCCGTAGTATGCAACTTGGTCTTGGACGTACGATGTGATATAGGCATCAATGATGTTTTCACGTTCCGCTAAGATTTCATCTTGTGTCATTTCCCCGAATCGATTTTTTGTTATGTTGTATGTGGCTGCATCGATACGCTTTTCTCCGCGTAAAACATCTCCGCCTACTTGCTGCAGGAACACTTTCGGATCTGTAATCCGCCACAAGCAGTAACTATCAGTATTCAGTGTCTTTTTGTCTTTTGTTATAGCGGGAGACGGTTCAAGGTCATAAAGTAATTTATTCGACGGCAAAAATGAAACCTCGTCTGCAAACGGAATTATAAACATTATTCCCGCGCTTGACTTGACGCTGCTCGCTTTTCCAAACGTTTTTCGTATGGCATGTTTTCCTTCAGGAACGGTTACCACAGACATGCTCAGTAAAATAAATAAAACCAGGAATACAGCGTGTTTTACTATTGCGAATATTTTATTTTTCATCGATGTTCCTCCCATCTAATTGTAATGTTTTTAATATGTTGTTACCGTTCTCAAAGTACACTGTCATTCGGGGCAATACATATTCCATCGTTTCAAAGTACAAACGTGTTCGAATTATATCGGGATTTTTGACATATTCTCCATATAACTCATTAAATCTTGCCACCTGTCCGCTTGCCTCCTGTATACGTGCCTCTTTATCGGCCTCCGCACTTTTTATTACCTCGTCCGCTTTTGCCCGAGCATCTGGTAGTATTTCATTCGCATACGCTTTGGCATTATTCAGAGCGGTATCTTTATCCTGCCTTGCATTCTCTACTTCCTTGAACGCCTGTACCACACTCGAAACAGGAGGTTCGATATCCTGTATTGATATATTTTGTATTGTGATGCCTATATCGTACTTATCTATTTGTTGTTTTACCGCTTCGCGTATTTTCGCCTGTATTTCTGATTTGGCAGTAGTCAGTGCATCATCGACATCATACGACCCTATAATACGCTTGGTTTCTGCCTGCAATGTAAATTCCATTACGCTTATCGGATCAGCGGCAGCGTATTTGAACTGATAGGGATCAGATACTTGCCATTCGACATAAAGGTATGTCATTACAAAATTTACATCCTTTGTAATCATCAGTGCCTGTTTCGGAATTATTACCTCTTCATTTCCCTCTGATATATAACCAAATGTCCGCCCGTTTGTCATGACATTTACTCTTTCAATTTCTTGAATAAACGGAATCTTAAAATGTGCGCCGGAGCCTGTTGTATGCGTATACTGTCCTAATGTAAGTACTAACGCCTGTTCTTGCTCGCTTACAGTATAAAAAGCGTTAAATATAATTGTTATTACAGCCAAAATAACTAAGCCGATTTTTATCCAAAATCGTATTTTTTGCATCACCACTCTTGCTTTTTTTATGTCTGGCTCATACCAACCGTCGTTTACGGCTATTCTTTCAACCGTGTAAACGGCTATCGCAAGCCCTAAAAATAAAACTGAAGCAAAAATCAAATTGCCCAAAATAAAACTCATTTTTGAATCCTCCTATTGTTTTTACATAATATGGCGGACACACCGCCTGTTTTAATTAATATGCCACTTCCGCTGCAGCTGGGGAAACATCGAAATTACGTCATTTATACCCACTCCTTATGTTTTTTCATTTGAACTAAATTTTTTACTCTAACTCTAATCTTGAATTGTTACGTGATACGCTAATCTATTTTTTCCGATTCTGAAAGTCCAGTGCAACTTTGTTTGCCATTTTGTCGCAGCGTTCATTATATTCATGTCCATTATGCCCTTTAATCCATATAAATTTGACCTCGTGTTTCGCTATTGCATTCAAGAGCCGCTCCCAAAGGTCAGGGTTCAATGCCGGCTTTTTGTTGCTCGGCTTAATCCAATTGTTTTTACGCCAACTCTCCGCCCACCCCTTTTCAATTCCGTCTACAACATACTTTGAATCAGTATATACGAAAACAGCGCACTGTTCGGTAAGAGCTTCTATGCCGTTAATGACAGCGAGCAGCTCCATCCGATTATTCGTTGTCTGAACATCGCCGCCCGATATGATTCTTTCCTTAGCGTTATATACCAAAATTGTGCAATAACCGCCCGCTCCCGGGTTCGACAAACATGCTCCGTCAGAGTACATATCAATTCTTTTCATTTATTTCACTTTCTTTCGTATAATTTTTTTATATAGGCTATTACTTTTAAAATTGCATTCAAAATGCTTTAAGTTATCTTACCGGTTTTTTATAGGACAAGTGATTTACCGCGGTTTATATGTATCGCAAATTAATTTAGTGGGCTTTATTGAAGTTTTCGCATCTAACAGATTCATAATAAAAAATCTTTCTCTTCCCAACACCCCGTCAAGAGGGCAGGAAGAGAAAGATACAACATATTAAAATGATTCAGCGTTTATTATCGGTATGCCAAACTTAAATCGTGTATATCATATCGTCCATATATCGCCAAAGACAACAGAGGTTCACTGTCCTGCTTCATCGGCTGTTTATCTAAGAAATACTGAATCTCCGCCGGTTCGCCATGTCTCATACGCGCTCACCGCACGCTGTAATAAGCCGTCATAGCTCTCAGGCAATGGTATTCCGACTTCAGTCATTATAATTTCTTCAACCATACGCGCCACAAGTTCTTCATATGTTGTCCGCTGACCGGTCTCAAGCATTGGAACTAAATAACGCAACCCAACTGGTCTCATGCGGATTATAGTTGCATATTCATCGCAATGCTCACCCATAAATCCATCCCCAGCCATTTTTTGTCCGTCCATTAGGGTGTCTATGTAAGACTGTATTATCGAATTCAATTCGATTTTATCGCTGTGGTCATAAATAAATTTATGGGTCTTACTACTGAGTAAATCGTCGTATTTCGCAATTTCAGGTAAATATAGACGGGCATACTCAATGCGGTTGCCTGCCTCACTGTATCCTACGTGTACTGACCAGCCGTTTTCAATATGGTATACTTTTGTCTGAGCATCCATACTGTCTTCGCCGTCAAACGGCTCAAAATCATTGAATTTAAGATTCTCTCCCTTTTCTATCAAAGCATACAATTCAACAATCGTCATAGGTTGTTTGATTTCGTTGATTACTGTTTCATCAGCCTGATTGAGATATGCCGGCAAAGCATTTTCTTTTCCGCGTACTACAGCGCTACTTTCAGCTTTCTTTAGGAGGTCGTTATATTTGCTCCCGTATTCTGTCGCACCCCATACCATTACGCATAAAGCCATTAATACGGCGGCTATACTTGCTATTAAACGTATTTTATCACCAAGATGATTACGTCGTCTTCGTTTCATATGCTTCTCCTTTATTACTAAATTTTGATTCAGCATATAATTCACGAACCCGTAATCCCTTTTTCCATAATTATCTGACACCGTTATGTTTCAGTATGTCTCTCAATCATTATATTTCATCATGAAACAATGATACGCATTGACGCTACATACCTATTTTAAAGGTAACTCTCGAAGGTAGGTATATCTCAGATTTTATTGGACGAAACAGTACGAATATAAAAGATATTTTATATTAATCTTCATAGGTTAATTTTTCTGTCACTATGAAATTCCTTTTCTTCCGCGCCATTTCAAGCATTGATGTACTGTTATCCCCACGGTTTCGTACAATGAAATTATCGGAAGTCACTTTTTAGATTCTGCCTTCGACGGCTTTTTCTTGTCTGCGACTTCCGATAATTTTCTATTCATTTTATACGTAACTCTTTTAATATTTCAATTATAGCTTATTTACCCAAAATACAAACAGAAAGTTTTTTCCTCACTATATGAAATACATTCATTTTTCAATATAAAAAGCATTTATCTAACGTAAAAATTGTTTATTTTTAAGGTTTACGACTTTTTAACGATAGGCATCCAAAGTTCGATATAGCCTTGTTCAGGCGTGCCGCCGTACATTTCAAATTCCGGCGCGTCTGCTTTTTCAAATTCGGACGTTGGAAACCATTCGCTGTAAAACTGCTTGTTCAATTCACCCATCGCCGACCCTACATCCCAACCTACTAAGTCTCGCGGAAAAACAGCCCATGTAGCCGCAGGCATTTCCACTACTGTATATCCCTCTGTCTTGCTGTCAGGTGCGACAAAACTGCACTGCATATAACCATAAGTAGTATCGTCTACTTTTTTGTAGTTCATCAGCCCGTGTATCTTACACATTTCTTTGACAAACATAGTTTCGTAAATAGGCAGTTTTGCTTCTCCCGCGTCTGTAATTAATTTTTCGTACTTGCCGTTTTTGTGGTTTTCCTGCCAGATTTGACCCTCATTTGAAAAATATTTTTCATCTCCAATAGTCGATACGATACCCTCCAAGCCGAATACTTTAAACGATTCAGTTTTAACAATACGGTAATTCATTTCACTAACTCCTTTTATAATTATTTGAAAATGTATTCGGGGAAACGCTTTTAGTGAAATGTTGGATTTTTTTGCATCACTTGGCGTGATTCCGTGAATCGCCTGAAACGCTCGCGCGAACGAAACAGGTGAATCATAGCCGTATTTCATTGCCAAATCAATGATTTTAACGTCGCTATGCTGTAGTTCGAGTGCCGCCAACGTCAACCGCCGCCGCCTGATATATTCCACTATCGAAACATCTGTGATAAACGAAAATGTCCGTTGCAGGTTATATGTTGAGCAGCAAGCAAGCTGAGCAAGCTGTTTCAAATCTAATTCTTCGGTCAGGTGACGTTCGATACAATCAATTACAGCATTCATTCTTTCCAAAACATTCATAAAATCGTTTTCCCTCCTTTTCGATATAATTATAACAAGTGAGTTAGTTTATTGTCGCAACTTATTTTGCCCGATTTTGTATCGAACAAAATATAATTTGACCGAAACATCTCTTTAGAAAACCAGCATACTAAAAAATACATTAATGATTACCCTACTTTTTACGAGTTTAGTTTTTTACATAATTCACTTATGAATTTCATCTATCTAACATTGGAATTGCTTATTCGTAGTTGTTTTATACAAGCGCATATACGCTGTTATCTCTGCTGGTAACATATACAACTCCGTTGCCATGAATCGGGGTTGAAACAATAAAAAATCCTGTTTCAAATTTCCATTTACATGAGCCATTCATAGCATCCAAAGCATAAATATTATAATCAAAGCTACCTATATATACATTTTCAGCAATAGATGGTGCGCCATAAATTTCTGCGTTTGTCGCATATTTCCATTTCAAACTTCCATCAAAAGCGTCTAAGGCATATACATGTGAATCATGACTGCCGAAATAAACCGTGTCTTTTAAAACGGCGGCTGTACTGGCTTCTCCATCAGTTTTGTATTTCCATTTTAAGCTGCCGTCTTTTTCAGACAGTGCATACAGATTTCCGTCGCAGCTACCTATATAAACAGTATCATTTGCTATTGCCGGGGTAGAAAAAACCATATCGCCTGTTTCAAAATCCCAAATCAAATCTCCTGTTGTCTTGTCAAGGGCGTAAAGTTTATGGTCGCCGCTGCCAAAATATATTCTGCCGTCATTTATTGCAGGTGCTGAATGAACATAACTTCCTGTTTTGTATTTCCAGGTTAATTTTCCGTTCTCCGCTTCAATGGCATATACAAAAGAATCGCAACTACCGACATAAACTATTCCATTATCTATACAAGGCTTTGAATCGACATGACCCTCTGTTTGATACTTCCAAACAACAGAACCGTCTTTGGCGTTCATGGCATATAACGCGCCGTCTGTGTAGCCAATATATAGCATACCGTTTTCGTATGCAGGCGACGAGTGAGTACCTTCTTTCGATTCGGTATTATATTTCCATAAAACAGTCCCGTCACTTGCATTTAACGAATAAAAATAACCGTCCTGGCCTCCAAAATATAAACAATCATTGATTAGTACTGGCGTTGAACATATTTTTGCTCCCGTTGTAAACTTCCATAATACTTTCCTAAATTCCGAAATTCCTTTTGTATTATACTCTCCGGTTCTCGCTAAGTTTCCACCATACATTTTTGACATATAAAAATCCCTCTGTTTCTGCATAAAATATATCTTGTTTGTTTTATAATTATACCTTATTTACCCAAAAACTACAAGCAAAAATTTTTTTCTCTTGTCATACGCAAACCGGTCGGTTGTTGTAAGCAAAAAATCCCCACAAGAGAAAAGTGAGGATTTTTTACTCGTTGTTCCGAAATTGCTTATTTTGTTGGCTTCAAATTTAAAATTTTTGCGTAATAGTATCCCGGATTTAACCCTTTTATTTGACCGTTTTCATATATTGGTTCGGTTGCCGGACACATGGCATACCCCATCGCGTACCACATATGCAACGCTTCGGGTGATTCGTAACTGCTCCATGCTCGTATTTGCCTATACCCGCTTTCACGCACATAATCTTCCAACATGGTAATTAATTTTCGTCCGATACCATGTCTACGAAATGACTCGTCAACCTCAATGCTGTGAATAAAGGCATCACCGTATTGCGCCAACGGCGGTGTCCATTGAGCAGGAGAAACTGCGGCGAATCCGACAACCTGCTCATTATATATGGCGGCAACCCGATAACAACCATCCCGTTTTGGCAACATATCGTATTTCATGATTGCGTCGCCGAACCATGCGATAATTTTTTCTTCAATTTCGTCATCAATTTGTTTGTAAATGATATCTTGCATATTTCCTCCTAATCTTTGGAGGGCTAAAGTATAGTCGCCCTCCTGTTCATTTTCATGACAACTATAATTGTATATTTCATATCTATCATCCTTTCATATTAAAATTATTACATCACAGGCTTTCCTGTGTTATAACCGAAAATATAAAATCTCTATGTAAACCCTACTCATCGCCTGTTGCGAATGAGATACTTATTAGGTATGTCAAACTTTTTCAGGAATAAATCTATCCATAAAAGATAACATTTTAATTAACATATCAGCAAGACTGTCGTCAATGCTTGTCCAACAAAAATTATAACCGGGAATTAAATTACAAAGCTTGTATTCATCGCCTTCAAAATTAACCATGGTATGCGATAATGGACGTGTGCCGGCTTTATCTGTGGCAACACAATACTTACATTTATCACATTTTTTTGTTCGCTCAAAAACAAAGGTTTGAAGCTCCCTGTCCATTGAATCAAAAGCGTTTAAATATTCTTTCATGCCGTTGGGTATCAATAAGCCAAAGCTTGCCGGAGTTTCAAGATAATCGTCAAACTGCGCTGAAATACCTGTATGCTTGACTTTGTATTCGCAGCCTCCGTACGGTGGTTCTCCGCTCCATTTTTGATTGATTATTGACAGCGATAAGTTACAATCGCTTGCAATAATATTATAAACATTATACCGTTTATATCCTTGTGAAAGCATCCAGCTTTCCAGTTTTTTGAAAGCGGATTCTCCGAGAAGTCTTGAGTAAATATCAGAGGTATATGGGTAGTTGTCATTAAACAAACAATGTGAAAAAGATACATACGGATAGTTTTTGTGTAACTGGTCATTTGTGAAAATTGAGGGGTTCGGGTCTTTTTTCGTGGTCATCCATTTCCATGCAACAGGCAAATTTGTTAAATCATCTATGCCGATTTTTGATAGAACAGACAGTTGTTTCTTGTCCAGTTTTACTTCTTCGCCCTGTCCGAGAAGATACATCGCCCTAAGTAACCCATTCATTGATTTTGTGAATTTTTTCATATCTTTATTTAATTGCGGTTTTGCATTTTTATGACGGCTAAGAAAAGCGTCATCTTCGTGCAATGATGTCACAAAATACAAAGGCTCATTAAAAGCCAATTGAAACAATCCCATAATTAAATCATAAAAATGTTTTTGCTCCGAAACACTGACAGGTGCGTTTTCATCAGGAACAAAAGAAGGCAGCATATCTATGTAACTTTGTGCCAATCTTTGTTCTAAACTTGAATATTTCATTGCTTAACTCCTTTATATATTGCATAAATTCTCTGCGTGATTTTTCCATATTGCTTGCTGCGTAGGCTGTGCTTATAATCCAATGCACCAAACAACGCCGTATTTATCTGTCACATAACCCTCTAATGAATGCCACGGATACGAATGCAGCCCGTCTGTTTGCCCGCCTTCTTTCAATACATTAAAAGCGTTCCATAACGCACCCTCATCATTATCAAAACCTAAACAAATCACGGTTACATTGCCCTTTGTTATTTCATGCGGTGCGAGTGGCGCAATAGCTATGTGATTTCCTAATATATCCATTACAAGATGAATTGGCTCGTTTTCAGAACCTCTTGCAAGTGATATTTGGGTGGCATTAAATGCTCTTTTGTAATGCTCAAATGTTTCAAGCAAATCTGACGAAAAAATCTGCACAGTCAATTTACTCATAACAACCTCCTGAAAATACAATTTTTTTACGTAAATAAAAATATCATCTATGCCGTCGAAAATGCTTGAGACTGTGATTTTCTTTATTCGTATCCGCCTTCAAACGGAGGCATTTTTTGATATTCTTCTGTATTGTATATATATTCATATTCTTCTGTGTTGTATATATATTCAGATACAATCTCAACAAATTTTACAAGATTATTACGGGTTTCGGGGGATATGAATCAGCATACCAAGGTCCTCCATCATTACAAGAGATTGTTCTTTTTACATTATTATATGTATAAGTTAAGATATAATTTGCGGCAGGCTCCCATTCTGTATAATCTTTTCCCATAATTATTTCAATTTCGGAATTAATATCATCAGGTAATTCATGTATTTTATATTCTATAAATGCTTCATATATTTTACGCATTTCATCCATCGGAATTACAAAATTAATCGTTTCAGTTCCGGCAGCAACCAAATCTTTTGTAAATTTGTCTTCATAAGTATCAATGCAGTTTTTGCCATAAGTCCCAAAATTAATTTTAAAATTAAAGTCGTCCGGCATATCAGCTTCAACTTTTGGAATTATTTCGTCAACATTATTGCATGAATTAAATATGAAGAATATAGAAAATAAGACAAATAGGATCATTTTTTTCATACGCTACCTCCGAAAATTTACGTAGAAAATTCTACTCATTTTCCTACTCCCCAATAAACGCCGAATTTATCCACCAACGAAAACCAATATTCGTTCCCATTTTCATCCCAGTCCGGACAAGCGAGGCCGTTCGGACTTTCATTGATACGCGCTTCGGCACTCAAGACAGCATAGGCATAGTCAACCGATTCCTGTGTACCGAGTTTAGATACATTAAAAGCCATAACCGGAATTTTATCTCCGGCGATTCTACCACTATGCAAGTCGAGCGAATCCTCTGCTACGGCAAGTATTTCATTATCGCCGTACATTAGGGAAACATGCTCATATGTACCGTCCTTATTAAAGGCGGTCATATCCGGGTTCAAAGTTAGGTTGAATGCTTTTTGGTACAACGCCACAGCTTCCAGAGAACCTTTGACGTAGATTTGAGGGGTTGATATCATTTGTTTACCTCCAATATTATAAATTTTTTACGCCCACACTCGCCAATTGCCTGTTGCGTAGAAAATGATTATTCGTTACATTTAACTCTATATCCTTTATAAAAGCCAGTGGTGATAAATCCAACCGTTGACGCCGCTTTTTGTGCAATCGTATTTTTATCTGCCATATACAATACAGCGTTTTTGTTGTTATCAAAAGCGTATTTAACGGCGGAAACAATCAATATTTCGTTTTGTATTTTATCAGATGCGACTATGCAATAAATCTCCGATTGAACCGGATTCCACATTGAGAGCAGTATATAACCTACAATACGGCTATCAGACCTTAATATAAAGATGCCCCAGCGGGATAAATCGCGTCCAATTCTTTCGCTTGACCAATACATTTCGGGATTAAGTTGTTCGTGTATAACAGCAAATTCATTGAAATCCTCATCTTTTAGCCGCCCAGCATCAGGCGTTATATGATTGCATAATTTACCAACAGTTATGTGCATTTCGATGTTGTCATCAACTAAAACCGCGCCTATTTCATTTAATACTGAATTTGGAATTTCGGTATTGTGATAACAGAACCATCTGTCATATCTTTTATAATCAGTTTTAATTTGTTCCCATATCCTGCCGAGGTCTGCACCGCAAATATCATTTATTTGTAAATACCGATCGGTATCCTCAACAACAACTTCAATACCATCAATATTGATTTTCTTCATCTATTCCCCCTACTTTCTTTTAAGTTAGAAAATATAAATTTTCTACGCAAATTCTACTCATTACTTACTGCATAGAAAATGCTTATAACACGAACTCCATCTGTCTGGAATAATCATATTCCGCAGATGGCTTATGTATCACAACAGCATCGGTACAACCCACACTTTTGTAAAACGCATAACTTTCTTCAGCGGGCATAGTGCAAATATATATCTTCTTAGCCCCGAAATCTCTCGCCTTTTGCGTCATAATAGCGAATAATTTTTTTCCTATCCCTTTGTTACGATATCTATACGATACATGAATAAATCCTATCGGGATATATTCTCCCATATAATCTTCGGGGAAGTTAGGTCCAACACTCGAAAAAGCGACAAGCAAGTTATTATCGAAAACGCCATAAACTACCCCGCCATTATCTTTAATTTCTAATAGTTCTCTGACAGTTCGATGTTTCCTCTCTATATCCCAATTATAATCAAAGGGGTCTTCAATAAGTTTCCATTCGCCATCAACATTCGCCCAACTTCGCTTTACAGGTTGATAACGGTCAAATGTATCTAATAAATTCTGTTGTAAATCTTTTTTACTCAATTCTTTGAAAATATATTCGTTCATAGATGGCTCCTGTCGATTATATAAATTTTCTACGTAATTTCTATTTATTTGCTATTGCATAGGAAATGCTCTGAGAAATTAACAGAGATTCGGCGAAAAGAACGGCGGGTTAGGGGAAAAGAAAAAACCCGCCGAATGTAAGTTAATTTGCAGAACGAGAGCGCGGTGTGTCTATGGGAAAACAACTAAGGCTATTATACACCAAAAGTCTGAAAAAAGCAATGAATTTGCAGAAATAAAATGAAAAAGCATAAAAAAACGTACTGATTTCTGCAAAAAGGCAAAGCGTCCCCCTCCCCAACAAAGAGGCAAACAGTCAACTATGCAGTTACAGTTTCGGGAGAAGCGCGAGAAAGGGTGTTGCCGCATTTGGGACATTTGGTAATATCGTTGCCCGTCAGTTTCAACATGAGTTCAGCGACGGAGAGATATTTACACGACGGCGCAGAGGATTTCGCCCCTGTCAGCTTTTTGCAGAGAGCCAGCCTGACTCGTTTGACAGCGGAAGCCAAAAAACCGTAATGCCTGATTTTGGTGAAACCGGGGGCAGAACATGGAGCAGAAATCTCCTGATGAACTCATTTGCCGAAAGGGTCATCATCTTCTCTTTATTGCCATCTTTGTAGTCACGCCACTTGAACGTCACCTGTCCGTCTTTCAGACTGACGATACGATGGTTAGAAATCGCTACCCTGTGTGTATATCTGCCGAGATACTCCAAAATAGAGTTTGTCGTTTTGAATGGGCGTTTACAGTACACATACCAGTCTTTACGGTACAAGGAATCAACGAAATTCATAAACTGAATCCCGTCTGCCAGATACTCAAGCGAACCTCTGAATTTTAGCTTCGCCTGACTGAGATAGTACAGGAATTTGCCTCTGAACTTTTTTGCCATGACCTTGACGGGTATGAAAAACTTGGCTCTGCTCACAACCCACTTGCCGTCGGCAGTCAGACCACCGCCCGGTACTATCATGTGAATGTGAGGGTGCAGCGTCAGATTCTGACCCCATGTGTGCAGGATTGCCGTCACTCCGAGTTCCGCACCGAGATATTTTCCGTCACGCGCAAGCTCACGTATCGTTTCACTCGACGCCTTGAACAACAGATTATACACGGTTTCCTGATTCTGAAACGCTATACCGTACATCTCACTCGGCAGTGTAAACACCACATGGAAATATGTGACAGGCAACAGTTCCTCCTGCCGCGCCGCAATCCACCGTTCCTTACTCAACGCCTGACATTTCGGGCAGTGACGGTTTCGGCATGAGTTGTACGATATGCGGATATACCCGCACTCATCGCACTTGTCAGCATGACCGCCTAATTCGGCTGTCCGGCAGTTTGCGATTGCTCGTGCCGCTTTTGCTACATGAGGCGGCAGACTGTGTTTCATCAAATACTCTCTGCCATACGCCTTGAATATATCTTGTACCTCAAGCATCTGTACCGTCCTCTTTCATTGTGTCTAACGGACTTTTCAGCCTGAGTGTGTCTGAATCCGACAACTGCAAGTACCATGTTGTCGTATCTATTCGCACATGTCCTAACAGTCGCTTGATTTGAAATACGTTCTTACCCTCGTTCAGAAGATGCATCGCAAAACAATGACGCAGGGTGTGTACCGTGATATGTTTCGGTATGCCGCTCTTTCTGATGACTGACTTGAATGCGTCCTGTGCCGCCCGTACTGAGATTTGTCCGCCTTTCTCGTCTACGAACAGCCAGTCCGTCGGACGATACTCCTTGCTGTAGCGACGCAGTATCTCTAACGTCTTCTGCGGCAACAGTGCATATCTGTCACGGTTGCCTTTGCCGCTTCGCACAAATATTCTCATCTTTTTAGAATCTATGTCCGTCACTTTCAGATTCAACGCTTCACTTATTCGCAGTCCCGAACCGTATATCGTCATGAACAACGCCTTGTACTTCAATGGCTTCATAAGATAGAAGATATACCCTAACTCCTCTTTGCTCGGTATATTCGGCAAACTCCGGTTTTTCTTCAGCATTGGTATCTTTCGCAGGTTCAGCACCCTGTCAAGCGTTACTCCGTACAAAAACCGCAGCGCACTGTTCTGTACGTTCACGCTTGCATGGCTTAACTCTTTCTCTTTCAGCAGATAATGTGTATATGCGTTTATCTCCTCCTCCCCCATTTCATCTGCTGGGCGGTCATGGTATTCCTGATACAGACGAACGTGCATACAATAGTTTCTCACCGTTTCTTCGCTTCTCCCTTGTGTTTCAAGGTCTACTTTCAGTTTTTCTAAGATTTCTTGCTTTGTCATAATTAAAAACTCCTTTACCTTTTTTTGATTTCCCTGTTTTTCAGGGTTATCTCTATTGTAAAGAAGTTTCTTTAAATTTTTTATCTCTCTCGGATTTTTGCACTATCTTTTCTTTCCAGTTCCACCGCAACAGCGGTTTCGTTCTGCTTATTTTCAGAGGTTATTCCATTCCGCAAATATCTAAAATTTTATCAATCAATTCTTCAACTTTATTTTTGTTCATTCGATAATTTTTACCATTTAAAATAATATTAGCACCCTCGAAATTTGATAAATACACACCTGAATTATTGCCATATATGTCTATTATTGTTACATCGTGATTTGCTTCTCTAATAGCTTTGGATGTCGTTAAATTATAAGAATACCCGTCAAGCAAATTATTTATAGTCGTAAATTCAACACTTCCTTTTTTATAAGTGAAGTGTTCACCATTACTTTCTGGTTTACCGTTTATATTTTTCATTGTGGTAATAGATATAATAATCTGTTCGCTTTCATCAAAACGCAAGGCTTTGTTTAGATTATAAGGAATATTAAGTATAACAATCACAGCTATCAATATAACAGCGACAGATGTTGGTATTATTATTTTTAACTTTGTTTTCAAATTAATGTTTCTCCTGTACAAAATATAATTTTTCTACGTTGTACTCTATCATTACACAAGGCGAATATTACGCTTATTAGCTACAGAATAAACATAACTAATAAGATGGGGAATGCTTTCTTAATATCTCTGCTCACCAACAGATAAACGCACCCGAACATAAATCCTGATAAAGCGGATAATAAACCTGTTGTTAAAGAACCTTTCGTCAAAATATGTCCGATACCCCATGTCAATGCCACAGCTATACCACCATATGGAAAGTTTACTTTCTTAAACCATAATTCGCAGGCTCTCTGCCCAAAAATAATAATAAGAGTAAACAATGATGTTTCACATATGTAATATATATACTGGAAAATAAACTTGAGCCACCCATTATATTGAAGTTCTTTAACAACTTTAAATCCATCCCAAGAAAGATATGAAACGACAACCATAAATATAATACAAACCGCTGTACTTATCCATTGCCAACTTTTCATTTTACCTTTATACTCAAATAAATCGAAATTATATTTTTGTTTTGAAACTTTAACAAGTATAATAGCAATGATTATCCATGTAATGCAAGTAATTGTCCAGTGAATAAGATTTTGAGTGATTGTCCATTCTCCCATTGAAGCATTATAAATGACAGGCTCTAATAAGAACGCATAAAGAACTTCTATTCCCAATCCGGCAAAAGCCCACAGTGCTAATAGTAAAAATTTTAATCCGGTAATTTTTTTCATTTTATCAATGCTCCTGTCGATAATATTCATTTTATTTAAACGGTTGAAAAAAATTAAGTTCGTAACCGCTTTCTGTTTGATTAATTTCGAATGTCCTCAGATACAGGTTTTTTAAATCATCTTTTGTGATTTCAAGATAAGCGTCCGTCACATAATTATCGGTATAATCAGAAAAACCGTCTAAATAACCGTTTTCGGCATAACTTTCAAATGTATCTTTATCAATAGACTCGAGAACATATTTATCCTCGTCGATATAATATCTGAAATAATAATAATATTTATTGTTATATCTCAAATTAAAAAAATGTTCAGGGTCTAAAACGCCGCCGCCAAACCACGGGCCTATTGAAACAGCCCCTCTTTCTTCCCATAATTGAGCTGTACTTGGGTTTTTGGGAATATCCGAGTCAAATATGACGGTTAAAAAATCTCGCGCGTTTTGATTATCCTTATATTTTGAATCACGTAATACATAATCGGGGAAATTATTGTAAATTATAAGTTCTCCGTTATTCTCCCAATAAAATTCGCCTGTTAATTCGTTATAGAAACCAATGCTGGCTAATCCGCTGTCAGTGCTCCAATCATAAGGAGGTTCAATATCTTTGTTCCTGCCCAGTTTTTGGTTCAGATTAACATAGCCTGAATCGCTTATTAACTTCTGTCCCTCGCCGCTCATTAAATAAGCATATAAATTCTCGGCAAATGCATGCGCGGCGGCGTTATTTTTGTCATAATATATGTAATTATATATTACTATCGGATATGTTTCATCAAATATCGTTTCGTCATTCGGGTGAACGCCGTTCACATCTAATAATATAACTTGGTTATTCGGATACTGCTTTTCTGTAAACGTGTACATATTATAAGCAATCGAATACCTGCCTTCGTCATAATTCCCGATTTGCTCGACGACATAACCCATACTTGACCAGTATTCAACATCTTTATCCATAAGTTTAGTATCGCCCATGAATTTGACCATTCTCATCTGCGAACCGGAATCGCTGTTTCTTTGATACGCGTTAATCGGCGCGTCATCTCCGCCCATCTCGCTCCAGTTAGTAATTTTTCCGCTGTAAATATTTTTTAATTGCTCCACTGTCAAGCTCCGCACAGGATTATTTATATTTATCAGGAAAACAAAAGCCTCGCGCGTTATTTCTAATTTCACTAAATCTATTCCGTTAGCTTTGGCTTTTTCAAGCAGCTCGTCGCTGTAATCAACACCTAATAAAATATCATTTTCGCCAAATATGAGTTTGTCAAAAGCATCGACTGTTTTGCTGTGTATAACCGATTTTTCTTCTTTATCAGAAGAAAATAAATCGCTTAAAGACTGGTGCAACGGAATCATTGACGTAGAGCCGTCAATATTGATTTTATCAAAATTTTCTTTCAGATATTTTTTTGCATCATCTGCGTTTATCTCAATTTCTGCGTTGTTATTGTCTATTACTTCACTTTGTTCATTATAATCGTTTGTACTTGTATTTTCGCTTTTTTGTATATTGTTTTCTTTTTCGGTGCAAGCGGATAGTATACATGCCGACGTAAAAATAAATATAGCCCAAATTACAACTAATACTTTTCTCATTTTTTATCTCCTGATCAAAATATAAATTTTCTACGTTGTACCCTATCATTACATAAGGCGAATAAAATGCTCTTAGAAATTAACAGAGATTCGGTAAAAAAATAAAAGGCATAGCAGTCACTTTTCCGAATGTTTGTTAATTTTCAGAACGAGAGCGCATCCCCCTATGGGTAATCAATTTATTTCCCCTTACAATGGGGCTTTTCGCCCTTTTAGTTCCACCGCGCTTGCGCGGTTTCGTTCTGCTTATAATACGAATTTATTCATCTTTTTAATTTAACTAATTATTCTTATTATCAATAGAACAAAGTATAGTTGTGATGGAAAAAGGCTTAAGCAATACTGTAATATTATTTCCGTCTGTTCTGGCGGAAGGATTTGAGTAGGACGACTGATTTTCTTCAAACAGTTCTGCTTTTGCCGATAACGTTTTAGACGTTATTTTACTGATATGATCGCCCTGTATGGAAAATCTTATATTTTTGCTTTTTTGGAGACTGAAATTTATTGCGATTACTTTAAGTTTTCTGCCATCTTTTGATTTCAGGGCAATATAATTTATTTCTGGGTCGTTCAGCGGAAAATCTGTTTTTACCACATCATAACCTATCATTTCTTTCGTCAATTCGCTGACTGTATATCCCGGTATTGTCAATTTGCCGCTCGACTGGTCAAGCATACCGTACTGTACATCTTTGAAAGGGTGCCATGTATCGTCTGGTTTGTTGTACCAGTGCAAAGTCCATATACAGGCAATTTTAATATCTGACTTAACAATATCCAGTAATCCGTCAGCTTCTACAAGCCCTTGTCCGAAAGTACCAAGCTTGATTTTATCCTGTCCGCAAAATAAATTCCATTCAGTCAAATAAACTGGTATTTCTTTCCCTGTCGCCTTTTTTGTCTTTTCCCGCCATTCATCAAAATATGAAGTCAAATCATACCTCTGTGTTTCAAAGGTTTTATAATTAAGCGAAATGATTTGACCGTAATAAATGTGCGGCGATATAAAATCACATTCCTGACCAACGATAGAAAAGAAAGTTGATGCCCACGTTTTTGACGTTTCCGACCAATGCTCCCCATCATAATAAGCAAACATATTCGCACCGAGTTGGAATGAAGAGTCGATTTGTTTCAGTCTTTCCCGCATTTCCAGATAATCTCTGGCATACTGAACCGGATCTATTTTCGGTTTGTGTTTATCCACATCCATTGTCGGAAAATAAACCGGTTCATTCCCGAATTCAAAGTATTTACATGGATAATTATTATCTTTTATATACTGTGCCCATTCAGCGTTTGCGTCAAAAAGGCCTGTAGTGCGCTCCGCGCCTTCTTTAAAATAAGATCCTAAATAATTAAATACAATCAAGCCTTCACTGCCGATTTTCCTGCACAGAGCAAAAAAACTGTCGGTATTTAAATATTCAGGAGATTTATAGTAATGTGTATACCCCCATGCATCGTCAACACGCTCTTCTTTCCAATTATACCAATCCTGGTTCGCACCGTCACCCCCGGGAAACCGTAGTATCCCTATATTCAGTTCTTTCAAATTGGAAATAAAATTATCTTCATCACGGAGTTCTTTCGGTTCAGTAACGAAACCAACTGTATTTCCAAATTGTTTTGAATTCACTTCCGAAATCTTTTTTGAAGTATTGATATTCAAGATCGTTGACGGCAATTCAAGCTTTCCGTTTTCTTTATCTGATATTTCATAAAGAATTTTTTCCCCTTTGTAAAAGCTATCCATATTTTCTGACAGTGAAAATTGGTTTATTTTTTTCATCGTGATTACCCCCAAATAATGTGGAATCTATCGTATGCATAATTAAGATATTCGCTGTACAAATTATAAATTTTCTTCGTAGATTCTATTCATTGCTTATTGCATAGAAAATGCTTATTATTTCGTGCTTAATATTTTTTCTAATCTGTAACTTTTTCCTTTTATTCCATCACTAAACACGTCATCTTTCACAAACGTCACTTCATAACCGCATTTTTTATATAAAGCTTGAGCTGCAATATTATCTTCTTGCGTCCAAAGCTCCATTTTCGTGAATCCCTTTGAAATAACATATTCTTCTGCAAATTTAATAGCGGACGTTCCTATTCCCTGACGGCGTGACTTACTTCTTACGGCAAGTTCACTTATCCATGCTTTTTCTTTACTATCGAATCCATTTAATTTTAACCATCCAACCGGATTTTTGTCTAAATAGATAATAAAGTGTTTTTCATAAGGGTCATCTTTCCAATATTTATTATATCCTGCTAAACACTCTTCATAATTTGTGGCAGTTATATGCAGTGAAGCAATAATTTGTGGTTCATTAAGTAATTCAGAAATAAATAAAATGTCTTTTTCCTGCATTTCGATAAATTCTACCATATATCTACCTCATTCTGAAAATATAAATTTTCTTCGCAACCATGTTGAACAGACAATTGCGTACATAATATTTCTACTGTGTAGTATTATGATAGCATAAAAAATAAGAAAAAACAAATACTTTTCACATAATTTGTAAAAAAATAATTATTCCACCGCAAGCAGCAAGGTATTAACTTATTTGTTTGATACAGTCACGAACTAAATGAAGTTCATGGCAAGCCACAAGAGATTTAAAATTACGGAAATAACACTATGATTTCTATGAAAGACGAATTTTATCAACAGTTACGTGAATAACCCCACATGAAAACTCAATTCGTTTTTGGCAAGTCCGAACCTTTCCGGGCTTAATTCCCTGACATTCTATATTCTACTATGGGATTCTTGTTCCACGAAAGAAACGGGCTACAAGCCTCAACTGCAGCCCGTTTCTTATAAAATATTATATCCTTACATATATCCCCAAATACGGTATTATGATTGTTTTGAGATGTGATTTTGATTTTATTTTTCGACTCATTATCTTTTATTAACGAAGGGGTCGCTCTGATACAAAGGTAAGAAATGCAACAATATAAGATTTATTTTATAAAATATTTAATGATAAAATAAATCAAAATTTCGCTTTCAAATTAAATGATTTTAAGTTTATTTTAATTTCATCTAACAAATCATCTAACAAAACCCTAAAAAATTTTTTTTAGGTGTTATGTGGCATATCTCAATTCAAACCAGCTTTCACCTTCAAAACCGCCATAAATAGCGGTGTTCTATGATATTGCATGAGGCGCGATAATAATAGATGATAAATATGGAATCAGATTCCGATTCTGACGGTTGCAGGTTCGAGCCCTGTAAGACGGGTATAAGAAAAACCACTCATGATTGGCGGCAAATCGTTGATTTTGAGTGGTTTATTTATATTATTATTGATAAATATATATACAAAAAACAGCATTCAAAAACATTATTTTACATATAAAAGTTGCCAAAAAAGTTGCCGCGGTTATAAAGTATATTACATTTTAAAATAATTAATAAAGAAATAAATGTATCAAATTTATAAACGCTAAAACTATTGACAGCTGGAAAAATTTACGCTAACCTATTGCGAGCTTTGTTTTGGCTTTTATATTTTGTAAATCTTCAATTTTTTTAAATTTAACATGAAATTTAATATAAAATGTGGTATAATATAATAAAATAAGCAACACAGGCGCAATAAGCCTGTGGCTTACATAAAAAAACAAGGGGAAAGCGAATATGCAAAACAGAAGAAGTACAAAAACCAACAGAGTACTATCACTGATGATGGCGTTGATTATGATACTTGGGATATTGCCCGCCATATCTATTCCAGTGAAAGCGGCGGCGAACACTGACTGGTATTACTCCGACCCTACCGCCACCAGCTTCACCATATCCACCGCAGACCAACTTGCAGGGCTGGCAGAATTGGTGAACGGTGGGACTGACTTCACCGGCAAGACTATCAAGATGATGAACGACATCGACCTGTCCACTTACACCAATTGGTCGCCGATTGGCACTGATAACAACACTCCATTTACAGGTACATTCAACGGCAACGGTTATGTTATAAACAACCTCATTATAACCAGTACAGCTGCTTACATCGGTCTGTTTGGGGTTATAGACAGCGACGGCGAGGTCATGAATCTTGGCGTAGCCAGCGGCACGATCAGTGTCACAGTTAACGTCCCAAATGCTAACACAGTCATTGTTGGCGGACTGGCAGGGCAGAACTACGGCATAATCACTAACTGCTACAATAACGGCACAGTCAGCATCACAGGTACCGCCGCAGGCAGCGGCACAATCAATGTCGGTGGGGTGACGGGGGCGAACAACAACGCTGCCCAAATCAACAACTGCTACAACAGCGGTACTGCCACAGTCATAGTCACAGGTAACGGCATGGTTTCTGTCGGTGGGGTGTCGGGGGGAAATGTAAGCACTGCCCAAATCAACAACAGTTACAACAGCGGCACGGTCAGTGTCACAGGCACAGCCAACGGCATAGTTTCTGTCGGCGGGGTGTCGGGGTTGAACAACATCACTGCTCAAATCAACAACTGCTATAATAGCGGCATAGTCAGCAGCACAGTCAGTAGTAGTAGTAGTGTTGGTGGGGTGGTTGGGCTAAACAACGACAGCACAATTAACAACAGTTACAATAGCGGCACGGTCAGCGGCTCAGGCGATATCGGCGGACTGGTGGGGTGGCATCGCGAGGCCACAATCACGAACTGCTATTATGATAAGACTAAAAACCTCGCCTCTATCAATGCTGTCGGATTCAATTATTTGGGCATCGTTACAAACAGCACAGGCTTGACCACGGCGCAGATGACCGATACAGATGCGGACATGATGAACGCTCTCGGCGAGGCTTTCGTCAAGTCGACCTATGATTCCACCACCAACGGCTGTTGTACTGGTGCATCATTTTATCCTGAACTTAAGGTTTTTGCGGAAGACCCGGCGTCCGATTTTGACAAAGCCATGTCAAAAATCAGCGTTATTGCAAGTGGAATCACAACGTGTACATTAGGCACAGATGAGCAATATTTTGTGGACGGCAACGGCACAAGCACCCCCTACGAAATCTGCACGCCGCAGCAGCTCAACCATGTGCGTAAGCATATGGGCGCAGGCGTACACTTCAAGATGATGTGCGACATCAACCTTTCCGCTTACGGCGAAAACTATGACAGCGGCAAGGGCTGGTCGCCGATTGGGGATAGCACCAACCAATTCAAAGGCACATTTGACGGAGCGAATCACAAAATCACCGGACTGTGGATTGACCGTAATACCGACAATCGTATTGGTTTATTTGGAAGTATAAATGATGCAAGGATTCAAAGGCTTGGGGTAGAAGCGGACGATTCCAAAGGCAGCGTTAAAGGCGGCAGCAATATCGGCTTATTAGCGGGATACATGGAGGGAAACGCTTCAGCTATCGAAAACTGTTACGCCGTGGGCAGCGTTATCGGCAATTCTTATGCCGGCGGATTGGTGGGATATCAATGGAACGGCGGTAGCATCACAAACAGCTATTCCATGGGTAGCGTATTCGGTACGGGTACTTCTGTCGGCGGGCTGGTGGGACGGCAAAATGGCAGCATCACAAACAGCTATGCCGCGGGCAGTGTATCCGGTACGGGTGGGCCTGCCGGCGGACTGGTGGGAAACCAAACAGGCGGTAATACTACTGCGAGCTTTTTTGATATGCAGACCACCGGAAAAGTGCAGGGTGTAGGCAACAATGCAAACCCAAGCGGCGTGACCGGCTTAACCACGGAAGAGATGGTAATGAGCAATGTGTTGGAAAGCACTGAGGGCGGTGCTATGTCTGGCTTGGGTACGACCAACTGGAGCAAGCGACCGATTACGGCAACAGATGATTACTGCTATTATCCTGAATTGACGGTGTTCTTTAATGGTACGGCGACACAACAAGCAGCATCGAAATTAAGCACACAGGTACCACGGATTGCTGTGACTGTAGATACACCACCTACGGCAAGCCCTATCGATCAAGGTCAGCCACTGAGTGCATCAACTCTCACTGGCGGCAGTGCTTCAGTCGGCAGTACACCAATTGCTGGCACATTCGATTGGGTAGATGGTACGATTCAACCTCCTGTTGGCACAGCTAACTACAACGCAATCTTTACGCCTGATAATGAATTGTATAAGCCAACGATAGTACTCGTTTCGGTCATGGTGAACGCACCACCTACACCACCTACACCTACACCGCCTACAACAAACCCCAATACTCCCTTTGTACCGACGTATAACCCTCCGTTGACTAATGGAACGAATAACTCTTTAGGCGACAGTAGTAACGACGATAGTAGTAGTAACGATGGTACAGGTTCGAATCCTCCTGCTGTAAACAACACAATTACTGTAACGAGTGAAAGCGGTATAACCATAACTTTCACTTACGTTTATACTCCGACAGGTGGGATAGTCCTTACCGCAAGTGCGGCAGCTATTCTCAAAGTAGCAAACGGCAACGAAGATTCAGCAATATTATGTATTCCGTTGCCATCGGGTAAGTATATCGAAATCTGTTTTGATAATATTGCGCTTGAAGCTATAGCCAAACAAGCTGGAAAACTCGGCAATATAACAATCACCATAGAAATTGTAGATAAAGCGACGATTTCAAGAAAAGACCGTCAGTTTGTAGGAGATAGCCTTGTATTTGAGTTCATAATCATGGGAGAAAGAAAAGGTGAAAGAATAACAGACTTAAAAGGTGGCACAATGACATTTACATTCTCACAAGGATTAACATCAGGTGAAAATAACCATGACAGAACAATATTCTACCGTGATTCAAAAAATCAAATCAAAAAGAGCAAAACCGGCAAATACCACGCAAGGAAAAATGGAGTTAACAATGTAGTATCTTTTACTTTTACAGAGCTGTAAGTTGATAAGTAAGGTATATCGCAAAGGGAAGCATATGGTGCCTCCCTTTACTTTTTATGTCTTTATTAAATTTACAAAACCTCTTTTTTGAAATGCACTGCCAAAAAGAGGAAATGCCGAAACTATGGGCAATAGGGTATGTTCTTTCGGATGTGTACTCAGCGCACTATCTTGTTTGGGTCATGGAGTAAAAGAGTGAAAATGGGTACCAAAAACCAAACCAAAATCTAAAATATAGATAACCAAACCAATGACAATATCGTGCATTTTGATACATTTAGAATAGCAAATAGTTTTTCGTGCAAGGCGTTTGATACGAGTTCTCAAAGTGAGATTTTTGCGTTCAATCCGTTGGGTGTTTGTCTTACCGACAAAGTGTTGTTTAGCCGGCAGAAACTTTGCGTAAGCCGCCAAACCATCAGTATAATAACGTCTTACGTCAAACGGTTTCAGTAGTTTTTTCAATTTCTTGAATACAGTCTGTACTCGTCTGCCGAACGCAAATGCTATGATTTTTCGGGTACTATGGTCTATAGCGAGCCATAGCCATCGCTGATTATTCTTGTTTTGAACAAAACTCCACATCTCGTCTAATTCGCCTTCTTCAACATGACAATACGGAATAATCTCGACCATGATTCGTTTTTTGTTTGCGTGATTATTTAGATAACCGATATTTACCGGCGATATTATTTTTTCTGTTTTTTTAAAGTTGAACTGACCTTGCCTTTTGATACTTTCAGTACTCTTCTTATGTCGTTTATTCCTGATGCATTTGCCGTCATATCTATTATTTGCTTTTCAATTCCGGGCTTACATCCATTGTACGAATATTCCAGTATAAACGATTTACCAGCACATTCTTTTGCATTACACAAATATCTTTGTACTATCTTGACAAAACTAAAGTAGGTGTGATAAACTAATCACCGAAGAGGTGATGGAAAAATGCAAAAATATAAGGTAAAATTAACAAAAAGTGAGCAAAAGAAAATAAAAATGGTATTACGGTCGAAACGGGTATCAATGGAAGCGAAAAAACACGCACAAATATTGCTGGACATAGATACGAGCGAAGGGAAATCGCCATTGAGTGCGAGTAAAGTGTCAGTAAAACGCGGAGTATGTGAAAATACAGTTCATCGTGTACGCCGTAGTTATGCAGAAAAAGGAATAGAGAGTGCAATATTCAGAAGGAAACGCGAAACGCCCCCAGTCGAACCAAAAATAACAGGAGAAGTAGAAGCACATATAATAGCAACGGCGTGCAGTAAAGTTCCTGAGGGTAAGGCAAAATGGACATTAAAGATGATAGCTACTAAAATAGTTGTTGACGGAGTAATCGAAAGTATCTCTGATGAGTCGGTGAGATTAGTTTTAAAAAAACACAGCTTAAGCCACATTTGAAATCAATGTGGTGTATACCGCCCAAGGAAAACGCAGCATTTGTGGCGGCGATGGAAGATATACTCGAAACGTACTGTCTGCCGTATGACCCGCAGTGTCCATTGATTTGTATGGACGAGAAGCCATATCAGTTACTGGCTGAACGGCGTGAACCGATTCCGATGAAGCCCAAAACCAAACAGAAAATTGACAACGAGTATGAACGCTGCGGAACTTGCTCTGTTTTCGTGATGTGCGAGCCATTGACAGGTTGGTGCTATACTCATGCTCGCAACCAGCGTACTGCCGAAGATTGGGCGTATGAAATACATGAATTGCTTACGGTTCATTTCCCAAATGCACCCAGAATCAGGCTTGTTCTTGATAATCTGAACACTCATGTGACAGCTTCGTTATACAAGGTTTTTCCGCCTAAAGAAGCGCGTGAGCTTGCCAAACGCATTGAAGTTCATTATACTCCTAAACATGGTTCTTGGCTAAATATGGCTGAAATATCCATCAGTATTTTGGCTCGTCAATGCCTTTGCAGAAGAATTTGTTCGCTTGATTTACTTAACTCTGAACTCAATACTTGGACTGCCGAACGTAACCAATATCTCTCTCCCATTAAGTGGCAATTTACTACCGAAAAGGCGCGAATTAAACTCCGTTCTTTATATCCATCACTTTAGTTTTGGCGGAATAGTACTTCATTTCGATTTTTCCCATTTTTCGTTATATCTTCTCCGCCACATACCGGGCATTTTACTCTTATCATTACCATGATATAACTCCATGTTTTTTTCTTTACATTATACCATATTTCACTCTTTTACTCCATCACCTGAAAAATGCCAGATAACCGCGAACAATGGCTAACAGCCTTTGGATTAAGGCTACGGGCTGAACGTGAAAAACAGGGACTAATTCGGTCAGCATTAGCAGAGATAGCCCATACTGAACAGGGTTATATAGTTCAAATCGAAAGGGGTGAACGAAGCCCAAGTCTACGGACATTTATTAATTTATTGTCCGCACTTGGCGTGTCTTCGGATAATTTGATATTCGGAACAAATGAAGATAATGACGAAAAAAGCCGTTTGATTAACGACTTTACCAGTTTTTTATCAAGAATGGCTGTTGAGGAAATCAACATAATATATGAAATTTCAAAACTTGTTACACGATATCAATCTCTTTCACAAAAAAGTTATGACGATTAATCTGTATATCACTTATAATCTTATTCTGCACAAGCCAAGATTCTTGGAACAATAAACGCTAACAAAAACCAAATTGAATATTTACTTCAATTTGGTTTTTAATAGCTAAAATTTTATACCTTCGTTATTCCCTTTATTATTGTGGTTAAGGTGGAAACACATCTTAACGGCAACGGCAGATGTTATACAATGAACTCTAAATGAGCAAATTTTAGTTTATATTTACAGAAACCCTACATAGAATGGTTACTTTCTGTCTTTTTATTTAGAAAATATAAATTTCTAAAAACTAATCGGTAAAACGTCCATTCTATGGGCAATTTATAGCTGTTTTGTTTTAAATTTGCTCTATTGGAGATACATAACTGTTGCCGGAAGTCATTGTATTGTCTACAGTAACAATATAATCGCCGGTATTGCTATATCGGCGGCAGTGATTACAGTTATTTCGGATAATCCGGGTATCATAGCTCCTATAGCTATTCTCCGTGGTTTTGGACGCTGGCTGAAATATAATCTTGCCGCTCTGTACTCCGGCATATCAGATGTAAAACCGTCAGCTGCCATTCCGTCCAAATCTGCATATAACTTCACCCTGTCGCTGCCGCTTATAACCCCCGAATTGCCGATTATTAATCCGATGTTAAACCCTTTTCGGATTGCCGACCGGGGCGATAGATTGACTATAATATTTACTATGTCTTCTAAGGGTAATGTCCCCATTTTCTATCCACTCCTTTTTTTTAGCTTATTTTTAGCTGATTGTGAAAATCAAAAACTATAGTTTTATACAGGAAATTTCAAACTCAATTTTTCGTTTTTTCTCCACTTTCTCCGAATTTATGAACAAAACTCTGATCCTAAATGGAACAAACATCGCATATTGGACTTTATCCTCTTTAGTTTATACTTGTCTTGAATTTTACAAAAACTTGTTTTGAACATATAATATTATAGTCCTGTCATAGAAATAATGGAGGTTGGATTATAACAATGAAAGAGATGAAAGTTTCTAAAAAACTTACAATGGGATTCGGTGTCGTAATAATATTAGTTATTATATTAGCTGCGTACTCAATCGTTTCATCAGAAATTCTTGACAATAATTATTTGTATATGATAGAAAATTCACAGCAAAGACTTGATATTTTGCTCAGGGTAAACAGCAATTTTGCATTGGCAAGGCGTGCGTTGGCTTATATGGGCGTATTTTCGGGATTAGACGGAGCCGAAGAAAATATTAACGAGCAGCTTGATGTGATTAATAAACTGGTTATAGATATAAATGAAAAATTAGATAAATATAGCGAACTAATAAAATCAGATAAAAATTTATCCGAAGCTGAAGAAAATAATCGAACGTCATCAGTAAGTGAGATAAAAAGTTATATAACACAGTGGCAAAATAAAATTGTATCGCCTGTTACGCAGGCAAATCTTGAAGGTCGAAGAGAAGATGTTATAGAGATATTCAAAGAAGCTAATCAAATATCCGACAATCTTTTTAACACAGTAGAAACTCTGTTGGCAAACGAACAGGCAACATCTGACAATACGAAAAAAAACACAAGCGGGAGCGCGACAAGATTTATAGTTATCCTTGCTATAATATCCGTTATTATCATTATAGCCTGCGTTGCGTTAGCAATTATAATAAGCAGAAGTATAATGACCGCTTTGAAAGATTCAATCCAGAATATAAGTCGGGTAGCTGATACTATAGCAGTATCAGCGCATCAACTGAATGATGGAAGCACTCAGCTTGCGGAAGGTGCGAGCGAACAAGCGGCAAGCATCGAAGAAACTTCAGCCACAATGAATCAGACCTCGGCAATGATTACGCAAAATGCGGAAAGTGTGCAGTTAGTAGCAGATTTAGCCGTAGCACATATCGACGCAGCGGCAAGCGGAATTACGAAAGCTGAAAAGATGATTAATTTCATGGAAAGGCTGAACAAAAGCTCAAACGAGGTAAATAATATTGTTTCGACTATCAACTCAATAGCATCGCAAACGAACATACTCGCGCTGAATGCGGCTGTTGAGGCGGTACGGGCGGGCGAAGCGGGAAAAAGTTTTACCGTAGTTGCCGAAGAGGTTCGGAATCTTGCAAAGAAAAGCACAATGGCGGCAGAGTCTACAACAGTCATAATAAAAGAGAATATAGAACTGGCAAAACAGGGCATGGAAGACTCCAAAGAAATGGTTGGAGCATGGAAGGAAGTAAAAGAAGGTGCTGAAAAAGCAGCACAATTTCTCAGCGAAATAGCAGTTGCGTCAGAAGAACAGTCACGAGGCGCACAACAGATAAACATTGCGATATCACAGATGGAAAAAGCCACACAGTCAAGCGCAGCGGTAGCACAGCAAACTTCAGCATCTGCGAATGAAATGTTTAACTATTCCACAGAATTAACACAAGAAATTAGTAAATTATGACCTATGGCAATTACAAAAAACAACTCTTGACAGAACAGTGTGCATAATTATAACTTTGTTGTAGAAATACAGCGGAAAGTGTGCCTAATCGGAATTCCCGAGGGCGCATTTCCGTTTGTATTGACAATATGCAAGAAATTATATGATATCCTCTCGGTTCCACGACAAACGCATGAAAGTTTTCGCATGAAAAACGCAATGTAAAGGTATTTTTATGAAAACATGAAATAACACGCCTAAATATCCATGACTTTGGCGAGATATTTTACAGGATTTAAAGAAATCATATATCTTTTGAGTTTCAAGCTGACTTTTTTGCCAACATCTAACAATTTCAAAGTATTTATTGATAGTTTTTTCAATATATTTAGGTTGTATGCCGCTTGCTTATCAATGGTTCTGTTGTCATCTTCACGGAAAGTAACGTCTAAATGCCAATGATAACTCTCTACCATCCAATGACCTCGTATTGCCCGCGCAATCTCCTTGACATCAACGAATAAACTGCTGATAAAATAACGAGTTTCAATCGTTGTCTTTTCATTCTTCGTGATTGTGTTTCTTGTCATGGCAATAGTTTTTAACCCTGACCACTCTTTCTTTTGAGGTAGCCAGTTGATATCATCACTCTGCCAATATTCACGCTTTTCAAGACCACTCCGCGCCTTTTCTATCGTCCTGTGATACGCACACTTACTCTGAAAATCTCTATCGTCAAAATACAGTTTCACATCGTTGTACAGTGTCTCTTGATTCCCTTTCAATGCAAGCACATAATCTGCTTTTTTCTTACCGATTTTTTTCGCTATCTCTTTTTGACACCCCATTGCGTCTGTCGTGATTATATGTCCCGCTACATTCAGATTTTCTACTAACTCTGGTATTGCCGTGATTTCATTCGATTTTTCGGTTGTTCTAACCTGCTCCAAACAAAATCCGTCGTTATCTACACAGCTTACTATATGATTCGCTTTCTGCTCGTCTGTATCATTTCCGCATTGTGTTTTTCCGTCTATCGATAATATTTTCTTGATTTTCTCTCCCTCGTTATCGTTCACCATTTCATTAAATCTACTCTGAAAATACTCCAGAAACTTCGGGCTGATACTACTTTCCGTTAAAAAACTGAAAAAGCGTCAAAACTTAAAGGTATGAAGATAAAATTTACAGAAAATGAATACAAAGAAATCACAGAAGCGGTAAAAAAACCGCCGGAACGAGCAATACAACGAAAAATCCTTGCGGTAAAAATGGTAATGGGATCTGCATCAAGTGATGAAATAACCCAATATACCGGCTATAATTCAAATTATGTATATGAAATAGCAGCAAAATATAAAAGCACGGGGATAAAGGCACTGTGCGACCAAAGGTGCGGGGGAAATCATCGGAGATACAGTAAGGAAACAGAAACGGAAATATTCGAAGATGTAAAAGAAGAATCACAAAAGGGAATATTTCTGCGAATAAAAGAGATAAAAACGAAAATAGAAAAAAAGCGGGAGAAAAAATTCCAAACAGCACATTCTACGCAATGGTGCATAGACAAAATGGTCGAAAGGTAAAACCGCGCGGTCAAAACCCAGAAAAAGCAGACGAAAAAAAACTGAAAATGCAAAATTGTCAATAGAATTTGCATGGAAAAATCTATGGCTTGCGGCACCGCTACTCGGCTTGAAGCCGGTATTACTTTTTGAAGATGAAGCCGGATTCGGTAGAATAAGCGAACCGTCATATTGTTGGATTTTTGGTAAGGAAAGACCGATAGTTCCGTGTGTGCGGGTTCGTGAATTTCGTTATGTTTTTGGTGCTGTTGAGCCAAAAACAGGTGAGTTTTTCTACGACTTCTATGATAAAGCCAACACCGAAAAACATAATGATTATCTTGCGAAACTTTCGCATAAATATTCTGATTCTCTTATGCTGTTAATAGGCGACGGTGCTTCATAAAAAAAAAGCGAGGTCTGAAAGCACCGCCTTTAGGCGGTATACGCTTTCAGCCTTGAAAAGAAGGCAGAAATATGATATACTGTAGCCGAGGAGATGAAAAACTATGGGAGAAAATAACAAAGCAAGTCATGTGTCATATGACATAAAACACCATATAATATGGACAACAAAGTACCGCTACAAAGTGTTAGGAGGAAATATATCGAAACGGTTGCAGGAACTAATCAGGCAAGGGAGCGAGGCAAGGAACATAACGATACTTAAAGGTAATATACGGAAAGACCATGTACATATGTTGATATCATGCCCGCCAAGCCTTGCGCCGAGCAAGATAGTACAGTATCTGAAAGGACGGTCGTCACGGTTGTTACAGGAAGAATTCGGCGAACTAAAGAGGCGGTGTGGGGGAGGGGGTATTTCTGCGCAACAGTAGGCGAGGTCACAGAGGAAACGATACTGGAGTATATAGAGAACCAAGACACTACGGGAAAAGATGTATTCAACATCGAAGACTGAGTTTCAGTCGCTGTTCAGCTTGCTTCAGCAAGTGGTCTTTTCAGTGGGCTTCAGCCTTTTTGCCGACTTTCAGTCGGCTTGCACATTTATGTGCAAACCCTTCTGCTTTAGCTGATGGTTTTTAGTCTTTGTCGGTACTTCTACTATGCCGTTGTCTTTTTGATATTGCGAAGCGCGTTTTATATGAATTACTTGATGTTCAAAATTTATATCCTGCCATTCAAGACCGCACAGTTCGCCTCGTCTTACACCGCTATACAAAAGAATCAGTATACTTGTTTTTATTCGTATGTCATCTTCATCATTCAATAGTAAATCAACTACCTTTTTGGCTTGTGTATCGTCAAGATATACAGCCTCTTTTTTTGTACCTTTGGGGAGTTGGTATGCTCCAACGCAACATTATACGGAATTATGCGTTCTTTTTTAGCTTTACCTAAGATAGCGGAAATCAATCTATGGTGATGCAGAACCGTCTTATCAGATAAACCACTTGTAGCTTCGACTGTTTCAAATACAGTATTAAATGGTATATCTAAAGCAGCTGCAATTTTTGCCGCACATTGTGTAGTGATTTTTTCACCATTTTTTGCTGTGCTAATAGTATATGCAGTTACACCGGATATTTGAGCGAGTTTATTCCTTGTGATGTTTTCTTTTTTCATGAGTTTGTCGAGATTATATGATACAGCGTAAAGACCGCTATGCTTTACACCATCTTCCTTAAGATTTTTATAAAACGCCTCTAAATGGTGAGCTTGTATATTTTGCAGCTTTATATTGCCTATTGCCTCATTAATACGTTTCAATAAGCCAATATAATTTTCGCATGTCTTATATGCAAGATGAGTGTTTTCAATCCAGTGGGCGGCGTATTCCTCAAATTTCACAGTACCGTCGTAACCAACTAAACCTGATTTGATTTTCTTCTCAAACAATATAGCTGTTTCATTAAGTTTTTTCTCGATTTGTTTCTGTGTTAGTCCGCTTTCTGGCTTGAACGTCATTGATTTTACGTTTTGTTTGCCGTTAGACTTTTCGCCCACGAACACGCGAATAAGATATGATACTTCGCCGCTTTTATTTGTCCGTTTCGTTATATTCGCCATCTTCTTCACCGCCGTTTTTTATATTTTGAGATAGTTCGCCTTTCGCCAATTTTCCGATTATTTCAACAAAATCTTTTTGTATTTTCCATAATTCGTATGGTAATTTTTCTTGTACCTCTTTAAGATTAAGTGGGAGTTCAACATCAAATCTAATTTTTTTATTTGCTTCTCTCACATCTTTATGTGACTCCCAAATTTCTTTTTTGCGAAGTTCGCCCTCTTGAGATATTTTATAATTTTTAATATATTTATCTATCTGCATTAAAAGCGTATTAATTTCAAAACTGGAAATTAAACAATTTAAAATATCAGGCAGATTAACGTGCGGTTCCCCCAAAGGACTTTTATCATCGCTACGATTTTTATAACCTTTCAATGAATTGATAGCTCCATCAGATAAACCTGTATAATCACCTATTACCTGAATGTTTATATCATTTTTCCTTATATCTGTTTTGCAAAGTAAATAATTACAATTCACATTAAAATATTCGGCTATTTTCACAAGTGTTTTTACATCAGGTACATTATCACCATTTTCATATAAACTTATTGTGGATTTTGTAACTCCTATTTCTTTTGAGAGTTCCTCTTGCGATACTCCTTTTAACGCACGTTCTTCTCTCAAGCGAGTAGGAAATAACGCTTCTCTATTATTTGTTGAAGAATGAGGTATTCCTTGTGCTTCTGCCTCTTTAGGACTTAACGGAAAAATTAATTGTTCCATTGTATATAACAGCTCCTTTTGATATGAAATTCTTGTTGTTAAAAAAAAAAATGGAAATACTTTACAGGCTGAAAAAATTGTTGTATAATGATGATGTCAATAATATCATATCATACAACATAAAAAAAGTCAAGTATTGAAATCAAATTTTAAAAGGAGATAAAATCATGAATAAATCTAATGCAGATGTAAAACTCATCGCTAAAGGTAAAGGCATACCATTATGGAGAGTGGCAATGAAACTGAATATTAGCGAACAGACGCTTATTAGACGATTGCGGATTGAATTATCAGACGAAGAAAAAAACAGGATAATTTCAATAATAAATGAATTGGCTATGGAAGTATGATGTATTTTAAGCAGAAATTTAGATAGAACAGAGGGTGTGAAAGATGATTAATGAAATTCCAACCATGCTTACAATCGCAGAAGTTGCAGTGAAGACAGGGCTTGCAAAACATTATGTGCGTCAATGCTGCTTGCAGAATAAAATCGTCCATGTAAGATGCGGCAGACGTATACTGGTAAATTTAGATAAATTTGTTGACTTTTTGAACACCAGTACAGGAGAACAGGAAGTTAAGCCTGAAGCGCAAGGAAAAATAAGACGGCTTAGTTAGATAAAAAATAAAGAGAGGTAAATTAAATTGAAATTGATACTTAATCCAGAATACAATCTATATGAGAAAAACGGGCAAATATTCTGTGACAGCTTGCAAGTAGCAGAAAGTTTCAAAAAAGAGCATAAGGAAATTTTAAAAACTATTGAGGGCGAAACAAGGAACGGGAAACATACGAACGGGTTTGTAGATGATTTGCTTAACTTAGGTGTAAACACACCCGAGTACTTTATCCGTGATAGTTACAAAGATTCAAGCGGGAAAATGAATAAAAGGTATTTATTAACTCGTGATGGTTTTACTTTATTAGTTATGGGCTTTACGGGAGCAGAGGCATTAAAGTATAAATTGGGATATATACACCGATTCAATCAGATGGAGCAATTCATAAAATCATTGCTCACTTCAAAGATTGAGTTTCCTGCATTCACAGAGGCGATTATGCTTGCTCATGACGAGCCAAAACATTATAATTACTCTAATGAGATAAACATGATATACCGTATAATATTAGGTGTAGACGCAAAGAAATATCGCCAAAACCATAATATACATGATGGCGAAGTGATTAAGCCTTATCTTACGACAGATGAAATAAAAGCCATAGAAACATTACAGCGCGTAGATATTGGACTTTTGGCAGCAGGACTTGACTATGAGCAACGCAAAGATATACTTAATGGGCGGTATCAACAAATGCAAGCGAAACTACAATCAGCATAAAAGAGGTGTAAATCTTGAACAGCATAACGAAAAAGCCCTCTCTGATTGAGCAAAGAGGGCGTAAAGCACAACGAAATATATCTTTATTGATAGTATATCACGAAAGTACGGAAAGGTCAAGAGTTTTATTAAATTTTGCTCAAAGTAGGTGATATAATTGGCAAGCCCTCAAAAAGAAGATGGGTATACGCCTATCGCTAATGAAATTTTAGACCAAATTATCAAGTATAAGCTGAACGGTACACAATTTAGGATTGTGATGGCTGTATGGCGTTATACATATGGATTTAGTCGCAAAGAACACAGTTTATCAGAAACATTCTTATCAAAAATAATTGGCGTATCAAGGCGTAATATCAATCGTGAAATTAAACCATTGTTTGATATGAAAATATTAATCACTGTAAAAAATGCAACATTTACAGAAGCGGCGGTTATATCATTCAATAAAAATTATGAAGAATGGCAACAGGCGGCAAATTCGGTAACAGGTGGCGAATTAGACACGTCTACAGGTGGCGAATCCGACACCCAAGATAAACAAAATATAAAACAAAATAAAAGCAAAGACGATTTTGATGTTTTCTTTGAATCAGTATGGAAACTGTACCCTCACAAAAAAGGTAAGCAAGCCGTGTCAACCAAAGCTAAGAAAGAATTGTGTAAGTATAATTATGATTTAATTGCTAAAAGTGTGGAGAACTATTTGTCACAAAAACCCCAATGGCAAAATTACATGGACGGCAGTACGTTCTTCAATGGGCGATGGATAGAATTTATTGAAACAGAACAACAGGACAAAGCAAAAACAGAATTTGGGGAAGGAGATATACAGCAATGGCAACTTTAAAAACCGATATACAAGAAGTCATAAAGGCTCTGGCGGTGTTAAAGCCGGATAATGAACTGGTGGAAGTGCGAGCATATGACAGCAAAAAAATAAAAATCCCGAGTTGCATAGTGTTGCTATTTCACACTTCAACCTCAGTATTATAGCCAAAAAAATCTCTATATCGCAACAATTTAGGATTTTGAAATGCTAAATTGACAATCAAGTCGACTTTTTCTAACAAATCATTTGGTGGATTAGAGATAAAAGCAAACAGATTTAACCAATTTTGAAGTTCATTTCTCTCGAACCCACTGTGTGTATTTAGAAATTTTTTGAGGATAGCATGAACACGATTAACAGGATTCAGGGGATTTTCTTTATCCGTTAAACCTTTTAGTTCTTTTGAAGAAAAAGACTTGCTTTTTAACGATAGTTCGGCAATCAGTTTTCTGTGTGCAGCTTCTTCATCGTGAAACAATGTCGAGCCTTTTTCAATATGGTTTCTAAAAGCTTCTGATGTTTTCTTTTGTGAAGGCTTTCCTGTGCCTTCTACAAGAAGAATGGTATGCTGCTTATCCGTCGCAACTCCAATACAAATTTGATTTTGAGATAACCCTCGAAGTTTAGCTCCGTTATCTTTGTATACTATATTTTCAGAACGAACAGTATAAAAAGTTTCGTCAAGCCACACTTTTCCTGACAAAACTATGTTATTTTGCACTCCTTCAAGGGTTAAAAACAACTTCTGAAGCCAATATCTCGAGGTTTTGAACGTGTTTTTGTTGTTCCATGAATCTGCTGTAATACTAACGTGCCGAAATATATTCAAGCAATATTCCGTCCACTCGCTAATTGAAATCCTATGCTCATCAAAGATTGTTCCTGTTGTTGGCAAAAATGTTTTGTCGCATTTGCCACACATATATCGTTGTATACCACTTTTAGCGTGTCCGCTCTTTTTGAATCTCTCATCATTACAAAATGGACATCTGACTGGAATATATGAGTTAATCATTTCAGCTTCGCCGCTCTCATCTACTTTGCGATGACGCTCTGTGTAGAATGAATCATAATGTTGTTTTAGAAATTTTTGTGTAGCTGTCAATGCCACCTCTCCCTCCCATGGAGTTCTTCTGCGTGATTTTTGTTTGCTCATTGTTATACCTCCAGTATAACATAAGCATATCACAATCAATGGATTAGCAACACTATGCAACTCGGGATTTAAATAATAATAACGAGCGGCTATTTTCAGTCCGAGTATTCCAATCTTTTCAGAGGGCTTGAAGCCTTAGAATATGAAAACTGTTATTTCACGTTGAATAACATAAATGAGGCGTGTTATGACCGTATACAGCAAGAAAAGTACGAAAAATACGCAAAGACGACAACGAGTGACAATGACATAATATCCCGCCGATGGTTGCTGATTGATGCAGATCCGGTAAGACCCACCGGAACAAGCAGCACTGACGAAGAAAAAGAAGATTCGAAAATATTGCTTGCGAGAGTGTATAATTATCTTCGTGATGTAGGGTTCGCTTATCCAGTGGTTGCGGATAGCGGAAACGGGTATCACTTGCTGTATAAAATCGCGCTGACTAATGTACCTGAAATAACCGCGATTATAAAGGAATTTCTTCAATCACTTGATGTTATGTTTTCAGATGAGCGGGTAAGTATAGATACGAGCGTATACAACGCCGCCAGAATCTGCAAACTGTATGGGACTGTGGCAAGAAAAGGAACGAATACTGAAACGAAACCGCATAGGCTGAGCAAGATAATAAAAGTCCCGGACGAGATAAAAGTAACAAATATTGACCTAATAAAAAAAGTGGCGGATATGCTGCCGAACTCCCGACCAACAACTAAAAAATACAGCAATTACTTCGGCACAGAATTTAACGTAGACGATTTTATGAGTCGACATCTGAGCATCACAAAAACGATAAACACGGGGACATACACAAAATATTTGCTTGAACGTTGTCCGTTCAATGAAAGCCATAAATCGCCAGACAGCATGATAACGATATCGAAAGACGGCGCAATAGGATTCAAGTGTTTGCACCATTCCTGTTCAGATAAAGAGTGGCGCGACGTGAGAAATCTTTTTGAGCCGAAACAGAATACACACTATGATAGCACAAGAACTAATAAATCCGATACCAACACAACGCCGCCGAAATCAGAATCGTCGAAAGAACCAACAAAACAATATTTACAGCTTCACGAGATAGAAAATATAGACCGAAGCAAAATAGTGAGCTTGCCGACTGGAATAAAAATTCTTGATGAAAATATCATAGGCATGAATAAAAAAGAAGTCACAGTAATCAGTGGCAATAATGGTAGCGGGAAAAGCACGATTATAGGTCAGTTTATTCTGTGCAATATGGAAAAAGGATTCAAATGTACACTGTTCAGTGGGGAATTGACGCAGAATCGGATAAAAACATGGTTACACCTACAGGCGGCAGGCAGACAGTTCAATGAGCGCAGTCAATATGGCAAAAATTTATACTATACCCCAAAAAATATAGGTAGAGAAATAGACGAATGGGCGAAAGGCAAACTGTTTATACACAATAACCTGACGGGGACGAAATTTTCGGATATATTGAAAACCATAGAAGAAACAGTGAAAAAAGAACACACGGACATTATTTACATTAACAATCTTATGTCGATAGACTTGTCGGAAGTGGTAGGTGATAAATATGAGCGTCAGACAGGAGTTATCTTAAAATTAACAGAGTTAGCGAAAGTATACGATGTACACATAGTATTTATTTGTCACCCGACAAAAGCCGAGGGCTTTTTAAGAAAGAGAGATATAAGCGGAACGGCAGATTTGACAAATGCGGTTGACAACGTGATTATGTGTCATAGAGTAAATATAGATTTTGAAAAGCATGCCGGAGATTTTTTTGGAATTTCTAAAATAAGTGAATTTCTGAAAAACAAATATACAAACTGCATAGAAGTTATGAAAAACCGAGATTTGGGTTTCCAAGATGAACTGATAGGCTTGTACTTTGAGGCTGAAAGTAAAAGATTGCTGAATGAGCCGCATGAAAATATCGTTTATGGTTGGAAGAAGCCGTATTCGCCGTATAGTGATGACAATAGTGGTATGAGCGAGGTAACAAGCGAAGATGAATTACCGACAATGTGTGGAGATACAACCGATGGAAAAATGTAAAATTCAGGCATTCAAGGAATAGAGGGTGATTAGAATACAAGAATTAAAGTATCTTCAGTATTTCACAAAATATAGAATATGGTTGCATGACAACCCAGAACTTGACAGCAAAAGGAATCATATCCGTGTTTCAGATGTTGACACGTATATTCAAAATTATCAAAATGGAAACTATCTTTTAGTCGAATGGAAATGCCGAGGACAGCGCATTAAATATCCGCAGTCGGAGATAATCCAAACATTGCATATAGCCTTAAAAACTTCGGGAGATAAAAGATATTCGGGCTATGCCGAAATACGCTTGTCTTGCGAAAGTCCCGATGATAGCAACAGGATTTACTTATCAGGCGAACTGCTTTATAAAGATAAGCCGAGATTCTACAGCGAAAAACTTATAACGCAGGAACAATTAACAAAATTACTGCAATTGAACTGGAGATGATAACTTGAAAGAGAGAAAAAAGCCTATAACGCCGACAGAGGCGCAGCTCAGTCTGCAAGCGTTAGATATACTATCTGACAACAGGGTGACTGCTCCTGCTAACAGGGCAAAAACAGGAAAACGAATACAGCATGAAGCGCAGATACAGACAATGATTTTTCGATGGGCGAAGTTGCACGAGCACTTATATCCTAAATTACGCTTACTGTATCATTGTCCGAATGGCGGCAGCCGTGATGCGGTAGAGGGCTATCACCTCAAACAGCAGGGCGTTCGTTCAGGTGTTCCAGATTTGATTCTACCCGTTGCGAGAGGGCAGTATCACGGCTTATATTTGGAATTAAAGGCAGAGGGCGGCAGATTGCAGGATAGTCAAAAACAATGGCTTGACGATTTATCGCGACAGGGCTATAAGGCTATTGTCTGTTACGGCTTTGACGAGGCTAAGACAGCGATTGGGTTATATTTGAAAGGCAATTAATATGTATTGTGTGATTCAGGAAATAGAATTAAAGAAAACTAACAAATATGGTCACCATAAAAGATTAGAAGACTACAGCCCGTTCAGCATAGGCGGCAATCCCGTATACGCTTATCGTTATTCAGATGAACGGTTTGAGCGACCAATACGAAAGGCGTATAAAGTATCAAAGGAATATCACTCCGATATTACCAAAAGTAACGGCGAGGAAATGTAGCTGATAAACAAATTAAAGGAAAAATGGGGCATATAAGCCCTCTTAGCAGCAAAGTTCGCCGAATTACGCCACCATAAAAAAGAAATGTCATTTGAAGTTCGTAGAATTACGTAAGCATAAAAAGACGAATTTGTAAAATTATGCAACGAAAAGAAAAATTAGTTTGTCAAACTATGCGTCTAAAAAAGACGACGTGAAAATGACGATATAAACCTAATCAAAATTGAAAAGGAGTTTAACATATGAGCTTATCAAAATCAGAGCAGGAAGTCATAATCAGCTTTTCAGCCGATGACACACGTGCCGAAGTCTATACAAGCAATCCCATCTATATGAGGCGGCTTGAAAAGTTGGCAAGCAAATATCCCGGCACATACAAGCGGACAAACATCGCTCGTTTAGAAAAAGATAAAAGCATAGTCAGCGTGTGTTATGAATGCCCAATAAATTTAATCCGTTTCGGTAGTCCGAGAGAGTACACAGAAGAACAGCGTCAAGCAATGTCCGAACGTGGAAAATTACTTAAAAACTCTCGATAGTTATCATAGATTTTCAATCAAACATATCGTGGTAGTACAAATATATACTCCAATGTAATCTTCGTAGAATACATGATATAAATAGAGGGCGGTTGCTCTCTTTTTGTATGTGCTAAAATCATACAATTTGAAATCACTTTAAATGTTGAAAGCTGTTTTTCAGAATTGACAGTGTCGATGCTTTGTGGTATAGTAATATTATAAGAAACACTATCCAAATCTGCGGCAAGTGTATTATTTTGCACACCGCTCTGGGGTAGTGTTTCTTTTATGTTTACCTTGACAGTATTTTCATTTTGCTATATGATATTAGCAGGGGCATTACTTAAGTCGGCTGTAGGAGTTGAAGTGTATATCACTTCGCCTACCATATAACGCTATAATGCCTCTTAGATTTGTCTGAGGTGATTAAAGTTTACACCCTCTCCGGCAAAATAAACGCAGAACGCTTATTCCGCGCCCTGCTTTGTTATTATTAATGCTTTAAAATATGCTTCTCTCTGCGTATCTGCTCTATACGTGCAGTTATTTCTTCTACAGCAGGTTTCATATCCGCTTTTAGTTCTTCAAGCGTCATATTTTTATGCCTTAATGAATTGTATTCCCGCAACTTGTATAAATCATCCATAGTAAAATCAGGGCTCATTACTGGTTTATCCATAATATTAATCCTCACTTTCAATCAATAGGTTTGGCGAATATATATCTATACCATGATAGCCCAGCATTGCATTTATTGAGCGTACACCATTTATTGTCTTTACCCTAACAATATGTTTAAAATTCCATGATAGCAAATAATTACACTCATTTACGACGGCGCAAGCTATATGAAGACAATCATCGTAGTGCTTATCAGATAATATACCTATTTCATTTAATTTATTGGCATATAAACGAATTTCATCATCAATAGCAATTAAATTATACTCTATTTGTGCGAGATAGTCAAGCATGATAGATTTTTTTAATTCAAGCGCATTTATTATTTCTCTGAGTGTGATTTCTGAAATATAAACTCCGTACAATCCTGCCTTTATTTCTTCCCACAACTTTAATGTGTCATTCATCTTATCTGGCACATCATCTTGTTTCAAATGGCTTATGACCGAAGTGTCAAGATAGACTTTCAGTTTTCGCATTTATTCACCATCCTTTCGCCCTCTTAGAGGGCGTTACTATTGTTATCTTTGTTCATTTTGTATAACGAATTGTGTACCCATCTGTGTAGTGGTTTCATCAAATTTGACAGCCGGTTGACCCGTTCAGCATTACCAACGCAAAACGTCGGCGTAACGGAAGCACTACCGCGCCTACGCTTGGACGCTACGTTTTATATTCCCGCTTTTCACCTAAAATCATTGTATGTTACCTATCAGCCTGCCGCCCCAACACCGTTTTCTGTGCGGCGGCGTATTACACGTTTATATGCGCTTGCGCTATTTTTTTTTTTTTTTTTTTTTTTTTTTTTTTTTCGTAGCTTTTCGCTCTCATCACTAAGCCGCAATCAGAGTTTATGCCTCTGTCACTCCTACGGACGCAAATAGAAATAAAGATATACATGGTAACTTTATTAAATCTGTAGACATATATCTACCAGTTATAAAAATAAAATGATACCCCGTTGGTAGACTTATATCTACTGCTAAAATGAATTTTATAGCTTAACTGGTAGACTTATGTCTACTTGTTTTGCCTTGACTGATAGATATATATCTACAGCCAAATTAAAAATATACAGATACAATTCCCCGGCATTTACGACTTCACCATATGACCCCAATGCGCTATTTGTCGTACTTTATATCGGGATTATATTCTACGATATCTGATAGCGAACAATTCAATGTGTCGCAGATTTTTAAAAGCGATTGCATATCGACAATTTCATCTTTACCCAATTTAGCAAGCGTATTAGGACTTAATGAAGCTAATGTCTTTAAATCCGTCTTTTTCATTTTTTTATCAATCAATAATTTCCAAAGTCTATCGTAACTTATTGCCATGTTTTATTTTTCCTTTCTCGATTACTTTCTTACCTTATTATATCATATTTTTATCTATTTGTCAATAAATATCGTTGAAAAGAAACAAAATAGTGATAACGATAAAAAAAATATCGTATACGCTATTTTATTCACAAAATGTTCATCAATTTAAGTTCTTTATATGATACAATAAATATATTAAAAAGTATTCAAAATATTGTATATGTTTTTAGTATAATGGAAATATAGCAAATATAAGAGAATAAGTGTAGCACCTAAAAAAGGAAAAAAAGAAGTGTTAAACTGTATAAAAAAATACAGGAGGACACAGAAAGGTGTTAGATTTGAAAAGACAAAGCTATATAGGGAATTTAGAACAGTATGAAGGGATGAGTTTGCGAGGAATAGCGAAGAAAACAGGACATCACTTCAATACAGTAAAAAAATATGTGGAGAAAACGGACTGGAACGGCGAATATAAAGCACGTAAAGAACAGGCATCAAGGCTCGACCCGTTAAAGGAGATAATAGAGGAATGGATAAGGGAGGACATGAAGAGGGGACGAAAATACCGGAGGACAGGGAGTAAAATATATAACGATTTGGCGAAAGACGAGGAGCATTCAAAGCAGCTAAGGGTAGGGAAACAGAGCGTAATAAATTATGTGAGCAAGCGAAAAAAAGAGATGAGCAGAGAAACATATAATACGGCGATGTTCGCAATGCACGCAATGTGCGAAGCACAGGTGGACTTCGGAGACGTACTGGTAAAAAGCATTCGTGGGACAGAGGAAACATGGCACGAGTTAGTAGTGTCATTTCCGTGGAGCAATGCGGGCTTTGCACAGATATGCCGATATGAAACGAAAGAGTGCTTATGCGAGGCATTGATACGAATATTCGAATATATCGGAGGAGTGCCGTTACGAATACTATTCGACAATATGAGTAGCGCAGTAGTACGTGTAGAAGAACACGGGAATCGGAAAGTAACAGAAATGTTCATGCGGTTCACAATGCACCACCGATTCAAGGCGGAGTTCTGCAATCCGGACAGTCCGAACGAAAAAGGTAACGTAGAAAACAAGGTAGGATATATACGGAGAAACTATCTGCTTCCACCGCCAGAGATTACGGATTTAGAGAAATACAATGCCCAACTGCTGAGGGAGTGCATGGATGACTTGAAACGTGAGCATTATGTCAAAGGTGAGATGATAAGCGAACTGTTTGCGGCGGAACAAGAGGCATTAATACCATTGCCCAAAGAAACATTCCGAGTGTTCACACTTGAAAAAGTGAAGACAGATAAATACAGTTTTATCCAATATGACAGTAACAGATATTCAACCTCGCCGGAGTACGCGAAGTGTGAGATGTGGCTTGAAGTTGGGGCATACGAACTGCGTGTGTTGAACAACAAGTATGAGCATATAGTCACACATGAGCGAAAATATGGACGGGAGAGTTTGCCAACGATTGACTTTGAGAATTACATTGGAGAACTGAGCCGAAAACCGAGAGCCTTTCTGAGTTCACCGTATTTTCCAACATTGCCGCAGTCAGTACAAAAGCATCTTAAAGACTGCACATATCCAGAACTGAAGAAAATGCTGTTAACTCTTGTACCCATAATCAAGGACGGCAAAATCGGAGATGCGGCTGCGGTATTAGAACTCACGACAATTCGAGATACAGAGGAGTTCAAAGTGGCATACCGTGCCTTAACCGAGGATGTCCGACCGCTTGACTCCGTGATAACGCCCAACACTCCGCAACAGCCGCCGTATCTACCGAAGCTCGACGGTTACAATGCGTTGATGGGAGGTGATCGCTGATGGATAAGGCACTCATCGAATCATGTAAGAAACTGCACTTCGGCAGTGGATTTGTGGCAAAAGCAAAAAAAATCAAAGCGGACAGCCACCTTGAGTTTCTTCTGAAATTATTCGATTCCGAGATAGAGGAACGTGACAGAAAACGCCGCAATGGCTACATGAAAGCCGCTAAATTCGATATTATCAAGACTTTTGAAAACTACACTTTCGAGGACATCAAATTTCCCGCCTCGCTGACCGCAGATGACATTATTGATTGCAGTTTTGTTCCCAAGCGGGAGAACCTCATACTTTACGGCAATGTTGGCGCAGGCAAAACCCATCTTGCCATTGCTACAGGAGTAGCCGCCTGCGATGCAGGATTTAGGACGCGCTTCTGGCGCACTGCTACTCTCGTAAATGCACTTATTGAAGCCAAACACAAAGGCGAACTCTCTCTTTTATGAAGCATTTCGACAAGATTGATTTGCTTATCTGCGACGAATGGGGTTATGTTCCCATTGATAATGACGGCTCCAAACTCCTCTTTCAGGTCATTTCCGAATGTTATGAGCGTAAATCCATCATCATTACTACCAACCTCGAATTTGCTCACTGGAACGATATTTTCGCCGATACCAAGATTACTGCTGCGCTTCTTGACCGCGTTATTCATCATTCTCATCTCCTTGATTTCACCAACAGGGATTCAAGACGACTTTTGGATGCACTTGGCAATAAATCTTTAAAAAAATAACTTAGCACATCACCGTCATAATTTTTATTTCTGCTACAAAAAAGTTTTTATATTTGTTACACTTTTTTATTTATAAAGACATAAAACCCTGTATTCATGTGGAGTTTTAAGGCTTTTTATATAAAAATAGAATACTTGATAAAATATGTATACTTTGCTCGTTCGGCACATCATTCGCAACGGCAAAGCGTTGACAAAATATAACGAATACGTTATAATATGAATACTAAAGGGGGGATGTTAAATTTGTTTGAAATTGAATTTTTTCAGGATAGAAACGGCAATGAATCTATAATGGATTTTATCTATGAATTGCGGAATAAAGCAAAAACAAGTAAAATAGAGAGAATAAGAGTCGACAAAATACTGACACATATCCGTGTCTTGGAGCGAATGGGAACAGCGGCAGGCTCGCCTTACGTTAAGCACATAGATGATGATATATGGGAGCTAAGCTCGCTAAAAGACAGAATTTTCTTTTTCCTTTTTAAAGACAACACCTATGTATTATTACATTACTTTCTAAAAACGACGAACAGAACCCCAATGAAAGACTTAAAGCAAGCCCAGCGCAACAAAGCAGATTACATAGAGAGGAGCAGGGACAATGGGCAGTAAATTCAAGGAACTGTGGAACGACTCCGAATTTATGACATACGGAGACCGGGCGAGAATAGATTTAGAAGTTGACTTAATAGAAAAAATAGTCGAGGCGAGAGAACAAAAAGGAATAACGCAAAAACAGCTTGCTGAAATGACAGGATTGAAGCAATCCGCTATCGCAAGGCTTGAAAATTTGACGGCAATACCGCAAATAGACACGCTATTCAAGATACTAAAGCCGTTGGGCTACACTTTGGCAATAGTACCTGAGCAAAATCACAAATTATAAGAGGGACTCCAATCCACAATCTTCTATACATAATACTCTAAAACCGAAGATATAATCTTTGAAAATATCGCAAGTAATACTTGACAATATAGGAAAAATATATTATAATGGTTACAGCAATATCCTCAAGTAAACATAAAAGTAGTGCGAGCAACCGCAGAAGTCGCAACACTTCCACGGTTTGCGTAGGTGAACCACGTTTTAACATCACACCATACACATCGGAATATTCCGAACACCGCACATAATAATATTATACATTATCAAACAGCAATAGTCAAGATGTATTTTAGAGATGTGTAACAGTATCGAAATTTTTCACGTCAATGTATGGGCAGTTTTTATCTCCATGCACTGGCGTTTATTGTTTGCTTGGCAGTATATCATCTGAGGGGCATATTAGCCCCTGAAGATGATACTGTTAAGAAATATATAAAATAAATTGAAAAGGGGGTATAGGTAAGCTGAATGTTTTTTCAATTATATCATAAAATATCATTAAATCTGTACTTTATTTCCATTATGTGATATAATCTATTCAACAACATTCAGCACAGGAGGAATATAAATCAAATATACTTGTGATTGGGAGTACGACTTTCCGCAAGGTATAGGACACACGTCGATTTCCTATCTCAAACGATGTAACGGCTACATTGCCGCCAAAAACGGGAATATCGACGAGGCGTTTCGTGTTGTAGAAAAATGTATGAAAAGTGATAGAATTGCTGCACTCAAAGAGAAATACCCTGATTGTGTTTTGCTCCCCGTTATATCGAAAAATAAACTTCCGATGGCTCTCGCCCTCAGCATTGGACTTCCCGTTTACACTAAAATTCAGTTAATTCATGCCCAAAGCCGAAAATACCTAAATGCCATCAACAGACTTGTCCATACGCCCGAATTTGAGGGCAAGGTAAGAAAAGGCATTTCGTACATCATTGTAGATGATGTGGTAACGCAGGGAGGTACAGTATCGGCTCTGCGGCAGTTTGTGGTAATGCGGGGAGGTATCGTGTCAGCAGTTGTAGCTCTTGCATATGCGGTAGGGAGCAGAGCGATTGCACCGACGAGAGCGAACATAGTTCATCTTATATCGAAGTTCGACCGTGATAAGTTGATACACATATTGAGGACACATGATATCTGTGATGATTTTATGCAGCTAACCAACTCGCAGATAAGGTATATACTGCGTTTCAAGAATGTATATACATTCAATGAAAAAATAGATAACTATATAAACTAAAAAATAATAATTAATTTGACAAAACTCTTGACAATATAAGAAAAATATGGTTTAATATATATAATGTCATTTTTAGAGGAATTTTAGGTCAAATTTGTACAGGATAGTGTTTAAAAATGATATATAACAAAGAAATAGGTTGCGGATTTGATGCAATAATCTATGGAATGTTAGAATTCAGCAAAGATAATTATGTAAAATACATGGCAAAAAAGTTTGGATTCACAGACCCGCTTGCATTCTATGATGAGTTCAAAGATAGTGCAAATGTATTAACACCTATAGAATTATACCCTTTTTTCTTCAATAATGGTGAAAATTCATGTTTTTTATCGTGGTATACTTATAATAAACACGATAAATTTAATGATACTTTCGTAGAATTTTTAGATCAAATAAAATCAGATGAAAACATAGTAAGAGAAGTATATCTTCACTATTTACGGGATAAATATGATGAAGATACAATCCCAATAGACGACCCAGCGAAAATATTTGAAGAAATAATAAATTTAGAATTAGATTCTACCCTTGCAAAGCAATTACTATATGCATACAAAAATACAACTGAAAGTATAGATACTTTAGTAAATTATTTATATGAAGTATATACTAAACTATGTAAGTTTCATGAAAAAATGTATACTATGCAAGAGAGGGAAATAGATTCATTATCAAACGAAAATATGTTGAAATCACTTGAGATATACTGTAATGTAGATAAGCGCATAAATATAAATGAACAAACAATATCTGTGAGTTTCATGCTCAAATATATACTTTTTTATCAACGCTCTAAAAAAATGTTAAAATGTATATTTATAATGGGATTAGAAGATGAAAAATTTATAGCAAAATTAATTGATTATAAATATATAAATGCTGAAATTGTTCTTACTACGTTAGCAAGTCCTATAAAACGTGATATATTGAAAGTGCTAAAAAAAAAACATTATCAGCTACACAATTATCAGAAAAATTATTTTCGGCAAGGCAGTCTGTGAACCGACATTTATTAGAACTTAGAGATTTAAGAATTATTCATATTGCAGAAATAAAAGGCAAGGAAGTATTCTATACAATAAATAAAGATTTTATTGATGTTTCAAAGATTGCAATTTGTGAATATATGGATTCTCTTTTAGGCACAGAATAGAATAAAAAAATTGAAAGGAAAGAAAAAGCAATGAGAAAGAAAAAAGAAAGTAAAATGCAAAAAAAGTGGAGCAATCCAACTATAAAAACAATAACATCTAAAGAAATAGCTTCATACATAAAAACGGCAGCATGGTCAGGACCATTAGATGGAACTTGTCCGGGGTTAGGAAGATAATCGCATAAAAAAAATATAAAAAGCTGTAATTTACTTGAAGTGAATTACAGCTTTTTATGCATTGCTCAAATTATGAGCGACATATGAATATAATAGAAGTGCTTGCATATAACGTCGAAAATTGTTAAAATAAGTCATAAATCATATTGAAAGTTAAGGGGAGTTGGGTTTATGACGAATTTTGAAAATATATATGAAGCTGAAAATATACAGGAACAAATAAGAACGGCGTTGAGTAAGATTGCCTCTCAAATCGACGACAACTCTGATACTTACTCGCTCAACTACAAAAGGGCATACTTCAACTTAGTACATACCTCATCGGCTCTGCTTGATTTGCTTCAAAGAAGCATCGCAAATAGGAAAGAAATATCAAATAAATATATATACTTGGTTTTAGCTACTGCATTGAACATAGCCGAAGATATCTGCATTGATGAAGAGATTGAAGCTATGGAATCCTCCATGAATAATCCTATGAATATGGGAGAAAATGAACTGGAGATACTTGCTGAGAAAGTGGCTGAATACCTGCAGAATGATATGTAGTTTTTGGAGATAATTATGATTGGCAAACGATTGAAGCAATTGCGTAAAGCAAAGAGGCTACGACAAAGAGAACTGGTTGAGATTTTGGGCGTAAGGAAAGCCATGATTTCATTGTATGAAACGGGCAAAAACGACCCGCACGACCCGATAAAAGTGAAGATAGCGAAATACTTTGATGTGTCGTTGGATTATCTGCTCGGCGTGATTGATGATGAAGTAAAGCCATACAGCGAGCATAATTTTGTTAAGTTGCCCGAAGATGCAACGGAAGAAGAGAAGCAGTTCATTCAGAAGCTGACAGGATATATCACGTTCTTCAGAAATCAATCATAGGGTATCGCTTAGGGGAGCATTATGCGGAAATGTATTTTGTTGTTGCTATGTGTTGCTTGCATACTGATGAGTGGGTGCAACGGTAACGAATTAGATTTTAAGTCTGTTCTTGATGCAGAAACGAATGAAATAATTAGCTTGGGCGATTCAAGGGATAGAGTAGAAAAAATATTAGGAACTCACGATTACTATGAGGGCAGTAAATACTTGTACGCCAACGAATCAATCGAAATCCAATACAACAACAAAAATAAAATAACAGCTATCTTTGTAAGCTCAGGAGCAGACAGATTCAAGTTCAGAGACGTAGGTTTCGATATAGCCGGCGAAGATATACTGTACGATTTTATGTTGGCAGACCCCACCGAAACAGATATACATTATCATTTCTACAGAAACTACGACAGTCAAGGTCAGCTGACGAGCGGTGACGATGCAAAATATGCAGCCGGATTTATGATGTACAATGAAAATTCCGATAGTAGCGAGGCAGGCGAAATATTTGTATGCTACATAATGGAGATAGGAGCATCTTCTATAGACACTATATACGCTCTGTATGCGTGCAGATAAAATCCGACAATATAATATATATGCCGCGATAAAGATGAAGATTTTTTATTTCGGTATTTTTTGTTTTAAGACTAATCATAATTCATGTACAAAATGATTATACTTTAAATGTTAAGGATTGATACAGGGGGGGATAGTATCTATGAATGGCGAACGGCTGAAAATGCTGCGTAAAGATAGAGATATATCGCAAACAGAACTGGCAGATATTTTAGGAGTGCAGAGAGCGGCAGTATCGCTGTACGAAACGGGCAAAAATGACCCGTCAGACCCTATAAAAGTCACGATGGCGAAATACTTTGATATATCGTTGGACTACTTACTTGGCATAGTAGATAAGCCTGTAAAGCCTTACAGCGAGGACAATTTTATTGAGTTGCCGGCGAATATAACCGAGGAAGAGAAGCGACTTATACAGCGATTTGTGAAGTATGTTGTTTATCTGCGAACGCAAGTATAAATTACAATAATAGTTAATTTAACACGGAAATAAAGATAAAAAAATCTTTATTTCCGTGTTTTTTGTCAAAAACTGTCTTGACGGAATGTAAAAAATATGGTATAATAACTCTTATATTTAAAAGAATGATTATTTTAAGAGGGAGTTTCCATGTATGAGTTTATGGAAAGACAGAGATTCTTACACAAATAGTAAACTATGGCCAGTAGTTCCTTTCCGCTTAACCAAATACGATGAAGAAGAAAAATATAAATTATTGTATAATATAGGGCTTGATAAAAACTTAGTTTTAGGTTGGACAATGGGGTTATCAGAAAGTTTCAATCCACATCATCCAGTTATGGTATGGGAAAAGAAGTGTATTGGGCTGCAAAGAAATGTGTTTGTAGATAATGGTGGAGGATGTTTGGAATATAGTCCACAAGAGACATTACTTTATTATGACTTATTGTCTTCAGTATGTAGTCATTTTAGAAAATATGATGATTTTTTTTGCTTGTGTCGTAAGCAAGACGAAAATGTTGTTAATGCAGTTTTTCAAGCATTAGATAGAACGGTAGTTGATGCTGATGGTGTTTTTTCTCTGCCTAAAACCATTAATATTGATAACATTAACGGTCACTGCAACGATAAAAAATTAACTATAAATATTATAAACAATAATGGTAAGATGTATTTTGAATATAGATGCCCATGTTTTGGCATGCTTGAACTTATATTTCCTGTAATGTGCGAAGGAATTACGATTGCATTGATTGTTTGCGGACAAATAATAGACAATAAAGAAGATATATATAAAAATGTATGTAATTATAATCAATATAATATTGACGATATAAAGTGGGGTGATATTCAAAATGAAAACATAAATAATTTGATAAAGATAGCATTTGACGAAATAGAAAAATTAGAAGCCGACTATATGCAACAAGTCCAGAATGAACGTCTCAAAATTATGAACAAAATATCAGATGAAATCGGAAGAAGAATTTTGATAAAGTCATCTAATGAAGTAACCAGCATAAAAAAACTAATTAAAAATAAAGTCGAAAATATAAAAGAAGCTAAAAAGATTTTAATTGATCAAATGGGTATAGATAATATGTTCATATATTTGGATGAGAGTAGTTTAAAATCAGTGGTAAACAAGGATGGAAAATTTTATTTATCATTACTTTATGAAATTCACAGTTTATCTGAAGTTAACAAGCCTTTCATTCCAAAATGGTTCACTTCTCTTAAAGATGTAGGAGACTTATTTGATACTGACTCCATTCCGAGTGATGAACGACCTAAATATGTAAACGAAAACGGTGAAAGCAAAGATAAATGGTCTGTATTTATTGCCGCACTTACACGAGAAGACGAGCCAATAGTTATTGGGATAAAATATGCTGGAAAAAAAAGGTTTCTTCGGTATATGGAAAACGATGATTTGTTTTTTGAAAATTATTTATTGCCGAAATTTGCTACATTGGTACAAAATGCCTTGTTAAGTGTAGAAGCTCAAAAACAAGTTTGTGTTAGACGACAACCGAAAAAGGTTATCGCATGAAATGGGACAAATAGCAGCAGGTGTAAGAGCTTTGAATAAAAGTTTTAGTCGTTATATTTTAACAAAAAAAATAGAAGCTCAAACTAATCGCGAAAATATAGGTGAGTTATTCGAAAAAATTATAAAAAAAGCCGAATTATATAAGGGAGATATTCAAGGACAATTCGATATTGTTGAAATGATGTCAAAAGTTCATGGCAACGATGTCATTCCTAAAATAAAAGAATTTGATCTTTGGACAGAATTTTTCCATAGATGGCATTTAATATTTAACAGCCAGTGTTCTGTAAACAACCAATTTTTAGAAATGCCTTTCAAATCTTTCAATGAACAGAGGCAGAATAATCGTATTATTACAACAGATCCACTACTGCTCCAGTGTGCATTATACAATGTGGTTAATAATGCTATAAAATACTGTTATGTAAATACAAGAATTACCATTGAATTCAACAAGCAAATAGAACCAGAAAAATACATATTTACTGTTAAAAATTATGGTTCATTCTTGGATTCAAATGACCGAAGTATTTATGAAAGAGGAGTCCGCTATCCTCGACATAAGGGAACCGTAGATTTTACAAATGATGCTACAGTAATTGGAGAGGGATTGGGTTTATATTGGAGTGAATTGTTAATTAATAAATTAGGAGGGATAATATATCACGAGTGTAGTGCATATGATGAACCTCTTTCTAAATATCATGTCCCTTTAATGGAACCTTTTTTTAAGCGATACAATAATTATGCCGGATTTCGCATAGCTTGGGATAATGCTTATAATCTTGGATTTGTGGAAAAAGCTATTTCAGAACAAGCATATGATGATATAAAATTAGAATATGAGGCTTTAAAGAAGAAAGGATATGGTAAAGTAACTTATGATGAAATAGTTAACAATTGGCAAATACAAAAACTTGATAAGATAAGTTTTTTTAAATTATATACCGATATGAGTATACCAACATATGAAATAATATTTAAAATTGAAATTCCTAAATATGAGAAAGGAAACAGAGTATGAATATTTGTTTATTGGAAGATAGTGGTAGCTCTATGCTAATTCAAAAAGTGCTCTGCGATGATGAGGGACACACGTTGGACAGTACTGATGACTATCGTGATATAGCGGAGTGGATATCAACAACACCTGACTCATATAACGCCATTATATTAGACCTAAAAATAGAAAATTATGTAGAAAGTTTACCACATATACCTAATTGCAAAGATTATAAAGAAGAGTTGCATTATTCACCTACTCTTCATTTTATAAATAATTTTTTGCTTGTTCGATTTCCTTTATTGAAAGAAAAAATTATTCTTTTTTCTGCGTATATTGACGAATTTCAAAACAACGGGTGCAAAAAACAATTAGATGAGTTTGAAACTATTAACAAAAACGACCCTGGTTATATTGATAATTTAATAATAGCTATAAATCAAAGAGAGTAATTTATTATTATAGCGTAATAGCTTTGAGGTATTATTTATATGGAAGAAAGCAAAAAAATTATAATGATAATAGCTAATGATAAAACGATGTTATTTGCATTATCAGAAATAATAAAAGATTTCTACGCCCCTAACTGTTACCATGATGCGGACATAGCTATTGGGGATATTCTTTCGCTAAACCCATCACTAATACTTATTTATACGGATATAGTTAGTGGAAGCGATATAATTATGCAGATTAAAAAAAACAAGGAAATATGTAATATTCCTATTATAATGTTAACTTCAAAAAGAAGTGTAATCGAGGAAGAAAGATTTTTTAGACTGGGAGCAGATGATTATATAAGCAAGCCTTTCAGACGCGATGTGGTTATATCACGAATCAATCATCAGATGCGTTTAATGGAACTTATACAACAGCTTGAAAAAGTTGCGCTAATTGACCAATTAACGGGCATATATAACAGAAGGTATTTAGAAGAAAATCTCAGCCGAATTACAAAATCTTTATCACGTTCAAGTGGGATACTTAGCGTTATAATGCTTGATATAGATTTTTTCAAAAAATATAATGATACATATGGACATGATGGTGGTGATATTTGCTTAAAATTAGTTGCAGAAGGACTTTCAAAAACGATGGTAAGAGAAGGCGATTTTGTAGCAAGATATGGCGGTGAAGAATTTGCTGTTATTCTTCCTAATACCGATGAAAGCGGAGCTCACGTTGTAGCAGACAAGTTGCTTGAAAATATTAGAGCTCTTAACATACCGCATAAACAGAATGATGCTGCACACTGCGTTACCGTTTCACTTGGAGTTACAACAGGCAAGGTTAGTCATAAGCAAAGCGGTGAAAACTATATTAAACGTGCAGATGAAGCACTATATATGTCCAAACAAAGTGGCAGGAATAGATATACATTTTTAAGTTTTGAAAAAGAAGCTGAATTAGTGGCAGTAAAAAATAATAATTGGATTTTATTAAATAAACGAGATTATGAACAACAATATATGCAACCATTATTTGATTTTATATTTGGAATGTTTGTAAAAATATTTGGTGATGAAATCATGTATTCAGAGAAATGCATTGTTTGCAACGACCCATCAGAATATACTCCTATGTTTATTACAGATACCATTCCAATTAAAATTCGGACAAACGCAAAAAATTTAAATCACTGGGTACAATTTATTTATAATCTATCCCATGAATTATCACATTATGCTATTAGACAACAAAAAAAGAATAAAGATGCTATAATCAAATGGTTTGAAGAAACAATTTGTGAGTCTATGTCAATGTATATACTTCATCTTGCCGCTAATCACTGGAATGAATGCAAATTGTATAACGAGAATCCTCAATATGCCCAATGTATAACAAAATACTATACAGATATATACGACAGAACTGCTAATAGTGTTCTTAAAACTTGTGTGTCATATCAGGATTTGCAAAATATTGAAAACACCTGTGAAAAAAACAGGGATGATAGAAGTGTTGAACGCAATCACTTATTTGATACTTTTGTTTCAATGCCAGATGATATAAGGAATATTATCTACTACACGCAGTATATACAGTTAAACGGTTTGCAAATTGATTTTAATAGTTGGGAAGCAGATAGTAAAGTAAATGAAAGGTTTATTTTTCAATTAAGTTCAATTCAACCTATTTTAGGTGCATGATAGATACGCACACCTTTGTAAATAAACAGAAAAGTCTACAAAATATAGGGATGATATAGAAAAGCAAGTCGAATGGGTATTTTGCTAAGTACCATACCTAAACAAAAAGAGTAGAAATAACCAGTGCTAAAAAGAGGCATAATAATAACAAAAACCGTGAAAGAGAGAAGTTATTATTATGGGGAAATATGATTTAAGCGATAACCAATGGAAGGCAATAAAGGACGAGATACCGCCCAAAACATCAAGCTGCGGTCGAGAAAGGCGCGATCCTCGTGAGTTGATAAACGCGATAAACTGGGTAGGACGGACAGGAGCGCCGTGGAGTGAGATACCAGCGGAGTACGGACCTTGGCGTACAGCATACAATAATTTCAGGAAATGGACAGAAGATGGTACAATCGGACGAATATTCGCCAAAATAGCGCCCAAAAGAGAAGAAACAGACGAAATACAACTTGATGGCACATATATACGCGCACATCAACATAGTGCGGGCTTAAAAAAAAATTCAAAATCAAGAATAGAACCACCATGTGTAAACCAAGCCGAACGAAGTTCGGCAATGAAACCGATGGGAAAATCGGGCGAAGCAGAGGAGGCTTGACCTCCAAAATCCATGCCGTTACAAATGGCAGCGGCAAACCTATGAGGTTTATCATCACCGCCGGAACCGTGAACGATTCCACAAAAGCTATAGAATTACTCAAAAATATCATCAGAAAAGGTATTCGCGTTCTCGCTGACAAGGGGTACGATGCCGCTAAAATTCTCGCATATATTCAGTATTGCTGCGCCATTGCGTGTATTCCTCCGCGTAATAACAAGACTTATCCACAGAAGTACAACAAAAAAGCATACAAAAACCGTAATCAAATCGAACGATTTTTCCAACGCCTCAAAAACTTCAGGAGAGTGGCTACACGATATGATAAATTACCCTCGTCTTTCCTGTCTTTTGTCCATATTGCCGCTGTTTCTATTATTATTCCTAAATTTGCATTAATTGTTTAGGTATGGTGCTTAGCAAAAAAGACTCGATTACATAACTTATAGCATCATAAGGGAATTAATGCTAATCTTTTTCATATCACTGTCATCAAGCATTGATATGAACTTTTCATGAAATTCGCTGTCTAATACCCTATCGAAAAGATCCCAACCCCACGACTTTCGCTCCCTCTCATCAAGTCCGAATTTATCAAGCAGAAAGTCGCCATCAAGCGTTTTCAACGCTTCAAGATAAGGCAGCAGAATATCACCACTAAACACAAGATAAGCATGGTAAATACAGTAATAAACGTACTCCGATATGCATAGCTTTTTACATATACCCCTGAGCATGTCGGGTGAAATTTCACCTGACATGTTCTTCAGATAAAAAAATATATCTGTAAAAAGGCATAATTTTAATTTGCCGTTGTACAGTTGATATATTGAGTTTGCATCTTTATAATGATGCAGACATACGGCGATAAAGTCCATGATGGGAGTAAGCCTTTTCACAGTTATATCGCCAATCTTGAAAAATTCGGCTTGATTTAATATATAGCCCATGTCTGCCGATATGTCCGATTCGCCCCACATAATGTCGAAATTTATATCTATGTTGACATACGGGCAAATATCAGATTCCGTCTGCATGATAAACGGTGCGGCTTGATGTGTCATTGATGAATGAAACACAAGCTCTTTTCTTGTGTACGGCACTATGACTCTGTCTTTGAGTCTGCCCTGAATGAAACCTATGCTGTTCAGTATTTGCTTTACTTCGTCGGTGTTTTCCTTACTCACAAGCAAATCAATATCGAATGATTTTCTGTAGTACGGCTCACCGTATGCTGAAGCTGACAGTACCGTTCCCTTGTATACTGCGTATGGAATATTTTTCTCATTCAAAGTATGAAAGAGGGGCTCGCATAATCTGTACCGCTCCTGTATCACCGATTTATTGCGGGCAATCATGCTCTTATACAGCATAGCTTTCTTGTCAGCTGTGGGCAGTTTCGCTTTCCATAGCAAGTATTGACAGTTATGCGACAGTAAAACATCAAGAAACTCACCGGTTTCTCCTGCATTTAATTCTAACGGTAATCCCTCAGAAATCAGCCGTATATTGTGAATTATTGTATCATTGCTTATTCTACCCATACGACCTCCGAAAAATATTCTAACGGCAAAATCCCGCTATCATTCAATTCAAGCGAAGAATAGAAATCTTTGAAACGTGTATTTTGAACTGTAGGCGTATATAAGCCAATCAGGCGTTGGCAATCTCTGCTGCGCGCGCTTTTTTTATTTGGGCGAGAAACATATCCTCGAAGTATCGCCCGAACACACGGCACGACATCATAAATCCCTCGACTGTGGCAGAATTACCCTCATACCTCACAACGCAGAACGCACACAATCCAAGCGTGCCGAATATATCATCTGCTGTCAGCGTGATAATATCATAACCGCTGTTCTCAATCATGCTGTATATATCTTCTTCTGTATATCTTGTCGCATTCAGATTAAACTGATTTGTACGCTGTGACAGTTCAACAAGCCGCTCTGCGTCGGCTCTGTTTGCTTTTTTGAATGTGAGTATGGTTTTGAGCGAAGCGTAATAGTCTGCTATGCTGTCATAGGTCTTTTTGCTCGCCTGCCTGTCTATTTCCTGCCTGTATAATTGATTTCTGTCCGTTAGAGCAGTCGATGTATTAGATATAACACGTTCAATATCATCTAAGCTGTCTTCACCGAATAAAACAGTTCGGACATCGGGCAACTGCTGATTAATCCAAAATAACTCACGTTCGCTGTCGTCGATATAGATAATGCTGTCAAGTCCTATGTTCAACTCACGGGCAATATCTGCGATATTTTCGTGCTTCTCTCCCCAGTTTATTCTGCGCGTTACTATATGCTCAGGCTTGATAATCATATCTGACCGCAACGCAAACACATCGTCTACCATCTTTTCATCGTTTTTACTGCACAGGGCGAGCAACACGCCCTTGTTGTATGCCTCAACAAGCAGTTTCTGCAGCTTAGAGTATGCTCCACCTATAACTAAATTTTCATAGCCGTCATCGGCGGCGATACCGCTCCACAATGTATTGTCGCAGTCTACGATGATACATTTTACGATAGAATTATCAGGCTTTTCATCGGTATTTATATACTCTTTCAACATTGCGTATGTCTTTTCAAGCGTAGCGAATTTCTCCATATCGAGGTCATTTTCTGATACTTCGATTTCGAGTTTTTCCTCTATCTCGACTACGAACCTGATAAAACTGAGTGATTCAAGCCCGTACTGCCTGAGCGGTTCTCTTACATCAATCTCACGCATTTCATCGGGCGTTTTACCCAGTATGCCTGCAAGCGTTTCTATTACTGTATCTTTTATATCCATCTCATTCACTTCCGTATATTTCGCAGATTGAAGCCTACAAACTGCTTTTTTCTGAAACCGCATTCGCCGTCGTCGGCGAATATATCTCCGTTCAGCAGCAACGCCGACGCCATACAGCCCTTACCGCAGCTGCTCTGCACTATACATCTGCCGCAATCGTAATCAATCGTTTTACGCTTTGCCGCAAGCTCGCAAATATATGACAGGCGTTGTGCAAAGTAGGATTCATCAAACTCAAGTATGTTGCCGACTGAGTATTCAGAATCGTACAGCGTTGAACACGGCTGTATCGTTCCGTCTGTTTTGATGCACAGCGAAAGATTAGCCATGCCGTCAGCATACGGACAGCCTGTCGTACACAGAGGCAGAAATGCCTTTATGCCGTACTCTTTGTTCAATCCGTCGATCTGCCTGATTATCTTCACTTTCTGCTGTGCGGTAAGGCTCATATCATTCCAGCTGTCACAGGCGTTGCCGCTTCTATAGATGAATGCAAACTCAGGCATAAAGTTCAGAGATACCGCCAGGCGATAAAAGTTATCTACATCGTCCATGTTATTCTGCGATATTACCATCTTCAGGAGTAGCTCATTTGAGCTGTGTATCTGCCGTGCAAAGTCTGTTGTTTTGGCGAAGTTGCCGCTTCCCCTTGTCTTGGCATTCTGCTCCTCGTCAGAGCCGTCAAGACTTATTTGCAGTGTGAGATTACTTCCCGTGTTCAATATATCGATCAGCTTTTGGTTATATACTGTACCGTTAGTGACCATGCCGAACGACAGATGCGGAAATTCGTCCACGAGGTCTAACATCCCCTCAAAATCGGAATGCAGCGCAGGTTCGCCGCCGGATATGAGTACCCGCTCCAACCCATATGCCGACAGTATATCTATACTGTTTCTCAACTGCCCGGGCGTTATTTCCATGCGGTTCTTGTTTACCCCCGAACGGTTATAGCAGGTCATACAGTTCAGGTTGCATTGACCGGTTATCTCGAAATATGCAGTTTTTATGTTCATAGCTCCAATATAATCCCCTTTGCTGCTGCATCATTGAGAAACTCCCTCACGTCATTATTCATATCTTCGGGGTCGGCGTCATAGATTTCGCACAGTTCGTTGATAATACCCTCGAAATCATGCGGCTGATTGAGGATTTTGATTATGTCAGTTCCCGCTTCGTCTAAAAAATGCGTATCGCCGCTCTCAGGGTCGAATACCGCCAATGTTTCGTCGTCTGATTCAATATAATCCATTTTTTCGTTCGTTGTATACACTTCTACTTCCTCCTTGTTTACTACTACTCTTTCATATAATTTGTATATATAAGTGGCTCTTGTCTTAACAGGGTCATACCTGCATTTGAAAAACGCTTTATCTACTGACTTTGACAGTATGAAAAATTTATCTGTGAACGGCTGTAAATCTACACTCTGCCCATTTCGGCTTACTGCTGTTACTTTGCCGATGATGTTTTCGTCCGGTATTCGCTCTATTCGTAGCGCATTGTCTCCCTTGCAGTAGAACACATCATCTCTTGTATCAATCAGCCTGTGTATCAGCAGTTCATCTTGCCCAAAGAGAAATACCAGTATATCGCCGGATTCGTATGATTCCGCAGGCGTAACTGTTACGGCATCACCCTCATATAGAGCAGAATTCATACTGACGCCTGTTACTGTCAGGCTAAACGGCTTGCCGGTTTTCTTTTTGGCAAACAATATCTTGATTTGCATTGATTTATCCATGATGCTTCTCTCCCAAAATTACGCCCCGTACATACTCCATATCTCTATAAACCAGCCGTTTACAGCCGATTTTGGCAAGTCTTGCCGTAAGCCGCACATAGCCGCCCGACGGCTGCTGTGGAGTCATTGCCGACTTCATCAGCTCTATCATGCTTTCTGACGCGTTCATGCTTACTGCTTTGTTTTCTGTTTCGCTTCGTTCTATGAAATAGATTCTGCCGAGGGGGAGCTGCTCTGTCACGCAATTGTCAGGCGTGTACACATATCTCATACCCGCAGGGTCATCAAATGCGGTAAGGTTAGATAAGAGTATGCCGTATTTTTGCAGAACCGCATATCCGCCAACACGCAGATGTATCGGGCAGTCGTAGGGACAGACCGTGAAATTTTGCTTATCAATCAATATGCAGTCTTCGGTCACATAGCCGAAGCCGTTATTGATTAGATAAGTACACAGCGTTGTTTTGCCTGTCGTCGTTGGTGCAAGAAAGATATATACACAGCCGTTATATGCTACCGCCGCACCGTGGAGAGGGAGTATGCTATCGTCATATGCAGTCGCATTGAACATTATTTCATCTATTTCACGCAGCGACATATTATCTGCGTTTATGCTGTATACATCGCCATTGGCGCTGTCAGTTATATATTTGCCGTATTGCAGGCTCAGCGACTCTATGAGTTCGCTGTCATCTGTTTCTATCTCAAACGCTGGTCTGTGATATGGTCTGCATAAGTATTTTTTCATTGGAAATATCCTTCGCTTTTTATATTACTTTAATTATATATCTTTTTTCCGTTTTTGGCAAGACATTATTTATCAAAACTTGACATAATTGTGCAAAAATGATAAAATAAAGTAAAAAAATGTTATTATGAGGATAATCTTATGGCTATCAAAATTTTGCCGATTGCATCGCATTCGCCGTTTCATTGCTTCTTAAATTGTGCGTTTATGACTGATATATGTCTTGCATACCCGCAGTTCGAAAGTTGGTTCTATACGAATTACGTGAATACATACGCCACTGTCGGCTGTTTTAGGTTCCTTTCACAGGATTTCCTTGGTCAGGACGTCCCGTTTCTGGCGCGGGAGAAGATAAACAAAACAATACTTACATCAAATAATATTGATGTAACAGAGTTTTTCAAAACGGCTGTAGATAACAACAGATACATAAATACCGACTTGGACGAAAAATATCTCTCATATTCAGGACGGAGCGATACCCGTATTCATGATACCTTTATTTATGGCTATGATGATGAAACTGAGATTTTCTATATGCGGGGGTATAACCGCAACCGAACATACGGAAGCGTGACAGCTACCTATGAGGAAGTCAAATGCGCATTTGAAGCGTCGCTTGATACAGATACTGAAATGTTTATGTATATACATCTGCTGAAGCCGAAAATTAGTGAAACCACCGAAAAATACGCATTTGATTTGTATAAGTTCCATACTCAGCTTGATGACTATGTTCACAGTACAAACTATACATTCCGTGAAGTGGAGCTGCACAACTTTATTGACAACCGTGAGGAAGTTGTCTTTGGAATGGAATGCTATGATATGATTCATGAGAATCATAATAATACGTTGAGGAATCATAGTTATGCAGACACGATTCTTTTTCATACACTGTGCGAACATAAGAACTTAATGCTGATGCGGCTGGAGTACATGGAAAAATATGCATTCATACAGAAAAACAGCGAAATATATCAGCAGTATAGGGATATTGCTGATGCTTCACTGGCAATACGGAATCTTGTGCTGAAGTATAACATGACGGGTCAGGCGTCGATAATATCAAAAATAAACTCACTGATAGATAAGATTGAAGCAGGGGAACGAAAAGTATTACCCATGCTTCTTGACTACACCGAAAAAGAGCATCAGAAATACCGCATTCCCGAATACCCAAAATTAAAACTGAATGAAGTAGTATATAATTCGGATAGAAACCGACACATAGGAAACACGCAGGTATACAGCTTCAATGTCACAGGTTCGGATATTTATGATAGAGCGGGCTTTGATTTTTATAACATCAATAGTGACACAAAAGTAGAAGTCCGGAAAGATAATCTGCACGGCGACGTGATATGTGAGTTCGACTTAGATTCTAATTCCTGCGGCAGCTGTATATTGCCGTATAACAAGCCCTTAGTTCCCGATTACGGAAAAAGACTCGATATATTCATTACGGTTGACGGTTCTGCCGAACTGAGGTCATTCAGCTTTTTCAAACGCGAAGCCGAAAATAAATTTGTGATTCCGCCTTATTATATTACTGAACTGAAAGATGCTGAAAAACAGGGTGACGGAAGTATATTAATAAACAAAGGCGGACATATCGTATATTCCGAAATGGAAACAGATAAGTCTTTCTATGAGTTTTATGTTGAAACTGAAATGAATGATGATGTGATTATCTGTTTCGACGGCGAAACGAAAAGACTCGAAGATAACTTAGTTACGTTCGAGTCCAATCCCGACAGGCACACGTTGACTTTAAGCGCCGATGAAATGACGAAGATAAAATCAATATATTGTCTGAGGGATATTGCTGTATCAAGCAAAGCGGTAGAATTTGATGTGATACACGATGCAGATAAAGGAATTACCGGGATAAACGGCGGGTATGTTCACCTTACATATAACGGTTCATATATCGGATTTACCGATGTAACCTTTTACAGGTCGTTTGATGAATTTCATTTATATGCTTCTGCCGAATCGGAGGAGAACGGGGGTACACTTGAGGTAAGGCTTAATTCGCCTGACGGGGAACTCATAGGCGAATGTGAAGTAACATCAACCACTCATTGGGATACTTTCAGGGAGTTTAGATGTGATATTGCTCCGGCAATCGGAAAACATACCCTCTATTTAGTTTGGCGCGGCGAAAGTAGCGGGAATTTATTTAATATCAAGTCTTTCTCCTTTCGATGACTCCCACAAGTATTACAATGAATAAAACACACTGCAAACGTAAGTATAACTTCCTGCAGTAATTGAATTAACACGCAAATAAAGACAAAAATACTTTATTTGCGTGTTTTTTGTCAAAAAAACTGTTGACAGAAGTGCCTGAATATGTTACTATATATATATCAATTATTCTACACTATGTTTTAGATATGCAATAAGCATGGATGTTTTTGTAAAATCAAGGAGGCGTTTAAAAGTAATAATTTATTGAAAAAAGTAAAAAATGTAAAAAATAATGAAAAGAACTTTAGCTCTGGAAATATTCGAATTTTGGAAAACTGATATTGTTAAGAAAACTGCACACAAAAAATTCAAATAGGCGATTGCGAAACAAGAATATTTTGCCAATATGCGTAAAAGCCTCAATTTATGCGAATTTTTCTCATTAAGTACGAAAAGATTATAGGAGTTTTGTTCACAAATAAATTTAAAGTGGAGGAAAATCAAATTTTTCGCTTTGAGAATACTCGCATAGAACCTAATAAATTTGAGTTTCACAATCGACTAAAAATTCAAAATAAAGGAGGATAATGTTAGGTATGAGTAAAAAAAGCTATTGTTACAAAAGATAAAATGTTTGGAACAGTAGGTAATAGGCAATTAGAAAACAAGAATAAATTGGTAATTGACGAAAAGTGTCCATTCTTTGGCACATTTTAAATCTTAAAACAATAAAACGGCTTTAATGTTCACTTATTATTCATAACTTTGTTCACAATCATGTTAAAAGTGGAGAGAAATCAAAAATTTAGTTTTGAGATACATACCATAAAACCTAATAAATTTGAGTTTTCTAATTGGCTAACAGTAGGTAAATTAAGGAGAATATTTATGAAATCAAAAAAAGATACCGTAGTGATAAAATTAAAACTCATTGGGGTGATACATGCTTTGGTTGTTATGATTATCTCACCGCATTTACATGAGTTATCTCTTGAACTTTTAAATAGAATTGGAATTTTAGCAGGTTGGATTATTCTCCCTATTTTATTGTCATTAGTACCAGGAATAGCAAGTTTAGTTTGGATTGTTTGGCTTTTATCATATAATTCTGAATATATCAAATTTCGCTACGTTATCTTACCTTTTTTTACAAGATTAATAACATTTATACTATTAACATTTATTCCTCCTTGGCTTTATCTATTATATCTGCGAATATTTGTTGATGTAGGCGGATTTTTAAACTTTAGTGGAATGTTTTATATTGCAATACTTACTTTCGATAATGGAGTATATCTAATACTTTTAATCATAGCTTATTTCATTTTAATTATACGAAGGAATTTGAAAACAAACGATAAAAAAAACACAGGAGAACATTTATGAGAGAATGGATTTCTAAAAAATTGTTAAAATTCATCACAATATTGATAATCTTAGTAACAGTTTTTTCAATTAACACTTTTACTGCTTCTGCAAGAAATGTAATATTTGAAGAGTCATTTGGATCTCTTTCTGTAGAAATTGTTGTTCCTACCAGACTTGAAGTTGATTTAATAAATGGAGGCTACTTTTCAAAAAATATTAAATTTGGAATAACTTTAAAAAATAACGGGACAACAACAATACAAAATGCAAATATTACATTTAATATGCCTATAGGAGAAGGAATAACTGTAAGCAAGCAAACTAACCGTACAGCACGAATAGGTAGTATTCCAGCGGGAAAAGAAAAATTCAAAAGTTATCCTATTGCAGTTACTATAAAAGACGTTGACCAACATTTACTATATACAATAACAATATCTTCAGATAATACTCGTGATATAAGATTACAGATCCCATTACATATTCCCGTAGATAAAGGGCCGCAGAAACTGCCCGTTGTATTTTTACATGGTGTTTTTGGTAGTACAACAAAGAAAGGATTAAGTGAAGTAGAGTATGCCAATGGAGATTTATATCCAAATTTACCTGCTGCAATGCCGGCAGCACAAGAAGATTTAGTAATGTATGATAATGGGTTTCCTTTAGGAATTCTTGGTGGAGACACAGGATATGACGATATTGTTAGAAATTTAAGAGTAGATGGTTATTATGCTTATACATGCCCGTATGATTGGCGTTTATCATTGGAAGATATTATTGCGTATGGTTATTTACAAAATATAATTGATAAGGCGAAACAAGAAACAGGGCAGGATAAAGTCATTATAATCGCTCATAGCATGGGTGGATTGGTCGCACGATATTATATACAATCGGAAGATTACAGAAATGATGTTGAAATGTTACTTATGATTGGCACACCAAATAATGGTTCGGCTTTTACTTATCCAATTCTGGCAGGTGGACAAGTAGTCGATGATAAGAATAATGTAATAGATCCATTGAAATTTGGATTGGATCGTAATTCTACAGAAAATATTATTATTAATGCATATAGTGTAATGAAAGGTCTATCTGGTAATGTTCTTACCTCACAAGAGTTATTTGATTTTTTGTATATAGATAAAGAAATACCTGCCGTAATAACTCTCAATGCTCAATATATCAAACTTTTGCAATGGGATAAGAAAAAATACAATCCTTTCATTGATAATCCTGATTTTGAATCTTCAATTTCAAAGTTGAACCAACCGAAAAAAAATCAAAAGTCGAATTCCAAATATATGAAAGAATTTTATCAACCATTAACTGGGAAAAAGGCAGGAAAAGTTCGTACTGCAATTTTCTATACTAATGATTTGAATACTGTGGAAACTTGGCTTGTAGGGAGTGGTCCAATCAGAAGAACCAGATATCCTGATGGTTATCTAAAAACTGATAGCAAAAGTATAGCTCAACATATAGCGAAAAAGGGAGATGGAACTGTTACATCAGCATCTGCTCAATTCGGAGCGAGTGGAGCTTGGACGACAATACCGTTAAAAAAATATGGAAATACAATACCTATATTGGGAAGCAATAGAGCAAGTCATGCAAATATGGTAAATGCAGTCGATAATATCCTTAGAGGAGTGGTATTCAAAGCAGGCGCAGATAAAATTGACATAAGTAGTAAAGCTATTAGCAATATGAGAAAGCGTGCAAACAATGGAGGAAAAGCCCCGCTTGTATCATTTAGTATGAGCAATATGAGTCCTACAACAGCAACTCTCCCTGCACCTTATCTTTTTGTTAATGTTATAGGAGATGTTAACGCAACCTTAATGAAAAATGGCGTGTCATATGGTGAGTCATATGTCTTGCATAGCGGAAATCAGATGAATATATCGGCAACTGCTACCGACATGGCAGACGATTACACACTAAATTTCTCAACAGACAGTTGGTCAGAATCACAACACGTTTATTTTACAATTGAATATTTCGATGGTGAAGCATTATTTAGAACTGATGCTGAAGCACTGCTAAGATACGGCGAGGATAAAATTTTTACTTTTTCAATCACCAATAGTGGCATAGTAGCACGCCAGCCGAATTCTTCTGTAGTTAGCGGAAGAAGTATTTATGATACAGCTCAACTTAAGTGGGACATAGTAGATGGTGCGGACTCATATAATATTTACCTACGCAACAGAGAAACGAATGAGTTTATATGGCTTGATAATACAAGTGATACTTCATATATATCAAATGTAATGTGGCAAAACAGAGATGAGGGAAGTTCTAATTTACGTTTATATGTAGAACCCGTTTACGCAGGAAGTGCAACTGATATTTTGATGGTATCAACTCCTGTAAAAGACTATGCTGAGGCTAATTTCTATATTGATGGAGGGAATAGATATCCTGGATATGCACCGCAGTCTGTGAGCTTTACAGATAATTCGAGAGGATATGTTACCTCATGGCTTTGGGATTTTGGCGATGGAACAACAAGTACACTGCAAAATCCTGCACACACTTATTATGACAATAAAAAATATACTGTTACGTTAACGGTTGACGGACCGAGCGGCTTTGATACTGTAGTTAAGACTGATTATGTTTTGCTTGGAAAACATCTAATTGATATAGAATTTGAATTAGATTCTGATGTAGTTGATGTAAATGAACAGTTCGAATATAAATTATATGGTATTTATTCTACTGGTGAAAGAGAGCTAATCACAAATGGCTACGAATTAGTGATTATTGACGATGAAGATGATTTTGACGAATACGAAGATGATGAAGATTATGATGATAGTGGTGACGACGAAGATGATTACGATGATGAAATCCCGGAAAGCACCATCATTGGTATAAATGGTAAGATACTTACTGCACTAAGACAAGGCTCTGCAAGCATTGATGTATTTTACGAAGATTATGTTGCTTCTGAGTTCATAACTGTAATAGACAGCATTAAAACAATTGAGCTTGCTAACGACAGTGCTGTAGTCGCTGTCGGAACTACTTTAGATGAATTAAATCTTCCTGCAAGGGCTGTCATAGAGTTCGCAAGCGGAAATATACACAGTGCACTTATCACATGGGAATATGATGCAGAAGAATTTTATAAAGCAATGTCTGACGGAATTCCGTTCAAAATAGAGGGAATTGTCGATATTTTGGAAGAATTGCTGCCTCCTGAAGATTTATTCGATACTGTGGAGGAATATGAAGAGTTTATTTCACGATTAATCACGGTCTATTATACTATAACCTTTAATGAAGAAGAGACTATTCCTATAAGCCTATTGACCTTAATGGCAGGAGCAGGCGGCAGATTAACACACGGTGAAAGCGGTGAGTATGAAAGCGGTACAGAGATACCTATCTCAGCATTGCCGAATAATGGGTATCGTTTTAAACATTGGATGTCTACAAACGGCGGAGCGTTCGATAATATCAACAGTTCACTTGCAGAATTTACTATGCCTGAAAATGATACCATCATAATGGCTGTCTTTGAAGCAAATGACGGAAATTCCGGCGGAACGAACCCAACTCAACCCGAAGTTACTCCTCCGTACATTCCCCCATATATTCCGCCATCATATCCTAATGATAATAACAGCGACAATTCAAGTTCTTCATCGAATACCTCAGATTCAAGCTATACATCACAAGATGGCAGTAGTTCCAGCTATTCTTCAAGCACCAATGCAGATTCACAAGCACAAAGCATAACGATGTTAGTGAACGGAGTTGCAAGGTCTGCTGACCCAATAGCGAATTCATACAGCAGAGGCAGACATACGATAAGGGCAAATACGACAAAAAAAGAAAACGGCAGTTACAACGATTCCACATTCGTTATACCTATAAGCGTATTTACTTCGGCGTATAACGCTACAAGAACATCGGGCGAAATATTCAAATTAATGATAGAAACTCCGATAGCTTCAACAGCGATACCGTCGAATATCACAAGCATTATATCTAACTATACAACATTGGTCAGACTTCACGAAGCCCCATTCTCAATCAAAGTGACAATAATTGATAAGAGTACGACCAGTCCCACAGATGCAATTAGTTCCGTGGTAGAATTCAAACTTGAACTGATAGATAAAAACGGCAAGATAATCATAGAAATAAGCGAGTTTGACGGAATAATCGAAAAAATAATTCCAGTAAATATAAGAAAACCCGCATACTGGGGAGTATGGATGCGAAAAGACAGACGGTCATCATGGACATTTGTTCCTGCAAAATGGACTGCAAGCGGTGTAGTAGTATCAAATACTACCAACAGCGAATATGTAGTGGTGGAATATAAATCAAAGTTTACTGACGTTAAGAAAGATCAGTGGTATTACGAAAATATAACACACGCAGCATCTAAGAGATTAGTACAGGGCAGAAACACCGATGGAACGATATATGACCCTGAAGGCACAGTTACAAGGGCAGAATTTGTAGCAATGGTTGTGAGAGCATTAAGACTGCCTGATGCAAAATCAACTACGACAAGTTACACAGATGTTAAGGATAGTGATTGGTTCATAAGAGATGGTACACTGATGAGTGCAAAATCAGCCGGACTTTTGGGACTGCTTGAAGTGAACGGTGAATTCAAGCCGAATCAGTCGATATTGCGTGAAGAGATGGCATATATACTCGCAAGAGCAGCGGCATATTGTTCAGTTAAGGCAGGTGAATCAGTAGATTTAAAAGCAAGGTTTGAGGATTTCGAAACAATCGACAATAAATATAATACACATGTAGAAACAGTAATCAGCCTGAAACTTATGCAGGGAATGAGTGCGACAGAGTTTTGGGGAAAAAGCAGTGTAACGAGAGCGCAAGCAGCAACAGCACTCATTAATATGTGCAAAATATTTGACTGGATTGATTAATACTAATCTCAAATAAAACTATCTAAAATCCAATTCCAACCAGCGATAGACTTGATAACGCCGGGTAAATGTAGGAGTTCGGAAAAAGCAAGCAAGAGCCTGTCAGAAACGTCATTGATGGTGTCGAACCAGTCGTTTTTGAAGTAATGAGTTCTGATGTATAGCCAAAGAACTTCAACAGGGTTGAGTTCGGGGCTGTGAGCCAAAATGGGGAAAAAGGACATATTGTCAGGCAAAACGAGCTTGTCGGAAGTATGGAAAGATGCTTGGTCGAGAAACATGAGAATATGCCTATCAGAGTGGTGCTGTGCCACATAGTCAATAAAAATCTGCATACAATCAGTATTTGAGTAAGGCATGACCAAACTCTCAATAATGCCCTCGTTAGGGGAAATAGCCGAATATCCGTACTCGTATTGCCTGACTATCTGAAACGGAGCAGCCGGTCTTACTTTGGCAGGACACCAGCAGTAACGCGGCTGATTGATACGACCGAAACGTGCCTCATCTTGGAATAACACCAGTAAATTGTCATGACTGGCAGCTTCTTCCCTGATTTTCTCGCATATTTTTTTTGTACGCTTCCTGCGCCGCTGGCTCTGATTTCGGGTGTTGCTTACGGGGTTTCACTCTGCGCCAGTCATGCCGCTTCAGCACGTAATAGATTTGGCTGTTCGACACTTCGTGTCCTACTACTTTTTCATACTCTTTCTGGATTTCTGCTCCGCTTACGATTTCTCCTTTTTCTGCTCGTTCTCTGAATTTCCCTAATACCGTCGCTTCTTCTTCCTGGCTCAGGTATCGGCTGTTTCCTCCCTGTGGCTTGCCTAATATGCTTTCCAACCCTTGGGCATGGTGCTTGCTTACTATTTTTTCTATATAGCTTTCGCTCAACTCGCATATTGCCGATACTTTTTCTATTTCATAATCACGACATATTATCAACTTCAACGCCAGTAGTCGATTTCTTTCCCGTCTTTCATACGATTTCCTGTATGCGACTTTTATTTCTTCTTTTTGGGCTTCTGTATATTTTTTCATCTCTTTTTCCCCGTATTTTCGTTGTTCTATATACTTTGCCCTCTTTTTGACCTTTTTATTTTAGATTAGTATCAGTAAGCAAATTTCCCTATTAGACTTTATGCAAACTGCCGTTGTCGGTGTGCTTGCGAAAATGGAGAAAGCAAAAAAACCTTTGATTTTTTTTCATACAATATTGGAGAAAATCAAGGGGTTTTGTAGACTATAGCAGTTTGACAAAAAATTACTTTTTGATTTTGCAAGAGGTCTAATGATGGGCATTGCACAGTCATCACGTTTGCTGGTTACAAAAACAAAAAATCCATACTTAAAAATATGGATTTTTTTATATGAATGTATCACAAAACGAAAAAAACTCCCAAAGTATGGGAGTTTTCGATATAATGCGGTTGACGGGACTTGAACCCGTATCCGTTAGGACACGCCCCTCAAACGTGCGCGTATGCCAATTCCGCCACAACCGCATTTGATTTTCGACTATTCTATGAGAGAAAAGTTATTTTTTCGTCAAGAGCTTGAAGTTGAGTAAGATTGTCAACAAATTTTAAGCAAATTTATATCATTTTTGAGCAGCATTGATATTATACACTTTTTTTTTTATTTTGTCAAGCATTTTCTGAAAAAATTAATTAATTTTTATTTATTATTATTTTTACCCTGGTTAGCATAAAACATAAAAAATTATGTTGTTTTCCCTATTTCTATACAACATAAAGTTCAGCTTTGTTCATGACCAATGAATCAGAAAAATCGATAAATAAGGTGATGAACACTAAAAAACAGAAAGTATAGATAAACAAGAAGAAAAGAAGCGCAAATAACGGCAGGAAAAGCCACGGTAAATTAATTTGGTAACAGATTATTCAAAAAATCGTGATAGTACAAAGCATGAATAAAATCGTCGAGAAAATCAATGTCAAAGAGAGAGGAACGCATAACGCCGGAAACAGGCATTTTAGTATCGGTTAGGTTTTTGAAATCAGAAATCAAATTAAGAGAAATTTTTCTGATAATATTGAGTTTTTTCTGCGTGTTGCCGTTGAAAGCTCTGGTATAGTCTTCATGGTCATGTACAAAAACTGTGAAAAGTGATATAATATAGTCAAAAAAGGCAGGATTTGAAGAAATGGTACTGATAGCAGTAAAATATCCAGTGTGCAGCGGAACAGATGTATCAAAAAATGGAAAAACAGGAAACGATATTCAGAGGTATATATGCAATGCGAAAGAGTGTGCAGGAAAATCATTCATGTTAGAGTATAGCTACAACGGGTGTAAACCCGGAATAGATAAACAGATAAAAGCAAAGACGAATACACGCCAATAGATTACCGAATATGGAATCCGCCGGAGGAGGGCAAAACAAAGAACGAACATTTCAGAGATATGCTGTCATCGGCAAAAAGCCGAGGTCTTGAGCCTGAAATGGTAGTAGCAGACAGTTGGTACAGTTCGCTGGACAACCTGAAAAGCGTTCGTTCGCATGGGTGGGATTGGGTGATGGGGCTTGCCAACGTACCTGCAGTTATAAAGCTCGCAAATGGACTTGGCTGCAAGAATATCTTTTTATCGGGGCAGAGAGTTAAAAATCCCAAAGAATATATAGATACGGCGAAAAATATAAACAAACTTGGTGCGATGATAAAAACCGAGGGATTGAAATTAAATTATCACAATCACGACTGGAAGATAATAAACGGCGTTCAGGGATTATACGCTCTGCGAGATTATACCGACGCAGAAAATCTTTCCTTTGTTTTGGACGTGGGCTGGGTGGTACGGGGAGGTGCAGCCCCCGTTGAAGTAATCGAAAATCTTGGCGGCAGACTTGAAAACATTCACTTTAAAGAATTTACATCCGATGGGAAATTTACTGAAATGGGTAAAGGCGTAGTTAATTTCAGAGCTGTTTATGACATAATTAAAGACAAAGATATGTGGGTAATAGCCGAACAAGACCAGACGGAAATCGGCGTGTCGGAAAGTATTGTGCAAAATTATAATTATATAAAAGGCTTCCCGGCGTATGTTATTTCATTGGCATAGAATTTAATGCAGATGATATATACGGCGTTGCCCTTGATTTTTCGCTCAAAACGGCAGAGTCTGAATATATCGGAATTAATGGACATGCAGATGCGGACGGCTTTATAGAATTGATTGTCGGTATAATAAACAGTTTGATTTTAAAACTACGTGTCAGAGACGAAAAAAGCCGAATATTAGGTATAGGCATCGATTCTCCCGGATATGTAAGTGCTGAAGGAGTATCGCTGTTTTATGCGCATATTCAGGGCTGGACTAATATTCCGCTGAAAAAAATAATCGAGGAAAGATTCAGTATATTCGCCGGAGCAATCGAAGCCGCTGTGTACGCACAGGAAAAAAGTTTCAGCTTTGTTCATTTCGACTATTGCTATGAAGCGTTAGAAATGATATAATAGAAATATGCAAGCAAGCCTGTTATTATTATATTATATGTATATAATTTATAAGGCTGCACAAATTAAGTGTAAAAATGTAAAAATATAGGGGGAAATCTGTAATATGAATATAAAAAAGTTTATAGTATCTGCGTTTATCTTGATTATGTGTTTAGGATTCCTGTTTGCATGTAATGATAAGCAGTCAGATGACAAATCGCCAACCTTAGACCTTGCGATTGACAACGACAGCAACACTACCGTTGAGGAAGCAGAACAATCGGAATCTATTTTGCCAAATTTGCCCGAAAATGCGTACTTCGATGGCTATACATTTAAGATTCTTACTCCATACCGTACCGCCACCGACTGGATTCAGCCGACCCCGCAGGAAATAGTATATAATCCAGAAGAAGAGCCGGGGGCACCGATTAACGATGCGGTATATCAAAGAAACTTACTCTTAAGCGAAAAATACGGCTTTGAGCTTGAGATAGATGCACGTTCCGACGCAGATGCCGTGCTGAGAAAATCTATCCAGGCGGGAGAGCAAAACTATGATGCGGTTATGCTTCTTAACGCTCATATCGGGAACGCAATTCAAGAGGGCTTGTTTGTCAACGTGAATAATCTGCCATATATTGATTTAAGCAAGCCGTGGTGGGATTCGGGCGTGGAAGCTATGGCTATTTTAGGCAAACAGTTTGTACTTGGCGGGGATTTGCTCATTTTAGATAATGAGGCTACGCAAGGTTTGTTATTCAATAAAAGAATACTGCAAAACCTTGGGCAAGCGTTACCTTATGAGCTTGTACTGCAAGGCAAATGGACGTTTAATGCTTTTTATGAGCTTGCAAAATTGGGAGCGCAGGATTTAGACGGCGATGGCGTTATGACCGGTTATGCCGACCAATGGGGATTTATGGGGTTCAATGACTCCCTGCATACATTCCTTGTTGCCGGAGGCGGTTCAATTGCAGAAAAAAATAAGGATAACATTCCAGCTATGACTTTTATGGATCAAAAAAATGTAAATATTATGCAAAGCGCTATGGATTTTCTGTATGATAAATCGTTTTCTATGAATCTTCAAAGCGATGCGGATAGAGGCTCTGGCTGGGGAGATAGCCCCATATGCACTAACATAAGGATGACAATTGTAGTTTTCGACTTTTGACCCGTTTCTCGGCACACAAATTTTTGAAAGTGTTTTCCAGTTCCGAAAACATCGTTGCCGCATCGCAAAAATTAGTTTTCAGATACAAGGTTACAAATTTCATTTCTCGCCAAACACTTCTGTTGGTTATGTTCCTTAGGGGGAAAAGAGGTCTTTGCGATTACGGTTTCAATCAGTAACGCAATCATTAATTTTCCGTTAAGCCAAGAGATAACACTATCATTTCTGCGTTTTGGAAGTTCGCCGAAATTCAATATTGATTTTAACCGTTTAAAGTATATCTCAACCTGCCAACGCAGGCGATATGCCTCCATGACCTCCTCAGCCGAAATAGAGTCATCGAGATTTGTAACGACGACAATATAATCATTAAATAATTTTGTTTCATCCGTGACTACAAATTGTCTTCTGCTTTCCATGCGCTTAATCTTCTTTTGCGTTTGTTTTATCGCCTCGGCAGTTTTTCTTTTGGCGCATATTCTTACCGGAACTTTATCTCCGTCCGAATTTGTGGCAAACGCTGTAATATCTGCATACTCTTCCGCTTTTAACCCGCCAACCAGAGATGTTAAATCAATTTTTTCGCCCGTTTCATTCCGAACGGTAAAGCTGTTTTGCGGATACGCAATATATATTCCGCTCCGCTTTTTCTGCAATGTTCAATTCCTTTGATATTAGCATACCCTCTGTCCGCAATTACTAAATTCCCCGGCTGAAAACTGAAATTACACAAACTCTCACCGGTTTTATTAGTTGTGATTTTGTGTTCAAGGCTTACCATTCTAAATATATCAAGCGCAAAATGCAATCTGTATATTCTACCCGAACGCCCTTTTTCCGTAACATCCGAAGCGTCAACTGCCACAACTCTTCGGTCGTTTAACCATGTTGGTTTTCTATAGTTAATCCAACATTCAACTGCTATTTTTTCATTTATGCTTTTGAACCACTTTCCGCACTTCTCAAATCGCTTCATAAACGCAACGTCACTCATGCTGCCGAGTTTTGTTATCCTTGCTACCTCACTCATTTCTATCAGCGAACACCCGTTATGCAGATGAAACATCGCAAGCATCATTAAATCCGCCGGATTTGATACCCCGCGCTTTCTGATTATCGCTCCTTGACTATAGCATTCTTTTTCATAATCTTTCGGCAATTCATTCATTAGAACTTGTATGTTTTCCACCAATATCACCCTTGTTTATTTTATCACTTTTTTTCCATTCTGTCATCCTTATTGTTTTTAGTATAATGGAAATATAGCAAATATAAGAGAATAAGTGTAGCACCTAAAAAAGGAAAAAAAGAAGTGTTAAACTGTATAAAAAAATACAGGAGGACACAGAAAGGTGTTAGATTTGAAAAGACAAAGCTATATAGGGAATTTAGAACAGTATGAAGGGATGAGTTTGCGAGGAATAGCGAAGAAAACAGGACATCACTTCAATACAGTAAAAAAATATGTGGAGAAAACGGACTGGAACGGCGAATATAAAGCACGTAAAGAACAGGCATCAAGGCTCGACCCGTTAAAGGAGATAATAGAGGAATGGATAAGGGAGGACATGAAGAGGGGACGAAAATACCGGAGGACAGGGAGTAAAATATATAACGATTTGGCGAAAGACGAGGAGCATTCAAAGCAGCTAAGGGTAGGGAAACAGAGCGTAATAAATTATGTGAGCAAGCGAAAAAAGAGATGAGCAGAGAAACATATAATACGGCGATGTTCGCAATGCACGCAATGTGCGAAGCACAGGTGGACTTCGGAGACGTACTGGTAAAAAGCATTCGTGGGACAGAGGAAACATGGCACGAGTTAGTAGTGTCATTTCCGTGGAGCAATGCGGGCTTTGCACAGATATGCCGATATGAAACGAAAGAGTGCTTATGCGAGGCATTGATACGAATATTCGAATATATCGGAGGAGTGCCGTTACGAATACTATTCGACAATATGAGTAGCGCAGTAGTACGTGTAGAAGAACACGGGAATCGGAAAGTAACAGAAATGTTCATGCGGTTCACAATGCACCACCGATTCAAGGCGGAGTTCTGCAATCCGGACAGTCCGAACGAAAAAGGTAACGTAGAAAACAAGGTAGGATATATACGGAGAAACTATCTGCTTCCACCGCCAGAGATTACGGATTTAGAGAAATACAATGCCCAACTGCTGAGGGAGTGCATGGATGACTTGAAACGTGAGCATTATGTCAAAGGTGAGATGATAAGCGAACTGTTTGCGGCGGAACAAGAGGCATTAATACCATTGCCCAAAGAAACATTCCGAGTGTTCACACTTGAAAAAGTGAAGACAGATAAATACAGTTTTATCCAATATGACAGTAACAGATATTCAACCTCGCCGGAGTACGCGAAGTGTGAGATGTGGCTTGAAGTTGGGGCATATGAACTGCGTGTGTTGAACAACAAGTATGAGCATATAGTCACACATGAGCGAAAATATGGACGGGAGAGTTTGCCAACGATTGATTTTGAGAATTACATTGGAGAACTGAGCCGAAAACCGAGAGCCTTTCTGAGTTCACCGTATTTTCCAACATTGCCGCAGTCAGTACAAAAGCATCTTAAAGACTGCACATATCCAGAACTGAAGAAAATGCTGTTAACTCTTGTACCCATAATCAAGGACGGCAAAATCGGAGATGCGGCTGCGGTATTAGAACTCACGACAATTCGAGATACAGAGGAGTTCAAAGTGGCATACCGTGCCTTAACCGAGGATGTCCGACCGCTTGACTCCGTGATAACGCCCAACACTCCGCAACAGCCGCCGTATCTACCGAAGCTCGACGGTTACAATGCGTTGATGGGAGGTGATCGCTGATGGATAAGGCACTCATCGAATCATGTAAGAAACTGCACTTCGGCAGTGGATTTGTGGCAAAAGCAAAAAAATCAAAGCGGACAGCCACCTTGAGTTTCTTCTGAAATTATTCGATTCCGAGATAGAGGAACGTGACAGAAAACGCCGCAATGGCTACATGAAAGCCGCTAAATTCGATATTATCAAGACTTTTGAAAACTACACTTTCGAGGACATCAAATTTCCCGCCTCGCTGACCGCAGATGACATTATTGATTGCAGTTTTGTTCCCAAGCGGGAGAACCTCATACTTTACGGCAATGTTGGCGCAGGCAAAACCCATCTTGCCATTGCTACAGGAGTAGCCGCCTGCGATGCAGGATTTAGGACGCGCTTCTGGCGCACTGCTACTCTCGTAAATGCACTTATTGAAGCCAAACACAAAGGCGAACTCTCTCTTTTTATGAAGCATTTCGACAAGATTGATTTGCTTATCTGCGACGAATGGGGTTATGTTCCCATTGATAATGACGGCTCCAAACTCCTCTTTCAGGTCATTTCCGAATGTTATGAGCGTAAATCCATCATCATTACTACCAACCTCGAATTTGCTCACTGGAACGATATTTTCGCCGATACCAAGATTACTGCTGCGCTTCTTGACCGCGTTATTCATCATTCTCATCTCCTTGATTTCACCAACAGGGATTCAAGACGACTTTTGGATGCACTTGGCAATAAATCTTTAAAAAAATAACTTAGCACATCACCGTCATAATTTTTATTTCTGCTACAAAAAAGTTTTTATATTTGTTACACTTTTTTATTTATAAAGACAATCCTTATGTTAGTGCATATGGGAGATAGCCCCTACTGGGGATTTATGCAGGGACGCGGTATGTTCTTTTGGGTAAGAATGGTCGTTGTAGGAAGATTAAGAGCTATGGAAGAAAATTTCGGTATCTTGCCGATACCCAAATTTGATGAAAATCAAGCGCAATATCGCACCCTTGTCAGCCCGTTTACAGGCGTACTGCTCGGAGTTCCGATTAGCAATACGGAGTTGGAAAGAACTAGCATAATTCTTGAAGCCATGTCGGCGGAGAGCGGGGGACTTCAGCGAGCTTACTACGATATAGTTCTGCAAAGACAACTCGCACGCGACGATGAGAGCGAAGCGATGCTTGACATTTTATTCGACACACGTGTTTATGATATCGGAGCTTTTTATAATTTTGGCGGCATAAATGAAGCTTTCAATGATATGGCGGCAAAGCAAAACAGAGCCGTTATGACAGTATACGAAGAAAGAAGCGAAATGATGCAGGAAGAAATAAACAAGCTCGTTGCGACAATCCAAAGTTTAGATTAATGTGTTCGAGAACCGTGTAGGGGGCTATGTTCAACCCTTACACGGTTATATCTTGAATAGAGTAACAGGCAAAAAATTGTTGATTCATATGGATTTTATTTGGATATAGAAATATAGAAAGGTCAGAAGTTTTATGAAAGATTTTGAAAAAGATATGGGCGGAATTCATCCGCGATTATATTTTTCCCGTAATGATATTGCCGAGGTAAAAAAGAAAATTCCGGGTAACGCCAAAATGCAGGAGTGGTTTAAAACGTTGGAAGAGTCAGCGAAAACCCTGCTGTCTATGGAATTTTATACTGAAGAATATGCGAATTCGGTGTACGATCAGCATGGTAAATTCTATGATGTAAGAGCGCAAATACTCAAAATAGCACATACTTTGGGATTTTTGTATCAAATTACAGGTAAGCCCGAATATGCGTTGAAAGTCAAAAATGCTATGCTGTATTTTGCGTCTTTCAAATCATGGGCGGGGCCGTCAAATAAAGACCGCGAAACACCTTGGAGGTCTGAACTTAATACCGCCCACATATTGGAAGGTTTTGCGTTTGCATGGGATTGTATATACGATACATTGAATGACGATGATAAAAAAACTATCTCTGACGGTATGCTAAATAACGGTATATTGCCGCTCATGGAAGATTGGATTTTGTCTGGCACTCGGGTTCATTCGCTTGATTCTATGGGGCATAACTGGTGGTCGGTGTGTGCCGGACTTGCCGGAGTGGGTATTTGTGCGATTTATGAATATATACCGAAAGCGGAGAATTGGCTCGGTCAAATTCACGAAGCATTAAAGGGGTTTATTGATTACGGCGGCGAATTACTGCTGAACAAAACGCCCAACTTTGATGATAAGGGTCTGTTTTATGAAAGTCAGGGCTACGCTAATTACGGCATAGGTGAAACAGCGCATTTCATGTATGTATATTTGCGCTGTTTTGGAAATCTTTCCGACTATTTACAGAATATGATGCAAGTAATGTCACGTGCGTTTATTTCTCTTGCATATCCAGTTATAAATGATGTAAACCCTTATGCATTCGCCAATTTCGGTGATTCCGGCTATTTCGGCACACATATTCAAATGCCGTTGTATTTTACGCTTATGAATAACGGCGATATAGATGACGCAGACGCCTTTGTGTTGAGGGAGATTTATAAAATGTCACGTTCCCGGGCAAAGGAAATGACCGCGCTTGACTTTGTATACTATGATTTATTGTGGAAAGAAAAATCAGCTGATTTATCAGAATTGCCGCTTAGTGCAGTGCATGAAAATGGCGGTTGTGCCGTGCTGCGCTCATCTTGGGAGAAGGATTCATTATTTTTTGCGGTGCGTTGCGGATATACGTGGAATCACGCACACGAAGATGGCGGCAGTTTTATCCTGTCTGATAAAGGTGTGCCTCTACTTACTGATTTAGGCGGATATCAATACGGCAATCCTTTGCATCGGGGATATAACTTAGGAGCGAGGGGTCACAATGTAGTAATCGCCAATGGAACCGGGCAATTTTCGGAAAATCTCTATAAAGGAACAAAATATCCGGGAACGCTGTCGCATTTCATGGAAAATGATTGGTGTGCGTATCTGCTCGCAGACGCAACATATCCACTTAGTGACTGTTACCAACGCAATTACCGCAGTTTTATTAGACTATACGGTGACTTTTTCTTGATACTTGACGAAATAAGGACATATCAACCCGCTATTTTTGAATGGTTGCTGCATTATGCAGGCGAAGTTCAAATAAATGATGGTGGCAGAGAAATAATTGTTACTAACGGTGAAGCTAAAGCGAAAATATCATCAATTTTCCCATCTCATATAGCGGTAGAAAAAAGAGATGTCTATTCAACGGCATATATCGGCAGAACTGATACAAAATACTGCTCCTATCTGTCGATAGCTAAGCCCGACGGATTGCCAAACCGCGAGGCTATATTCCTTAATTTAATAAGCACTGACACATCAATAACAGCTAAACCAATTGAATCCGCCGATTGCATGGGTATGGAATTTACACGGAATAACATCAAGATAGAAATGTACTATAATCTTCGTTCGGATGGACGAAATATGCACGTCAACACAACTAATAATTTAGGCGGATATGAAACTGATGCGTATATCTTGGTTAAGGCTACAGAAAACGAAAAATCACGTTATTTGATGATATACGGAAGTTATCTGCGTAAAGACGGTGTGTCGATATATGAAAATTTCGCCAAAAAATTTGTATTTATATGAGGTGCTGTATGGAAGTATATAACGGAATATATAAATTTACTGTTGGGAATCCTGAAAAACTTACTCCGATGTCTTTATTTAACGTCAAGCCGCGAACCGCTGAACTTGCGAAGTTTAAGCCGAAAAAATGCAGGTTTGACAAATTTGGCATTGAAAGCATGATTACTCCCAAAGGCATGACGTTGAAAATACCGTTCGGAGATGAAAATATATATGGATTTGGTTTGCAGTTAAAGAGCTTTAATCATAAAAAACGAAAAGTACAGATAAGATGTAACGCTGACCCCTTATCTCCGAGCGGTGATTCCCATGCTCCGGTGCCGTTTTATGTATCTTCGGCAGGATACGGTGTTATTATAGATACTGCACGTTATGTTTCGTTTTATTGCGGCTCGAGTGCAAAAAAAGACGGCGGTACGGATATGCTGATAGATATTCCAGCGGTGCAAGGTGTTGATATATATATAATAGAAGGCAACAGTATGATTGAAGTTGTTCGAAAATATGTATTGTTTTCAGGTGGCGGAGCAAAAGTGCCGGACTGGGCGTTGGGTGTATGGTATCGTATGCACTCTAAAGCCACAGCGGAAGAAGCAATAAATATAGTTGAACACGAACTTCACGGTGCGGATATTCCCTGCGATGTATTGGGACTTGAACCTGGCTGGCAGACTCGCGCTTATTCATGCAGTTACAAGATTGACCCTGACAGAATGGCAAAATGGGACGAAATGATTTATCGTCTAAAAGAAAGAAATGTAAGGCTTAATTTATGGGAACACGCATATGTTCACCCCGAAGCGGATTTTCATGATGATATAGCCCCGTATAGTGGTGATTACCGCGTGTGGAATGGTCTTGTGCCTGATTTCGCAACTGATGAAGCTCGTGAGATATTTGCGAAATATCATAAAGATAATCTTATTGATAAGGGCGTATCGGGGTTTAAACTTGATGAATGTGACGGCTCTGATTATACTGGCGGTTGGGGATTCCCAAATAGCGCATCATTTCCGTCAGGATTAGACGGAGAGCAGATGCACAATATGTTCGGTGTGTTGTATCAGCGGACTATATTGGATGCATTTGGCGATAGAAGCGAAGGAAAAACGACTTTCGGATTAGTGAGGGCATCGCATTTGTTCGCCGCACCATTGCCGTTTGCACTTTACAGCGATTTATATGACCAAGCTGATTATCTGCGCGGAATAGTCAATGCGGGTTTCAGCGGGCTTTTGTGGACTCCGGAACTGCGAAACGCAGCGAGCTCGGAAGATATGATTCGCCGTATACAGATGCTTGTATTTTCCGCACTGACACATATAGATTGTTGGTTTATCAAAAATCCGCCGTGGTTTAACGTTAACCGAAACGAAAACAATGCTGATATTAGAATGTCGGAGAGTGCAAAAGTAAAGGATTTGGCTCGTTACTGGCTGAAATTGCGGAAGAAACTATTTCCGTATGTACGTGCCGCATTTGATAAATATGAATCTGAGGGGATTCCGCCGTTCCGTGCACTTGTGCTTGATTATGAGAATGATTCCGAAGTTATCAATATATCTGACCAATATATGATGGGCGACTGCCTGTTAATAGCTCCGCTTATAGCTAAACCTAATCAGCAGAGAGAATATTTGCCAGAACAGTATAATATGGGTGAAGATATACTGCTATCAGTATCAGATAGTCGATGTGTGTACCTGCCGTCCGGCAAGTGGCAGAATTTGTTTACAGGTGAAACACTTGCATCGGGTTGGCATGAAATAAGCTGTTCACTTGAACAGATGCCTGTATTTGTTGATATAGACAGCAAAAGCACTATGTTGAATTTCTTACCTGAGCTTTTTATTCATAAAAATTTTAATGATAAAAAATATTTGGAAGCAAATAATATTCTTCCCTTGACGCAAAATCGTTTTTGATTGTGGTTAAGTGTATAGAAAATGAGTCTGATACTCGTTTGGTATAAATGTTTTCATAAAAAATATATTTAAATTTAAAAAATCGCTTGACATAATAAAAAAAGTGTATAATATTATTATTGCTTTGATTTAAGACACAAGATAAAAGTTCGCTAAAATTTTTATTATCAAAATGGTAAGCTTACATTAATCGACAGTAGCTTTCTCCTGATTAGAATGGACAAAAACTAAATGTAGCAGTGGCGGAATTGGCATATGCGTATGTTTGAAGGGCGTGTCCTAAGGGATACGGGGTCAAGTCCCGTCAACTGCATTATGTCAAAAACTCCCATAATTTGGGAGTTTTTTCGTTGTTTTATGCAAAATTTTTTGAAAGAGTATGAAAAGTATCTAAAAGACCATTTATTGACAGATAAAACGCACAAAACACCAAAAACATCAATGGAAATGAGTTATATAATGACAATAGTAGTGTTTTTCCATCTGTCGAATCACAGGTATTTCAAATGGTACTACAAAGATTTCATCTGCGGCGACCCGAAGATTGCCGGATTTTTCGGCAAGCTCGTATCATACAACCGATTCATTGAGCTGATGCCAACAGTAGCTGCTCCACTAACATGGGTGTTTTGGCAAGTGCAGCGGCATAAGTTTTTTGGTTTCTACGACGCTTGAAGTATGCAACACAAGGAGAATAGGCATTTGACGGTCTTGCCAAAAGAGGCAAGAGTTCAACAGGTTGGTTCTTTGGGTTCAAACTTCACATAACTATCAATGACAAAGGTGAAATCATAGCTTTTTGCCTTACTCCCGGCAATATCGACGACAGGGATTGGAATGTCATATCCAGACTTACTAAAGAAATGTTTGGCAAAGTGTTTGCTGACATGGGCTATATTTCTGCCACTTTGTTCGAGATACTCTACAAAAATGCTATTCACCTTGTTACCAAGCTCAAGAAAAACATGCAGAACAAGCTCATCGACATGACTCTCAAATTCCTTCTCCGCAAACGAGTTATCATTGAGTGTGTAATCGATTTCCTAAAAAATATCTCTCTAATTGTGCATTCACGACATCGCTCTGTTGCCAATTTCTTGCTCAACATCATTTCTCGGCTTGTTGCTTATTCTTTCCTCCCCTAAATGCCTTCTTTGCACTTTTCTATTCTTTTCTTGACCTTTCCTCCATTTCTGCTTTGTTTTCTTTCGAACTCACGTTAAGTTTAACTTAAATTATCATTTTTTTCTGCATATGAACCTATCCCAAGTAGCTAACAAACCGGGAAGAACAAATACCACCAATACCATTGAACAACAAGCACCCTTTCCTATGGTAAGCAATATTTCGGAAACTGCTTGATTAGAGCTTTTGTATGCAAATCCGAGTATGAATGTTACACCGACTAAAATCAACCCTGATGTAAGAATTGTATGAATTGAATTGTTAAGGGCAGATTTAACAGATTCTTTCCTGTTCGCATAAGTCCGCGCCTCACGATAATAAGTTGTGTACAAAATTCCATAATCAATAGTTGCCCCCATCAGCAGGCATTGCACAATCAAGAGCGGCAGATAGTATATACTGCTTCCCGCCCCCATTGTGATAAATACCGCACATTGAATAACCGAAACAAGGATAATCGGAATTGAAAGCGAACGGAATGCTATGGCAACAACAATGAATATAGCAATTGCCGTAAGTATCGTTATAAAATTATTCTCACTGGGGAAGCTGACTGACATCTCATAAGCAATCGCCGAACTGCCGACAATATAATATTTGCCGGAAATAATGTCACTCAACTCCTGTTCCAGCTCGCGTAAAAAGGCGAAAGTTTCATCAGATTCTTCTTTCAAGCTCGTATTGATGATGAGCCGCGAATAGTTAACCCCGACAAGCTGCTTTATTCCGTCGTCCATTTCGGCGGGAATCGATATGATTTTTTCCGCTGTATCTCCGGTGAAATACGGCTTAAATGATTCATTTTCGGCGACATTATCCGTAATGAACTTCATAAATTCATACAGTGATATTTTTTCGTTAGGTATATCTCCCTGCACAACGGCGTAAAAATTGTATAGTTGTTCCGTTATTGCCGCATCCATATTGATATATTCGGCAAGCTCTGCACTTGTCATTTCCCGTTCCGTAACATTGCCAGTTTCGCTCATTTCGGAAAGCCGCACCATTACGTCCTCTGTAAACATAGGGGCGAATTGAGGATTAGCCGCAATATCAGTCATAAGAAACTGCGTTAACTCTGTCATTTCGATTTTGCCGTCCTCTGTCTGTCCGTTTATGTTAAAATAATACCCGAATACCTGCTGTACAACAATTTCCTCCATACCGCTGTATACGGCAAATTCTTCGGCAGAAACTTTGATTTCACCACCAAAAGCATCAAGTTGTGCCATAGTGTCCTCAACAAAGAAGGAAGAAAACTGTTCATTTGCGGCAACATCGTTAGTTAAAAACTCAAGAAAATCACCGAATACGATTTTTCTTTCCGTCAGAACACCTTTTTCGCTGAAATAGTAGTTATACATCAGTCCGATAAGTGTTTCATCCATACCGACAGCGGCTGAAAGTTCTTTATAGGTCATTTCTTTCCCAAGAGTGGTTGAATAAGCGTTTACGCTGTCCACATACTTGTGTTCTTCCAATTTATTCGCAAAGGGGGCAATTTTGCTTTCATTGCTGCTTTCATAAACAACTACGATTGAATTATTAGGCGTAAATACTTGATTGATTTTATTATAATCATTCATTGTATAGGTGATGTCAACATTGCTTCGGAGCAAAAAACTGCCCGCAAAAAAAATGATAAATCCAACAAAAATAAAGATACGGGCGGAATATTCAAAGGAGGCGATTTTATCCATTTTTATATGCAGGGATTTTTTTGCCGTTTTTTCAATTAATTTATCCGCCATAAGAATTAACGAAGCAAGAACGGTGAAGATGCAGAGCAGACTGAAAAATACACCTTTAGCAAGCACTAACCCCAAATCCATTCCGATTGTAAAACTCATAAACACAAGCATAAGCATACCAACAATTGTTGTGATTGAACTGCTTGAAATTGCTACAAAGGCGTTGACCAAAGCCTTTTTCATAGCCTCAAATTTATTCGGTTCGGTTTGTTTTTCTTGCCTGTATCTGTTAAGTAGCATAATGGAATAATCCATTGACAAAACAAGTTGTAAAATCGAGGAAATAGATTTTGTTATATCCGAAACGCTGTCGAATATCACATTTGTTCCCATATTAAGCAGGATAGCCACGCCTATATTCACAAGGAACAGCAACGGCTCAATCCATGAATTGCACATCAAAAACAGTATGACAAGCAGTATAGCAATCGCAGCACTAAACAACAGTGCAAGATTCATTGTCAGATTTCCGGCAGCTTCCCCACTCATAAAAATATCCGGATATTTTTCCTGTATGGTATCAACAACCGCCGCTGCTTCGGGTGAATACGCATCGAAACTGATTGTGACACCATATAGTGTATATTCATCCTTGTTGTCCTTGTCCGCATCATAGGAAACATTTTTGACGTTTTCTATCTCTGAAAGTTCATCGAATATGAGCATTTTATCACTTTCGCTTAAACCGCTGAATATCACATTTACCGAGCAAGTTTCCGGAAATTCACTTTCCATGATGTCAATACCGATTTTTGTCAGTGAATCGACGGGTAAATATTTTGACATATCCGTATTGACCGATACTTTTGTTGACAGCCACACACAGATTAATGCGAGCAGTATAAACATAGTAAGTATAATTATTCTTTTCTCAACGATGAAATTTGCTAACTTTTTCATAGTTTCCTCCAAAATAAAAAAATAAATGTTGACTTTAAAACTAATTTACATTATACTGTTCATATGCACATATTGCAACCAACTGTTGACTTTAAAACTGGTGCAAAATCAACATAATTTACAAATGTGTTGATTTTGCAACATAATCATATTATTTGTGGAGGGAATGGAAAGGGGATAATAATCATGAAAGATAACCAACGTATACGATTGTCAAAAAGAATACTGAAAGATAGCCTTATTAATCTTTTAAAAGAAAAAAATATTCACAAAATATCCGTAAGGGAAATTTGTGACAGTGCACAAATCAACCGCACGACTTTTTATAAATATTACGGCAGTCAATACGACCTTTTGGGAGATATGGAAAATGACATTCTAACGAAAATTGGCACTTTTTTGACTGTCGATGAAAATTACACGGGGGACAGACTGACCCTCATAATAGAATTTCTTGATGAAAATATTAATTTGTGTAAGATTTTAATTAACAACAACGTAGACCCTGAATTCCCGGAAAAACTATTCAGTCTTCCTGCTATTAAGCAACAAACGGCACAATATACGGATAAATTTGGCGATGACAACTCAGAATATATTTTTGCTTTTGTTGTAAACGGAGGGTACAGTACGGTAAAAAAATGGATAAACAAAGAAAAGCGCGAATCTCCGGAGGAAATAGCGACTTTGTTAAATAGCACAATTATGCAATTATTTATGAATTCGTAAGATTGGCGTCCGGGCGCATATACAGCACCTGAAAGCGTATGCGAGCAAAGAGGCATTGAAAAATGCCTGTGTTGACCCACGCTTCTCTCTTGTCACTTGCGGTATTGCTCCTATATTTGAACAATTAGGCATCAAATGGGCTGCGCCGGTATATGATGCAAAAGCCTATTCGAATTTTGATGCAGCATATGCAGCAGGGGCGACTTACGGTCATAACATACTCAAAATCTACGATGATATGTCGGCGTTCAAAACAAAGGCGGATAATTTTTCACGCGGGTTTATTGTGATATTTATATTTTTCAACGTATATTGTTCCACCCGCGGATATTTAAATGAAACATTGCGAAATTCAATATGTATATCATCAATTTTATCGAGAGTTTTGAAACTGCCACGTTTTTTATTTTTTCCAATTTTCAATAATTGCACATACATATCAATATAATTATTTATCAATCCTAAGCCAACAAGATTATAAATTACATTATAAATCGATTTTCCGAATTGGCTTGCCGCATTTACATACATGGTAAAATCGCCTATGCCTATTACTCCTGTAAAGGGTTAAAGAACGAGTAAAATATATTCATGCAGGCGGAACGGACGAATTTTATAAAAAATGTGGATTTGTGGAAACTCCTTATGGCGTATAGGCAACAAAAGAAGGGTATGAATTTATTGCATCCTGTGTTCAACCAAATGTTTTGCCCTAAATTTAATTCAGCTTTATGCAATTAAAAATATAAATAATACAATTTTACAGGAGGTCGTATGAACATAAAAAGAAGAAGATACAGCTTATTGGTGGATTTTCAAAAAATATATGATTTTTTAGAAGATAATTATGTATATCCCCGTTGGTGGCTTACCCCGCAGTATTGGGAATATGCACATTACCACCCCCAGTTTAATCATCGTTTAGCCCATCGCATGGGGATATTGGAAGATGGGGGGGAAATCGTAGGCGTTGCTTTCTATGAGATGGACTTGGGTGCGGGAAACTTTGTGATAAAAGCGGGATACGAATTTTTAAAGCAGGAAATATTGGAATATGCTGAAAAAGAGTTGGCGAAAGTTGAAAATGAGAAGCATATCTTTGAAACATACAGCTATGCCAGCGATGAGGAAGATAAATTTTATTTAAGCAATGGCTATGAGCGTGCCAATACCGAGCCTATTGTGATATATGCGTATGAAAAGGATTTCGTTCAAAGAAAACTGCCCGATGGATTTTCAATCATATCTCTTGATGATGAAGTTGACGAATTGAAAATAAAACGCTGTCTATGGAAAGGCTTTGACCACGGAAATGAGATTGAAGACGAAGATATAGATGGTAATATACATGCCGGAACAGCACCGCACTTTAGAAGTGATTTAACTACGATAATAAAAGCCCCTAATGGCGAGTACGCTTGTTTTGCTGGAATGTGGGTAGACGCAAAGAACAAGTACGCATATCTTGAGCCATTGGCGACCGTGCCTGAGTATAGGCGCATGGGGCTTGCGACAATAGCGTTTATGGAGGCAATGAGAAAAACCGTACCGTTCGGAGCGAAATACTGCTACAGCGGCACAAGGGAATTTTATCACTCAATCGGCTGCGAGACGGTCGGATATGTGCATAACTGGAGAAAAGAGTGGTAATATTTATATTATATAGGGGGAGTTATGAGATTAAAATATAATGATTTAACAATACGGGAAGCAACGCAGGACGATGCGGATTATCTTCACAAATACTGGAATGACGGAGGGTGGGATATAAGCATTGACAGAGTTCGGGAAATGCTCGAGCAAGGGCAGAAAGCGGGAACGCCCCAGCATATGATTGAACTTAGCGGGCGGCTTATCGGTGATATTCATTACGGTGCGGACAAAGATGGCGCAGATATTGGAATATATATTCGAGATGATAATGAAAAGGGAAAAGGCTACGGTACATTGGCAATGACTATGCTGATTGACAGTCTGTTAAAACATTACGGCTACGAAAAGATTCTTATTAACACAAGTATAAACAACGGAAGTATGCGGCATATTGCGGAGAAAAAATTTGATTTAACGCCTGTAGTACATGAAAATGTGTTACAGGAACAATCGGGTACATATGAATCTTATGTCGAATATGGTCTTACAAAAGAAAACTGGAAAAATGAAATTGCCTATGAGTTCATAGGTGAATGCTAATAAGGAAGGTAAAATGATGCGGGAAGAAACAGACAATAGACTGGCTGAATTATCGCCTGAGTCTACCAAAGTTGTTACTGCATCGAGGGAAATATTATAGAGTAATCATTACGCAGAATTAGAGGGTATGGTCGGTTGTCCATACCCTACACGATGGGTTCTGAGGGATAAATAGTGTAAATGGAATAACCCCACAAAAAATGTTAATAATAAATTTGTGACATAAGACGAGCAATGCTGGAGAGCAACTCACCGCTTGTCACGGCTTAAACGATGAAACGGTGGACTTGAAAGGTTCGCCGTTTTGCATTTCATCGGATAAGCCAAAAGCGAATAAACTCCGGCGGTCGCAACCGCCGCTCTCTGCGTTCTACGCGATGAATCTGTCGGCGAAGTAAATAGCGAACTGGCTTGGCTGTAAGCCATGCCCCAGTTCTTTACAGTCATCGTCCATTTTTTAGTGATCTCCTTTACGGAGAGAAACACAACTTTTCTGATGGAGTCGTCTGTAGGGAAAATTGCTTTTGATTTCGTGAATTTACGCACCATTCGATGGTACGCTTCAACGGCGTTTGTGGCATAAATCAAGTGACGGATTTGTTCGGGGTACTCAAAAAATGTCGTAAGTTCAGCCCAGTTTTCGTCCCATGAACGTAATATAGCAGGATATTTCTTATCCCATTTCTCCCTAAATTCTTCCTTTGCATACTCCGCATCGTCAAGATTTACTGCTCCGTATATCTTTTTAAGGTCAGCATAAATCTTCTTCCTGTCTTAAGGTCATAAGCGTACAGTTAAGGAAAAAGAAATAAATAAATGATAAAATAAAAGATATGATTAAAGGAAATATAGGAATAGAAACGATAAAAGAAATACTGCCTCCAGAATGGGAAAAGCAAGCGAGAGAACTGGGAGCGATAAAACGGGGCAGAGTAATAAAAAGCGCGGAAGAACTATTAATATTGAACTTGCTGTATCAAACAAGCGGGAAGTCATTGGGAGGAACTTCGGCAATATTAAAGTCAAGCGGGAAACTGAGCATGAATAAAAATGCAGTAAACGAACGGATACAAAAAAGCACGGAATGGAATAAGTGGTTAAGCGAGAACATAAGCCGGCGAGCAGGTCTGCTGGGTGAGAAACCAGAGTGGCTAAAAAACAGGCGTGTACTGGCTATAGACAGTACGGACGAAAGGTGTACGGGAAGCCAAAACGCAGATTATCGATTACATTACAGTATGGATATATTCACGCTTGAGGCTATAGAAGTGAAAGTTACAGACTACAAAGAAGGGGATAAGCTTACCCAGTATGAAGCAATAGTGAAAGGTGACATAATCGTGGCGGACAGGGCATATGGCACGATAAAATCAATAGAATACGCAATGAAGTATGAAGCGGATTATGTGCTGAGGCTGAGAGCAAACGCATTCAATTTGTATGATGAGGTAGGGAAACGCATAGATTTTGCTGATAAAATCAAAAAGATGAAGCAAGGTGCATATAAAGAATTGAATCTTAACTACAAGTCACGAAATAAGTTACATCCAGTGCGTTTGTGTATATACAGAAAAACAGATAAAGAGAGTGAGAACGCCGATATTCAGGCAAAAAAATCCAACAAAGGAAAGATGAGAGGCAAAGTAAGCGAAGTTCAAAAACTCTACGGTAAATTCGTTATTGTTGCGACTTCTTTGCCTGAAACCCCTGAAAAAATCTTAGCTCTCTATCGTCAACGCTGGCAGATTGAGTTATTATTCAAACGCCTGAAAAGTATCTTTCACTTAGATGAACTGCCGGCAAAAAAGCCGGAGTCTGTAAAGGCTTGGTTCTATGGCAAGTTGCTCTTAGCCACTATTTGTGAAGCCCTTGATAACATAGGGCGTTTTTCCCCCTGCCTCAAATTTCCCTTTGATGCAATCCAGTAAATGGGGTGAATTATCATTTCTCTTTCTGCTCGTGCAATTTGCTCTCTTATATGCTTTGGATTCTTTACAGGTCTTTCATTTTTTACACAATATCCCTCTTTTCTGTGCCTCTTCTAAGCGTTACAGACCTTTGGCTTTCTTGGATTTCCTTGCCAAATATGCTTAACTGTACGCTTATGCCTTGAAGGGTTTAAGTACTTTATATAATGCAAGTTCCAACGGTGAAAAAATTTCACCGTTTTTTCATATAGGTCTTGCTTGTGACGTAGGGTAATGTGTTATACTGTAGGCAGGAGGTTATGAATATGGAAAAATACAGAGCAATTCCACAAGGATTTATGACTGTTGGAGAACTGGCTAAAAAGATGAACACCACCGTCCGCACTCTGCAATACTACGACAGAGAGGGTTTACTCTCGCCGTCAGCCTCAAGCGAGGGCGGGCGGCGGCTTTATACCGATAAGGATGTTATTCTGCTCCACCAGATACAATCCATGAAGTATCTCGGCTTTTCGCTTGACGACATTAAGAACCGACTTGTATCGCTGGAAGCCCCGGCGGAAGTCGCCGCCGCGTTGACAGAACAAGCCGAAGCAATTCAGAAGCAGATGGCATCACTTGCAGAGGTACTGCGAACGCTTGAAAAGCTCCGCAATGAAACTTTTCAGATGCAAACGGTAGATTGGAAAAAATACGCCGACATTGTTGTGCTGATGCAAATGGGTAATGAGAATTATTGGGTAATCAAACATTTTGACGATAAGACACTGGACGTTTTACGAAACCGATACGGAAACGGAGACGGTGATGCGGTTTGGGCTACTATGGAAGGAATGTTCGACGAAGCTGCGAAATTACAAGCGGCTGGCGTCTTACCGGACAGTGATTGTTTTTAGTATAATGGAAATATAGCAAATATAAGAGAATAAGTGTAGCACCTAAAAAAGGAAAAAAAGAAGTGTTAAACTGTATAAAAAAATACAGGAGGACACAGAAAGGTGTTAGATTTGAAAAGACAAAGCTATATAGGGAATTTAGAACAGTATGAAGGGATGAGTTTGCGAGGAATAGCGAAGAAAACAGGACATCACTTCAATACAGTAAAAAAATATGTGGAGAAAACGGACTGGAACGGCGAATATAAAGCACGTAAAGAACAGGCATCAAGGCTCGACCCGTTAAAGGAGATAATAGAGGAATGGATAAGGGAGGACATGAAGAGGGGACGAAAATACCGGAGGACAGGGAGTAAAATATATAACGATTTGGCGAAAGACGAGGAGCATTCAAAGCAGCTAAGGGTAGGGAAACAGAGCGTAATAAATTATGTGAGCAAGCGAAAAAAAGAGATGAGCAGAGAAACATATAATACGGCGATGTTCGCAATGCACGCAATGTGCGAAGCACAGGTGGACTTCGGAGACGTACTGGTAAAAAGCATTCGTGGGACAGAGGAAACATGGCACGAGTTAGTAGTGTCATTTCCGTGGAGCAATGCGGGCTTTGCACAGATATGCCGATATGAAACGAAAGAGTGCTTATGCGAGGCATTGATACGAATATTCGAATATATCGGAGGAGTGCCGTTACGAATACTATTCGACAATATGAGTAGCGCAGTAGTACATGTAGAAGAACACGGGAATCGGAAAGTAACAGAAATGTTCATGCGGTTCACAATGCACCACCGATTCAAGGCGGAGTTCTGCAATCCGGACAGTCCGAACGAAAAAGGTAACGTAGAAAACAAGGTAGGATATATACGGAGAAACTATCTGCTTCCACCGCCAGAGATTACGGATTTAGAGAAATACAATGCCCAACTGCTGAGGGAGTGCATGGATGACTTGAAACGTGAGCATTATGTCAAAGGTGAGATGATAAGCGAACTGTTTGCGGCGGAACAAGAGGCATTAATACCATTGCCCAAAGAAACATTCCGAGTGTTCACACTTGAAAAAGTGAAGACAGATAAATACAGTTTTATCCAATATGACAGTAACAGATATTCAACCTCGCCGGAGTACGCGAAGTGTGAGATGTGGCTTGAAGTTGGGGCATACGAACTGCGTGTGTTGAACAACAAGTATGAGCATATAGTCACACATGAGCGAAAATATGGACGGGAGAGTTTGCCAACGATTGATTTTGAGAATTACATTGGAGAACTGAGCCGAAAACCGAGAGCCTTTCTGAGTTCACCGTATTTTCCAACATTGCCGCAGTCAGTACAAAAGCATCTTAAAGACTGCACATATCCAGAACTGAAGAAAATGCTGTTAACTCTTGTACCCATAATCAAGGACGGCAAAATCGGAGATGCGGCTGCGGTATTAGAACTCACGACAATTCGAGATACAGAGGAGTTCAAAGTGGCATACCGTGCCTTAACCGAGGATGTCCGACCGCTTGACTCCGTGATAACGCCCAACACTCCGCAACAGCCGCCGTATCTACCGAAGCTCGACGGTTACAATGCGTTGATGGGAGGTGATCGCTGATGGATAAGGCACTCATCGAATCATGTAAGAAACTGCACTTCGGCAGTGGATTTGTGGCAAAAGCAAAAAAATCAAAGCGGACAGCCACCTTGAGTTTCTTCTGAAATTATTCGATTCCGAGATAGAGGAACGTGACAGAAAACGCCGCAATGGCTACATGAAAGCCGCTAAATTCGATATTATCAAGACTTTTGAAAACTACACTTTCGAGGACATCAAATTTCCCGCCTCGCTGACCGCAGATGACATTATTGATTGCAGTTTTGTTCCCAAGCGGGAGAACCTCATACTTTACGGCAATGTTGGCGCAGGCAAAACCCATCTTGCCATTGCTACAGGAGTAGCCGCCTGCGATGCAGGATTTAGGACGCGCTTCTGGCGCACTGCTACTCTCGTAAATGCACTTATTGAAGCCAAACACAAAGGCGAACTCTCTCTTTTTATGAAGCATTTCGACAAGATTGATTTGCTTATCTGCGACGAATGGGGTTATGTTCCCATTGATAATGACGGCTCCAAACTCCTCTTTCAGGTCATTTCCGAATGTTATGAGCGTAAATCCATCATCATTACTACCAACCTCGAATTTGCTCACTGGAACGATATTTTCGCCGATACCAAGATTACTGCTGCGCTTCTTGACCGCGTTATTCATCATTCTCATCTCCTTGATTTCACCAACAGGGATTCAAGACGACTTTTGGATGCACTTGGCAATAAATCTTTAAAAAAATAACTTAGCACATCACCGTCATAATTTTTATTTCTGCTACAAAAAAGTTTTTATATTTGTTACACTTTTTTATTTATAAAGACAATAATGGGAGAGGTGAAGCAATGAAGCGTACAATGTCACGCAGAAAAACACCGTGGGAAGGAGAAGCGAACTTGAAGGCGACCCAAATATTTCCAAAAGAAAACTATGCGTCAGAATATGAAGCGCGTCATCGCAAAGTGTCCGAGAGGTGCGAATCAGAGATGATCAACTCGTATTGACCCGCCAAATGTCCATTCTGTGAATCATTCAAGTTCAGAAAAAACGGTTATACCAAAAGCGGTGTGCAACGCTATATGTGCAAGTGCGGAAAGACATTTCTGCCCACAACAGGCACAATCATTGATGAACATCGGATTTCAATAGGAGAATAGATAGATTATAGCTTGAACTTGTTCCATCACGTAAGCATTACCGCCGACTCATGGAACAACAAAAACGCTTTCATAACGTCGAGATATTGGCTGCAAAAGCTATTTCTGACGCTTGAAGGGGTTCAAAACAGCGTGATTTTGTCCGGTAAAGTCTGGCTTGACGAAACTTTTTACTCAGTCCGTTCGGAAGATATAGTTCGCAATGAAGACGGCAGTCTGCCTAAGGGGTTATCTCTGAATAAAATCTGCATTGGCATTGCCACCGACAAGGAAAACAGCGTTATGTTGGTTGAAGGTAATGGTAAACAATCTCAAAAGAAGACGTTTGAGGTGTTTAGAAGACATATCAAATGCGGTTCGCATTTGATTCACGACGACGACAACTCACACCATCTCTTAATCAAGAGGCTTTCCCTGGATATCCTTCAAAAACCTTGAAGGGGTTGCCGGATAACGAAAATCCATTGAATCCCGTCAACCGCGTCCACGCGATTCTCAAAACTTTCCTGAACTCGCACAGCGGCTTCAAACGTGACGATATGCATAACTATCTGAATCTCTTTGCGTTTGTCACAAATCCGCCGACAGAACTGTTGGAAAAAGGGGAGCTTGTTATCAATCTGGAATTTCAAAATCCCAGATTGATACGATTTCGAGACTTCATTCGCTCTAATTAGGGCTTTTGAGTCATTATCTGCTACACTATGCTTTTCGGGTTTTTTTATCTTTTATATTTTACAGAAAATTTATGACAGACTCAAAATCCCTAAATTGCTGTGTGTCGAATATAAATTTATTTTTTTAAATTTTATATTTGACAAAATATTTGTGGCATATTATAGCAATATATGATATAATTAATATAATTGTTTAATATATATTTATATAAAAAGGATTTTTTATTATGAAATATAGACTTGATAAAAAAAGCGGAAACAAACTTTCTGTATTGGGTTACGGCTGTATGCGGTTTCCCCGCAACGGAAGCAAAATTGATTTGCCTCGCTCAACAAAATTATTGCACACTGCTATCGAACGGGGAGTGAACTATTTGGATACGGCTTATATATATCCGGGGAGCGAACACGCTGTCGGCAAAATACTTGAGGGAGGTTGGCGAGATAAAGTATATATCGCAACTAAACTGCCGCTGTTTCTTTGCCGCACAGCGGCAGATATAAATAAATATTTTGACAGGCAGCTTGAAACCCTCCAAACAGACCATATAGACTATTATTTGATGCATATGCTTTCAGATACAGCCACATGGCAAAAACTATGTGGTTTGGGTATAGAAAAGTGGATTGAAGAACAGAAAAAAAGCGGACGGATTCGGCAACTGGGATTTTCATATCACGGCGGACGTGATGAATTTGCAAAGCTGATAGATACGTATGATTGGGATTTTTGTCAAATACAATATAATTATATGGACGAAAACAATCAAGCAGGCAAAACAGGACTTCAAAAAGCTGCCGCAAAAGATATACCTGTAATTGTGATGGAGCCGCTTCTCGGCGGAAGATTGGCTAATGGATTGCCGCCGTCTGCAAAAGATATTTTTAAAAAAGCGAAGCCCGATTCTACACCTGCGGAATGGGCGTTAAAATGGATATGGAATCACTCTGAAGTTACTTCACTGCTATCAGGTATGAGCGATGAAGCACAGCTCGAAGAAAATCTTAAAATAGCAGATACAATAGAAGCTGACTCATTAACACAGGACGAAACAAATATAATAAATAAAGCGATAGAAGAAATAAGAAAATTGACTAAAGTAAATTGCACCGCTTGCGGATATTGTATGCCTTGTCCCGCAGGGGTTGATATTCCTATGTGTTTTTCCACATATAATACTTCATTCGCCATAAGCAAAAGTGCGGGAACAAGTCAGTATATGCAAAATACGGGTGGGCTGACACCAAATCAACATTATGCAAGTCTTTGCACAAAATGCGGAAAATGCGAGCAGCATTGCCCGCAAAATATTAAAATAAGGCAGTCTCTTGAAAGTGTTGCCCGCAGAATGGAGCCTTTTTGGTTCAAACCCGCTATGTCTGTTGCTCGTACTTTTATGGGTGTAAAAAAGAGCAAATAACTTTCGGCGGAGGCAGATTAGGGAACTTTTTATAAAAAGTTCCCTAATAACCCTCAAAAATTTTTAACAAATTATATGAATTATATTAAGTTTACACGACATAATAAACACCTAAACCGTTGTAAGTATCATAACTTGCACCCAAAGCATTGATTGATTTTAGTTCATCGACAAGCATTTTCATTTCAGGATTCTCAGGTTCCATGTTATGTATAACTATTACAGAGCCTTTTCTCAAGAGATGTTTTGCTGATTTCAGAAGTGAGCCGTATATACGTTTTCCTCTGTATTCGGGACGCGGGTCATCACCTCTTCCTGTTGCGTCAAGTATAAGCATATCGATTAGCTCTGTTCGGGCTGATAATAATTTCTCCGCATCTTCACAGTATATTTTTGCATTGTCGATATAACCCAATTGTTCAAAATTCAATTTTGCCAGTTCACAGACTTCATTGTCTACATCTGATAAAACCATTGTACCACCGTTTTCTTTTACAAATTTCATAGCCCATATTGCAAAATAGCCGTAATATGCCCCTGCTATGAAAGCATTTTTCGGCGGCGAAATTTTTGTTACAGCATATAAAAGCCGTTCGTCTTCAGGATAGATGCACGTAAAAAAATCTCCGTGATTATAATTTTCACGAATATGTTTTCTATATTCGTCGAATCCGTCATATATACCGTCGGTGTTTAGTATAATATCGTTATCTGCAAGATATCCGATAATTGTTTCAGCCGGCAATTTTTCATCGGGAGGAGTTAACGAGATGCGGTGAAAATTATAGTTATTAAATCCTGCGACATTTGATAGGCTTGTATCTGTACGCATAGCTTCTTCAAACTGTTTGGAGTCGATTTTTCTATTTAAATAGTCTTTATAATACTCTTTTGATGATAATACTTTTTCCACATAAAATACAAATTGTCCATTTACGATAAATTTCATAAATAATATTTCTCCTTTTATTTTTATATAATTATACTCTTGAAATTTTGTATTGTCAATAGATATAAGCGGATATAAGAGAATACAAAATGATATAAGTTTCATTAAAAAATAGGGCGTAATGTTTTCCATTACGCCATTTTACAAATAGATTTAATTTAAGATAAAATTTTACGTTTATTGATTGCACGAATCTGATGAATCGTCGCAATCACAAGACGAATCATCACAGCCGCAAGACGAGTCATTACAATCACAAGATGAATCATTACAATCACAAGATGAATCATCGCAACATGAATCGGAATCATTTTCAGATTCGCAACAACAACATTCTTCCTCTTCTTCAACTATTTCAGGCTGTTTTGCTCCGCAAGCATAGCAAAAGATATAGCTTTTGTCTACTTTTTCTCCGCAACTTATACAGAATTTTTTATTGGATATGCTTGCAGTTTTTGCTTTTTGGTCATTGATTGCTGTTTCGATTTCATCAACACATTTGCATAAGTCCATAACAGGTGCTGCATCTGTCCCAACCACGACTTCAATATTTTTTTTGTGCAACTCATGTACTAGTTTGCCTATTTCTTTATAAAGATTATCGCGTTTGGCTTCATCGAGTTTTATATTAACAGATGCCTTTGTCAGCTCTACAGCGTCGCCGGACACTTTCATTGCTCTTTTTGCTGCGTCTTTTGCAGCTTTGCTTAAATTATCAAAAAATTCGTTCACAGATATTACCTCCAAATTATAATATAAATCAATAAATTAAGTATACGCATATATGCAAAAATTATGTCTTTTATATTTATTATATTCATCTTTCATTACAATGCTATATAATGCTATATACTATTTCTTATATAATATTATACAACAAAAACAAATACTTTGCAATAGGAAATGCAAAAATTATTATATTATATTATAAATGTTAAATGTTTATCTATTTTTAATCGGCTGTCTGCTGTTTAGAAAATCAAAAATGCCTTGAGTTTTCCCATTAAATTCGTTAAAAGAAAAGCAAATGAATTTAATATTTAAAAAAAGTTAATAATATTGAAATATCTAATATATTATATTGTAATAAAATATAATTGGATAATATTCTGAGAGGTGCTTTTATGGCTGAAATTATAGGAGAACAAACGATTACTTTCTCAATAAAAAATGAAAAAGAACGTCAGATGCACAAAACGCTGTCTGATGTGTATCACGCTTTAGTCGAAAGAGGATATAATCCTGTGAATCAAATCGTTGGTTATATACTCTCTGAAGACCCGACTTATATAACGAATCATAACAATGCGCGTTCAGAAATAAGAAAAATAGACCGCGATGACCTTTTAAAAGTTATGGTTCAGCATTATCTTAGCATAAATCGAAATTGACATTTTACAAGAATCAAATTGAATTTAAAATAGCAGTGAAGCGAAATATAGAGGTGCTTTTATAGCTGAAATTACAGGGAACAAACTTAATATAAATAGAAAGTGATATAGATATAGCAAATGCAGTATTCTGTTTTTAATATAAGAAATAAAGATGGTGAAATAACGGACAAGCTAAAACTTTCGAAATTGTGTTTTGGTTCTCTCTGTATGGATACTTCAGTCCACCCTTCCGGTTGAAGACGGGGCTGAAATTATGTTGAGAGCGTTCGAACAAGATGTAAATTTTATTGATACTGCACAGCTCTATAAGACATATTGTTATATAAGACGTGCTTTAGAATTATTTTCAAACAAGAGAGGAAATAAAGACGCATCAAAAGATATTATTATTTCTACAAAAACTTATGCCTATACTGCACAAGATGCAAAAAATGCTCTTGATGAAGCGCTTTTTGAACTTGGACGCGAATATATAGATATTTTTATGCTACACGAACAGGAAAGTATACATACCCTGAACGGACATAGTGATGCACTTGAGTATCTCTTTGAGATGAAAGAAAAAGGTAAAATAAAAGCTGTGGGGATTTCGACGCATCATATATCGGGAGTTTTGGGGGCAGTCGAATGGAATAAAATCAGAAAAGCCGGTCAGGGCAAACTTGATATTATTCATCCTATATATAATATAAAAGCTCTCGGCATATGCGACGGAAACGAAAATCCCGAAATACGTCTTGCAGAGATGGAATACGCATTGAAAACTGCAAAAGAAGATGATATTTTTATTTTTGCTATGAAAGCTTTGGGCGGGGGAAATCTTTTTTCAGTCGCTTCTCAAGCATTTGATTTTGTATTGAATAAACCGTTTATTGACTCGATAGCCGTCAGGATGAAAAGTTTTCTTGAAGTTGATTCGAATATTTTATATTTTGCTAAAAGAAAATTTACGCATGAGTATTACACCGGCAATATGACAGGCACAAAACATCTTCATATAGATAACTGGTGTACGGGATGCGGCAGATGCAAAAACATATGTCCCGCAGATGCGTTGACCATTAAAGAATACGCAATTTGCGATACTGCAAAATGTGTTTTATGCGGATATTGTTCTTCAGTATGTAAAGACTTTGCCATAAAGATAATATAAGCGATATAAGTGTAGACTGCGACTAAATTAAGTTAAAGTACGCAAATTATATGGTGAAAAAGAATGGAAAGGTGAATAATTTTTATGGTAGATAAAGAAAGAGCGATAATAACATACAAAGGTCGACCGCTTGTACGAAAAGATAAAACAATATGTTTTGGAAACGTAACTGACAGATATGTATTGATTTTGACAATTCTTGAAACAAAAACACAAAAAGGGCTTGATGTAGCATCAAAAGTTCTTGTACAGCTTCAAAATACAGATGAAACTGTGAATTCAAAAGACAGAGTAGTAAAATCTATAGAGAAAAATTCTCTCTATGAAGCTTTTGATATAGGTGAAATTTGGTTGGACAGATTGCTTGCCGAATAATTATATTACTTTTCTTATTTAGCTTATTTAGAAAAAATTTAAAAAAATATATGGTCGGGCTTTCATGCCCGACCGTTTTTTATTTTTTATCCCATTATATATTTTATCAGCTTATCTAATTCTAATTTATTCATGTTCAAAAATTTCACACGAATATCAAAATCACCGGGGAGTGCCAAATTCTTATTTTCCATGCAATTAACTACTTCTGCTTGCGTTTTCAATCTTTCACCATTGGCTTCAACAATACAGTCTAAAATCGTTTCTCTAGGTATTTGCACGTTAGCTATGCTTCTGAATCCGCCGGCGCTAACATCTTTTGTTTGTAACTTAAAATATCCGCCCATCATTTCAAGTTTCTTTTCGTTAATCCACATATTTTCAATTTCAGCTAATTCTTTATTCAAATCCTGGAATTTAAAATATATATTTAATTTTATATCAATTCTGACATAGTCGCGGCGTTGATGTTTTTCAGGATATGTCATTATACATAAATTCATGATGTCGAATCTGTTTATGACAAGCATTTTCATAAAATTGTCCATATGCTCTTTAGGCAAATTCTTATTTATGGGCATTTCATGAATGTTTTCTTGGGAAATTCCTTTGAGTCCTGTAATCACAGCCTCAACTATATATAACTCATTAGTATCCGGATATGCCAAAGCTATTTTTTCATTTTTTGAGTATTTCATCCTTGTGGTTTTGTCTGAGAATATGCCAAGTGTAAGAATTCCTTTATCGCTATTGATAAAACCGCCTACATATTTATCTTTTAATTTGGGGAATTTAAAATTAGGAATATCTCCCATTGAAAAAAAACTCTGTCCTACAAAATACTTTTCTATTATTTTTTCGGATTTAGCATAATCTTCGGCAGTTAACATATCAGGCAAATTATCCTTTAATGTATTTAGAGTTTCGTTATCTATTTTTTTTCTATAATATTTTTTCGGTTTACTCATCGCTTTTCCTCCAAATCATTTATCTTTTCTCTATTATATCATGTATTTTATTTTTTTTCAAGATATTATATACTCGTTCCAGCAATTTTCTTTGCAAATATTTCTTTGAGGCTTTCTGTATAAGGCGCACGGGCAATTCCATACTCTGTTATAATTGCAGTAATAAGTTCATTATCCGCAAAATCAAATGCGGGATTATATACTTTCACACCTTCGGGAGCCATACGTTTTTGATACCACATATCTGTTACTTCATGAGGACTGCGTTCTTCGATTATAATGTCTTCGCCCTTTTTTACACTCATATCTATAGTTGAAGTTGGCGCACATACATAAAACGGAATTCCATAATATTTTGCGAGTATAGCTACGCCTGATGTTCCAATTTTATTGCATGAATCTCCGTTTGCGGCAACACGGTCACATCCAACAAATACAGCCTGTACCCAACCGTTTTTCATAACCTGTGACGCCATATTGTCGCAAATTACAGTAGTATCAATGCCATTAGAATATAACTCAAATGCGGAAAGTCTTGCACCCTGTAACAATGGACGGGTTTCATCAGTGAATACCTTAAATTTATATCCCCTTTCATGCCCCAAATGAACAGGCGCAAGAGCTGTCCCGTATTTTGCCGTAGCGAGTTGCCCCGCATTGCAGTGCGTCAATATTCCATCGCCGTCCTTTATCAGTTCTAGGCCGTATTCTCCGATAGCCTTGCACACTCTTATATCTTCGGCTTTTATTTCAACAGCTTCATCGTGCAGTAATTTTATGATTTCCATAATTGATTTACTTTTATTATTCAGCACGATTTTTTCCATGCGGTCAAGAGCCCAAAATAAATTTACTGCTGTAGGACGGGACGATGCAAGATATTCTTTAGCTTCTCTGAATCGTACATAAAAGTCATCAAAGTCATCAAAGTTATCTGTGTTATTTGTGTTGATTGCTTTTGCCGCAAGATAAACTCCAATCGCCGCCGCAACTCCGATAGCAGGCGCACCTCGTACTTGAAGTGTATATATAGCATTCCAAATATCTTTTTGATTAGTAAGAGAAAGAACCTCAATTTCGTTGGGCAGTTTAGTTTGATTCAATATAACAAGCGCACTTTCTTCATCATTCAAATCTACTGTTTCATATTTCATAATATTTTCTCCCATAGATTTTATTTCCTTTCTTGCGTATTCATATAAAACACAAAAATTTATGCAAACTTAGATTACGTACTTATTGAGTTATTGAGGTATGCCGCCCCCTGATATTCCCAATCTTTTGCGAATTTCCAGTAATACCGCTATTTCTTCGTTGTTCAGCATATTCGCTTTGCCAATAATATTACTCGTATACATTAATATTTGTGCATAATTTTCCATCATTTCTAAACGATAATATGCTTCCATAAGGCTCTTTCCCCATGAGAGCGTGCCATGATTACCCAAAAGCAGTGCATTATACTCTTTGCAATACGGAGATATTGAATCGGGTACTCCTTGTGTACCGGGGGTTTCATAATGAACACAGGGAATTGACCCGAGAAAGACTACCGCTTCGGGATAGATTGGCTTATCCAAAGATATACCTGCAATCGCAAATGCAGTACAAATTGGCGGGTGTGCGTGAACAACTCCCATAATATCGGGATTTTCGTTGTATGCACGCAGATGCATTTTTATTTCAGAAGTGGGAGTTGATGCTCCGCCGATTAAAATCTCGCCGTCCAATCGCATTTTTATGAGTATATCTTGGGACATATAACCCTTTGATACGGCTGTAGGTGTTGCCCATATAACATCTTCCCCCGCTTTGCAACTGATGTTGCCGTCTGTAGCGGCTACATAATTTTTAGCGTACATTCTCCGCCCTACCTCTAAAATCATCTGCTTTGCTTCGTTGTCCGTAGGATATATTTTTTTCTCACTCATATTTTAAGTTTATCTCCTGTTATTTTATTTTAAAACAGCTTTTTGCATTTTCACTTGTTTTTTGTGCCACTTCATCAATAGATATATTTTTGAGTTCCGCTATTCTCTGGGCTATTAAATGCATATAACTCGAATCGTTTCTCTTACCTCTGTGTGGGTGCGGCGCTAAATAAGGACAGTCTGTTTCCAGTAAAATATATTCAATAGGAATATTTCGTATAACCTCGTGACAAGATTTCGCATTTGTGAACGTCACTACTCCGCCGAATGAAAACATATATCCGAGTTTTATTAACTCCTGTGCCATCTCAACACTTCCCGCATAGCAGTGAAAGATGCCTTTTATTTTATCTTTGTAGCGTTTTACCATCTCTAAACAATCCCCATGTGCATCTCTGCTGTGGATAACAACAGGGTATTTTACATCTGCGATAAAATCCATTTGTTTTTTAAACCAATATTTCTGCGATTCTTTTTGTGAAAAATCTCGAAAATAATCAAGCCCGATTTCGCCTATCGCTACAATTTTGGGATTTTCCAGCAAGCCGTTAAGTATATCAATTGTATTTTCCGGCGTTCTTTCTGTATCATGCGGGTGAACTCCGACAGTTGCATATATAAAATCATATTTTTGGGACAGCTCTGAACTTCTTTGAGAACTTTTTACATTTGAACCGCTGTTTATTATAATATCTACGCCGCTTTTTTTTGCTTTATTTATTATTTCGTCTCTGTCGTCATTATATTGTTTATCATCATAATGTGCGTGTACATCTATAAGCATTTTGCTTTCCTTTCATATTCAATCATATTATATAATTAATTATATACTTTTTTTACAATTTGTCAACTTACATTTCTTTTTAAAGTTTTTTCAAAAAATAAAAAATGAACAGGTATAATTCAGTTAAAATTAAATATTACCTTGCATAATTTCTAATTATAGTATATAATATAGACAGGTGATAAAAATGATAAATTTTTAATGCCGAATACGTTACGAAAGGAGCTGGTTGGATTGAAGAACGCAAGAAAGGTGATTGGAAGATAGAAATTTAACAATTTCTGCCTTTCAATAGCCACTTTGTGTAAACAGTTATAAAGCGGGAAAAACCACTTTTTCCGCTTTATAGCATTGTTTAGATTGAGAAGATGTTGCTGATGTTATTGAAAGGAGAAGCACTTGAGTTATAGAAATGCTAAAGAAATTTTACCGCAAAAACTTATTGCCGAAATACAAAAATATGTAAAAGGCGAGGTAATTTATATTCCGAAGCAGGACGATGATAAAACCCAATGGGGATCAAAGAACGGAAGCAGGAAAAGATATGACTTACGCAATGAAAACATATGCGAAATGCGAAGAAACGGGAGAACTATTGATGAAATTGCGAAAACATATTACTTATCGCCTGAAAGTATAAAGAAAATTTTACATGAACATAAATTAACGGCAAGCAGTTAGAAATAATAAAAAAAATCAAATAATATTTGGGGATGCCCTTGCTGAGTTTTGCTCAGCATAGCATCCTTTTTTATATAACGTAATTTAAGAAACTTTTTATAAAAAGTTTCTTAAAAATCTTCAAAAATTTTTAAAAATGGGTAAATTTAGACTCGCCAAGTATGCTCTTTTTGATTCTTTTTCTCTGAGAGAAAAAGAATGCTCCCGTAATAAATATTAAAAACTATTGACAATATAAATGTTTTGATGTAATATTATTAAGCAATAAATTTTACGTTGATTTTTATGAATTTATGCGGGTGAACAGCCCTAATATTAAATATTTGGTGGTTTTATAATGTTAATAAAGATATGCGCTGTAAATTCTAAGTTCATACATTCAAATCTTGCAGTTTACTCATTAGGTGATTATTATTATCATCTGTGCAAAGAAGCAAATATTAAATATTCCGAAATAAAAATACATGAATATACAATAAATGATGTATATAAAAATGTTTTGTTTCATGTTTTGTCCGATAGTCCTGATATTATAGCATTTTCTGTATATATTTGGAACATTGATTTTGTATCAAGATTATGCGGCGATATAAAAAAAATCGCCCCGCAGACAAAAATAATTTTGGGCGGTCCCGAAGTATCTTTCGGTGTATCTATTGACAATGATATGTATGATTATATCATCATTGGAGAGGGAGAAAGAGCGTTTTTTTGTATCATAAATGAAATACAGGGCAATGATATTTTATATTATAAAGATAAATTTGATTTTAAAATAGATGAAAACAAAATCACTTGTAAAGAAATTGAGAATCTCTTAGAAATTCCGTTTGTCTATTCGCATGAAAATATAAATTTATTTCAAGATAGAATCATTTATTATGAGAGTTCAAGAGGGTGTCCTTTCTCCTGTTCATACTGCTTATCTGCATGCATTAAAGGAGTGCGGTATCTGCCATTGGAACGAGTATACAGTGATATTGATTTTTTTATAGACAAAAGAAATGAAGCATATATAAAACAAGTAAAATTCGTCGATAGAACTTTCAACAGTGATAAAAACCGCGCTTATTCAATCTTTGAATATATAATAAACAAAGTGGGGCATGACGACCGAAATATAAATTTTCATTTTGAGATATGCGCTGATTTACTTGATGATAATATTATAAATCTTTTAAGCAAAGCTAAAAGCGGATTAATTCAATTTGAAATAGGTATTCAAACAACAAATAAAAAAACATTAGATTTATGTGCAAGAAAAACCGATATAAAAAAATGTTTTGACAATATTAATTTGCTTTTAGAAAATAAAAATATAAATATACACGTGGATTTAATTGCGGGGCTTCCCGATGACACTTTAGACTCTTTTGAAGGAGCATTCAACCAAGTATATTTTTTGCACGCCCATCAATTTCAATTGGGGTTTTTAAAATTGTTGAAAGGTGCGCCATTAAACAGTCAGCTTCAGCAATACGGCTATAAATTTTCAGACCGCCCGCCCTATGAGATACTTAGCAATGCAGACATGACATATGACGATTTATCAATGCTAAGCGGAATAGAAATCGTTTTAGACAAATTTTATAATTCAGGGAAATTTGAATCAAGCCTAAATTATTTGACTTGCCATAATTGTTTTAAAACTCCATTTGATTTTTATTTACGGATAGCAAAATTTTTAGCACAGCGAGATATATTATATCGGTCTTTTTCCTTGGAAAATCTTTATAATATATTGTTGGATTTTAGTACATTTTCAAATGAAGAAAAAAATATAGAAAATATAAAAAATATAGATGAAATAGATATTGTGCATTTAAAAAAAATGCTTCTCTGGGATTATCACAGAGGCGATATGTACGACAAGCCCCCCAAGGCGGTCAGAGATATTTGGATGCCGTATAAAAGCTATAAAGATGAAGTTAATGAAATTGATGCAAGACATGAAAATATAAATTTAACGGCGAGAAAAATAGGTCAGAAATATTATTATTTTGACTACAGCAGAAAAAATCCTGTGACGGGAAAATATAATCAGAGCGTTGAAACAACTACAAAAAATGAAGATTAATAAAAATTTTTGAGGGTTATTAGGGAACTTTTTATAAAAAGTTCCCTAATCTGTTAATTCACTTCGGCTTTTAATACGTTGTATCCTGCTTTAACTCATACGCATTGCGGATATGCAAAATATATCTTTGCCTGTCAAGCGGGTTTATACCTCTGTAAGGCGTTGTCTTTCCGAGTGCAAGCGGACATATCTCATATCCCGAAAAATAAGAACTGAGCATACCGCGTCCCGATGAAATTGACGCAAGACGCACCGGAAAATCAATACTTGATGCCGCAGGGTATCTTCCTTCGATTGTAAACGTGCCTTTTGAAATCACGGGAGAATCAAAAGTTCCCCGCATATCAAGAATTTCTTTTATTATTTTTCCTCCAAGCGTTTCTTCTACCGAAATTCTAAAGTTTATCATAGGTTCAAGCAAATCAGTACCTGTACGGACAAGCCCGTTCATCATTGCCATAGGCGTGGTCACTATAAAATCAAGCGGATGGGTATGCAAAAAATGACTCTCACCATCAACAAGAGTTATCTTTATATCTGTCACATTCCAGCCGAGGGGGCCTTGACGCAATGAACCCGGCAGTGCCTGTTCTATCTGCGACTGATACCTATACAATATTTTTTGGTCGCCCACTTCGCTTTTATATGATACGCCGCTTCCCCTTTCTCCCGGTTCAATCAAAAATTTTATCACTGCCCAACAGGGCTTTGGCATAGTATAAGCCTCAAATCCATATCCGGATTTTGCCGGAGTTTCTTTGTATATTACAGACGGCGGCGAAAATGCTACTTTTAAGCCGAATCGCTCAATGATTAACGCTTCAAGTATTTCAAGCTGAATCATACCGGTTATGTTAATTACAAGCTCACGCTCATCTCTTTCCCATGACATTTCAAGCAGAGGGTCTTCTGCTGCGAGTTCTGACATTATCTCGACAAGCTGAGGATACTGGCTGTCATCGGGAGGAGTGACTTTGACTTTTAACAACGGAGTTGCCATTTTATAAGACGGCGGAATATATTTTCCCGAACCCAGAACATCGCCGAGCCGAACGTGTGAGAACCCGCATATAATACCAATATCGCCTGCCGACAGTATACCTGTATCTATACTTTTCTGCAATTTATTTTTGCGTATCTGCACAATTTTTTCATCAAGATTTCTTGTGAGATTGTGTACAACATCGCGGTTTTTTATCGAACCCGCATACATTCTGACGTGTGCAAGCCGTCCTGATGCCTTGCTGTGTTCTATTTTGAACACTACGCCCGATGTTTCTTCTTTGCCGAATCCACTATTTTCACTTGGGCATATATTTATAATCAAGTCCATTAAATTTTCAATGCCTTTCCCGAACATTGCAGAACCTGATAAAACGGGATATATTTTACAGTCAAAAAAAAGTTTGCCAATACTTTCGCAGATTTCTTTTTCGGACAACCCGCTATCTAAATATTTTTCAAGTAAACTGTCATCATTTTCGGCAACGGCTTCTTCTATTTCTTGAGTAAAAATTCCATTTTCTATATTTGTATTGTTAAATATTATTGCAGATTGCGAAAATTTTTCTTTTATATCGCTGAACACTCTATCAACATCTGCACCGGCTCTGTCAATCTTATTTATAAAAAAGATTACCGGCTTTTTTAAATTGTGGAGAGCCTTCCATATAACCTCAGTCTGTGCCTGTATTCCCTCTACCGCAGATACAACAAGAACAACGCAGTCCACAATCCAAACCGCACGCTCAACTTCTGCAACAAAATCAACGTGTCCCGGCGTGTCTATCAAATTTATATCTACATTTTTCCATGATAATGCAGTGGATGCCGATTTGACAGAGATTCCTCTTTGCCGTTCTATTTCCATAAAATCCGTGTGTGCTGTTCCATCGTCAACACTACCCGCAGCCCGAATCGCTTCACAAATCAATAAAATCTGTTCAGTAAGAGTAGTTTTCCCCGCGTCGACGTGTGCAACTATTCCAAGATTAACTATTTTCCGATTATCCACAAAAATACTCCTTAATTTACAAAATTTTCATCATCTATATGTTCTCTTCGTATTTCCTTGCCGTCTTTATTATATATAATAGCATATCCATATGGCTGACCATCTCTCCACTCGCTTTCGAAACTTTCGTTATTTGCCCAAATATAAAAGCCATTACCGTGGCGAAGATTGTCTTTAAAATCTCCCTCATATTTATCGCCGTTCGCATAAGTATAAACGCCATATCCATTATATTCGCTGTTTTTATATTCACCCTCATATTTATTGCCATTTGCATAAGTATAAACGCCATATCCATTATATTCGCTGTTTTTATATTCACCCTCATATTTATTGCCATTTGCATAAGTATAAACGCCATATCCGTCACGAAGTCCATTTCTGAAATCTCCATCGTATTTGTCGCCATTTGCCCAAGTGAAAACACCGTAGCCGTGATACTCGCTATCTTTGAATTCACCTTCATATCTATCGCCATTTGCATAAGTATAAACGCCATATCCATAGCGACAATTATATTTATATTCACCCTCATATTTACTTCCGCTTATCCAAGTGCAGACTCCATATCCATGACGGTCGCCGTATCTATATTCTCCCTTGTACTTTTCACCATCTGACTTAGTGAAAGTTCCGTGTCCGTGAAATTCATCTCCGCTGAAATTTCCCTCGTATTTATCGCCGTTTGCATAAGTATAAACGCCATATCCGTGGCGGTAATCATATCTAAATTCGCCTTCGTATGTATCGCCGTTTTCCCAAGTCATTATGCCAAAACCATGACGAAGCCCATTTTCAAATTTCCCTGTGTATTTTCCGGATTCAAAGGCTTCTGCCCGGTATTTGTTATCTTCTATCAAAATTGTGCAAAAAAACAATGATATTATTAAAATCAGACTGATACTGAACATTATAATAGATTTAACAGATTTTCGTGGTTTAAGTAATATTACAGCAATGATAAAATTTAAAATTGCGCCGATACCAACAGTCAACAATGTTATATCAAAAGCAGTCATGAATTTAAAATCCCTCTTCGAATATCTTTCACTTATATAAACACAAGTTTATCCGTAGGGGCAGACCTTGTGTCTGTCCTTTTGGGTGAATACAAGATTCATCCCTACTTGGAATTAACATTTATATAAATGTTAATTATTGCAATTATATCATATTTTATTTGGAAAATCAAGACAACAAAAGTTTATCAGATAATTTTAGCGTTTGTCCGCAGGTATTGAAATTGTGCTGTGTGTATCATGATTATCTCTATTTTATATGAACTCAACGTTAGATACCTCACAATGCTAACGGCAATCTCAATGGCTCACTTTTTCAGAGAAAGTGATTTTTTATTGTATTTTAATTTATTAAAATTATTTTATTCTATAAACTTGACTTTATTAGTAAATTGGTGTATAATATTTAAAAAAAGTTTGAATAATTAAAGTACATCAATGTTTTGATAGTGATGTCAAAAGTTGCGATTACAAAATAATGGAGGTATTTATACTATGTTTACAAGAATGTCAATATCCAAGCGAATACTCGTAGGTTATGTTATCTTTTTCGTCATATTACTGGGTATCTCGGGATTTGTAATAATTCAAAATTTGTCATCATTGAATAATTCCAAAACTCTTTCTGTTAATAATGAACTCAATGAGCATATATCTGAAGCAATGGAGAGCTTCCTCGATTCAAGAGTTGGGGCGCGTATAGCTATGTTAAAAGATTCTTATCCTATTGAAAAATATACCGATGCAGTAAATCTCCTTGATAGTTCTCTTAATTGTATTAATGATGCCATCAATATAGCAAAAGATGGAAATTTAACACAAGCGGAGCAGCAATCACGTAGTGCGTATTCGAGTGTGTCAAAATATAAAGAACAATTAATATCAATGCACAACCTCAATTTAAGAAAAACAGAAATAAAAGATGTGACACTTATGGAAGCCGGAGATAATATTACTAATTCTTTGGCAGCTGTAACGGGTTTTGAAAATGCTCGTTTGCGTTCTGAGATAGGAAACGGGGGTATTAATGCGTTAAGCTATTTTGATAATTATATTAATTTCAACTTAAATACAGAATTTTCCCAAGTGCGTACAGCAGCATTGAGATTTGCACTTGCAGATAATACATCGGTGTTCGCTTCTTTAATGAGTATGATTGATAACTTAGAAAATAGTCTAAATCAAACCACAGCCACAACTGCGGAACAGATAACAACTATTGAAACTGCCATCAGAGACCTTAATGCATATAGAGATATATTAACTGAATATAATAGCACTATACTTGAAAACGAGGCGTATATAAAAAACTTCGAAGCTATTGCTGACGAAACAAAGAACATTTTAACACAGGTTAACGTCGGCACTCGAAATGAACTGAGCGGCTCAGTTGATAAGATACTTTCGAGTTCACAGATAAGTTTAATAGTTGTTATAATTGTTATGATTATCGCTCTTATAGTAAATATTGGTATTGCTGCAATCGTCGTGTTATCAATTCAAAAACAACTGCACAATGCTATAGAAAAACTAAATGAAATAGCTTACAATGTAGTATCATCATCCGAACAGTTAGCTGAAGCATCAAATAATCTTGCAGAAGGCGGCTCAAGACAAGCAGCATCAATCGAAGAAACATCAGCTACTATGAATGAAACATCTTCAATGGTACAGATGACTACCACAAATACGCGTGAAGCTACAGAACTGGCGAGACTGGCAGTAGATGCAGCAGCAGAAGGTGTCAAAAAAGTAGATGAATTATCTAGATTTATGGACGAATTGCGTAACAGCTCGAATGAAATAAATAAAATAGTGTCGGATATTACAAGCCTTTCATCGCAAACCAATATACTTGCGCTGAATGCATCTGTCGAATCGGTCAGAGCAGGAGAAGCAGGTAAGAGTTTCTCGGTAGTTGCAGAAGAGGTTCGTAATTTGTCGCAACAAAGTTCAATGGCGGCATCTAATACAGAGAAGATAATAAAAAATAATATAAATCTTACGCATCAGGCGGCGGAAAATACTAAGACAGTAGAGGATGCTCTGCAAGTAATTAGTGATGATGTACGAAAAGTAAGTCAGTTACTAAGTGAAATAAATACTGCATCTGATGAGCAATCAAGCGGTATAAAGCAGATAAACATGGCTATGTCGGAAATGGAGCGTGTAACGCAGTCTACAGCATCTGTTTCTCAGGAATCGGCAGCAGCGGCGGGCGACCTCCAAAATCAGTCGCATACCCTTGAGCAAGTTATAAAAGAAATTACAGTGCTTGTCCAAGGTTAAATCAAAGAATACGCCCCCTGTCAATGCAATTGACAGGGGGCATTTTAACTCACTTCGACATACCACAAATTTGTGCCGGTATAATTTGCTACAATTAGAGAACGCCGGGTCGACGTTCCCTATACACAAATTTCAGATTATGCAAAAAGTCTATTATCAAAAAAAAGATTTTTTTCTTCTCGCACGCTCAAAATCAAGAGTTTCACTTTTTATTTCATATTCTCTTGTGTCAATTTTTACTAAGATAGTATCGTCGCCGATTTTATCTATACTATCCCACAAAATAATCAGTCTTTTGGCTTTTCCGAATCCGAATAATTTTCCGTCGCATGGGACGACAATTGAAACAAGTCTCCCACTTACAACATCTACTTCAACGTCATCCACATAGCCGAGTTTGCGTCCGTCGCATATATTTATAACCTCTTTATCTCTTAAATCGTTAATACAACAACCCATAATTTTCACCTCAAAAATATATTCACAGTATTGTTTCACTCCGTTCAGGGGGACAATTGAGTATGCTATAATATAAATATATGCGTTGGGCATCACAAACTTAACTATTTTTAAAATCTTTTGTCTGTTTAAACAAAGAAATTTAAAAAATTTAAAAATGTATTAATATATGCCTAACTAAAATTTTGTATAATTGTATGTGGGAATATTTATTGCTGAAATAAAAATTGATATAGAATATGAAGGGAGCATATTTATGGATATTGAGGGGCAAGCAAAATATAAAAGAGTTTTGTTAAAATTGTCGGGAGAAGCGTTAAGCAAAGAAACTGATGGTATCATAAACTTTGATATATTGAAAAATATCAGCCAAAAAATAAAAATATGTATTGATATGGGAGTATCTTTTGGAATTGTCATAGGAGCGGGCAATATATGGCGCGGAAAATTCGGCGGAGAAGCAATGGATGCCGTGAGGTCTGACCATATGGGTATGTTAGCTACAGTGATAAATGCTCTTGCACTGCAAAGTTCGCTTGAATCGGAAAAAGTAGACACACGAGTGATGAGTTCGGTTGAAATGAATCAATTTGCTGAGCCATATATCAGAAACAAAGCGTTGTCACATCTGGAAAAAGGCAGAGTATGTATATTTGGCGGCGGTACGGGAAATCCATTTTTCACCACTGACACTGCGGCGGTATTAAGAGCTGTTGAAATACACGCTGATGTTGTTTTACTTGCAAAAAACAATGTTGATGCTGTATATACATCAGACCCTATCAAAAACCCCGAAGCAAAAAAATTAACGGATTTAAAGTACAAAGATATTATATTAAATAACCAAGACCTTGCTGCAATGGATATGACAGCTGCATCATTCAGTATGAACAATTCTCTTCCTATATTGGTTATAGGAATTGATGACCCCGAAAATATAGTAAAAGCTATAAAAGGCGAAAAAATAGGTACATCAATAAACCAGTAGGCAATTTTCTATTATATATAATATAAATAAAATATAACGGAGGAAAATACAATGAAACCGGATTTAAAAGAATATGAAGAAAGAATGAAAAAACAAATAAACGCCTATGAGCATAATATAGCTACGGTTCGTGTAGGGAGAGCAAACCCAGCTGTTCTCGATAAAATTCATGTAGATTATTACGGAACGCCTACAGCGATAAATCAAATGGCGGAAATAAAAATCCCCGATGCGAGAACTATGGCAATTACCCCTTGGGACGCAACATCATTAAAAGCGATTGAAAAAGCAATCAACGCTTCAGACCTCGGAATCAATCCCGTAAACGATGGAAAAGTAATTCGTTTATCTTTCCCGCCTTTGACTGAAGAGAGAAGAAAAGACCTGACAAAACAGGTCGCTAAAATGGGTGAAGATACGAAAGTGCATTTAAGAAATGTCCGACGTGATGCGAATGATAAATTCAAAGATATGAAGAAAAAAAGTGAAATGAGCGAAGACGAACAAAAAACGTCTGAAAAGAATGTTCAGGATATGCTGGATAAATTTATAAAAGAAGTCGATGTTATCACAGCTAAAAAAGAAAAAGACATAATGGAACTGTAGACTTACTTTTCTTTTTTGTGAGTCTGCGAGGGTGTAAATCTGTAAATTTGTGAAAAAGTCAAATAAAAACAAAAATTTTTTATTTATTATACGGGCGGGCATAGAAACCAAACCGCCCATGTAATATTTATAATTGAGAGAGATTGATTGGGTTTATCATGAAAAATAAGCAAATAATTGATATAAATATGCCTGAACATATAGGTATAATAATGGACGGCAGCGGAAGATGGGCAACAAGGAGAGGTCTACACAGAAAAATAGGTCATGCAAAAGGCGCAAGAGTATTTCGCCAGATTGCGGAATATTGCATTAAATTGAATATAAATACTGTAACTTTCTATGCTTTCTCGTCAGAGAACTGGAAACGTCCGCAGGAAGAAATAGATGAATTGATGAGATTACTCGATAAATATCTTGATGAACTTTTGGCTAAACTAACAAAATATAATGCTGCGATTCGTTTTATAGGTGATATAAGCAAGTTAGACGGAAAATTAATTGGCAAAATACTTGAAATTCAAGACAAAACGGCAAGCAGACCTCTGCACTTAAATATTGCAATGAATTACGGTGGAAGAAATGAGATAATCAATGCTGTGAATAATGCGATAGTAAAAAATAAGACAACTAAAATTACAGAGGAAATGCTTGAAAGTGAATTATATACGCATGGGCAGAAAGACCCCGATTTAATTATAAGAACCGCAAACGAAAAGCGACTGTCTAATTTTCTTCTTTGGCAGTCTGCATATTCCGAGTTTTGGTTTACCGATGTATTGTGGCCCGATTTTACGCCCAAAACATTAGATGAGGCTTTGCTTGATTATTCCGGAAGAAAAAGACGTTACGGAGGGATACAATAAGTATGTTAACCCGCATTTTAACAGCTGTAGTCGCACTTGCAGTATTCGTCCCCATATTGTTTTTCTCACATACATTTGTTTTTGATTTTTCTATAGCAGTTATTTCGCTCACGGCTATATTTGAATTATTGCGGTGTGTGAATATAATGCCAAAATATGTAATATCAATCCCTTCTCTTTTTGTGGGATTTATAATTCCGCTGCTTTTTAGATATATAAGTAATTCAGCTATACTTTTAATAGTCATAGTATATCTTTTTTTGCTTTTATATTCGTCTATTTTCTCCAGAAAAGACCACTCTACCGCTGCAATCTCACTCGCATTTTTTTGCACGGTCTATGTGACTATATCGTTTACAAGTATTTTGGCAATACGTGATTTGCCACATGGAGATATTATATATTTGATGATTTTTATAGGCGCATGGTCAACAGATACGTTTGCGTATTTCATAGGCAAATTTTTCGGGAAGCATAAATTGATTCCGACAGTATCTCCCAATAAAACAATCGAGGGAACAATAGGCGGAATAATTTTCTGTTCTTTAGCATTTATTATATATGGATATGTAATATCAAATTTCTTTGAAAGAAGTAGTAGTGAGCCAAATTATATTTTGCTTGGATGTTTGGGAGTGGTCGTATCAATAGTGGCACAGTTAGGAGATTTGACAGCGTCAGCGATAAAGAGAAATTATGATGCAGATGATTTTGGAACGATATTCCCCGGTCATGGGGGAATAATAGACCGTTTTGACAGCGTTATGGCGGTTGCGCCTGTGATAATGCTTATTGTATCATTATTTTTGCAATCACAGAATTATGGGTTTTTTAAATAAAATTATCGGAGAAAGAAAAATATGCACGAAGAGAAAAAAAATGCAATCACGCTGTTAGGCTCTACGGGGTCAATCGGAACACAATCGCTTGAAGTTATAGAACACTTGGGATATAATATATTTGCGTTGTGCGCTAATTCAAATACAAAATTGCTTGAAACTCAGGTAAGAAAATATAAGCCTGTATATTGCGTAGTATATGAAGAGCAAAAGGCAAATGATTTTAAAATAGCTGTAAAAGATACGAGTACAAAAATTCTTTGCGGTATGGAGGGATTAAAATATATATCGTCGCATGATGACACAAATCTTGTAATTAATTCTGTAATGGGGCAAATAGGATTAGAGCCTACGCTTGCTGCGATAAAAGCTAAAAAACGTATTGCGCTTGCAAACAAAGAAACGCTTGTTGCGGGCGGAGAAATTGTTATGAAAGAAGCCCAAAGTAACAATGTTGATATATTGCCGATTGACAGTGAACATTGTGCGATAAGACAGTGCATTAAAAATGAAAAACATAAAAATATAGAAAAAATAATATTGACAGCATCAGGGGGCCCATTTTATAATAAAACCCGCGATGAATTAAAAAATGTTACAGCAGAAGATGCGTTAAAGCATCCTACATGGAAAATGGGGGCAAAGATAACTGTAGATTCATCTACAATGATGAATAAGGGGCTTGAACTTATCGAAGCGCATTATCTTTTTAATATTGCTCCTGATAAAATTGATGTTGTAATTCATAAACAAAGCATAATTCATTCGCTTGTCGAATTTATAGACAAATCTGTAATTGCACAGCTTGGCTTGCCTGATATGAGAATGTGTATACAATATGCGATAACAGGCTGCGAAAGACGGGATAGTATGGAGGATATGCGGCCGCTTGACCTGATTAAAGCGGGAAGTTTAACTTTTCAAGAGCCGGACAACAAAAATTTCCCTCTGTTGGAGTTGTGCCGCTATGTGATAAAAGAGGGGGGAACATTGCCTGCCGTGATGAATAAGGCGAATGAAACCGCCGTTGATTTATTTTTAAAAGGCAAATTAAGTTTTTTGGATATAAATGAATATATTCAAGAGGCTGTGGTAAAACATAAAAATATAAAAAATCCCACGATAGACGACTTGCTTTTCTTTTTACGGACGTAATTTAAGAAACTTTTTATAAAAAGTTTCTTAAAAATCTTCAAAAATTTTTAAACTTGGGCAAATTCAAATTTGCAAAGTACGTTCTTTTTGATTCTTTTTCTTTCAAAGAAAAAGAATGCTCCCGTAAAATCTCGTAAAACCGAAATTAAAATTAAGATGAAAGGCGGATTGATTAATATGTCAAGCATATTGTCAATATTAAGCACAATTTTTTATAACGTGCTAATTCCTGTATTTGCGTTAAGCGTGTTGATATTAGTACACGAAATAGGGCATTATTCTGCGGCGAGAGCTGCGGGAATCGGGGTAAAAGAATTTGCACTCGGAATGGGGCCTAAACTTTTTTCAACCACGAAAAATAATATAGTTTATTCGCTGAGAGCTATACCCATAGGCGGCTTTGTCAACGTAGTAGGTGAAGATGAAGACTCAAATGCTGACAACTCATTGAATAGCAAACCCCGGTGGAAAAGATTTATTTTTATGGTGGCGGGCTCATTTATGAACTTGCTTCTCGGATTTGTATTGATGGCAGTAATAGTATCAAGCGCGAAAGGTTTTGGCTCAACAGAGATTTTACGGTTCGACAGTGGTTCTCTGTCTGAAACTACAGGGTTGCAAATAGGCGACCAAATACTAAAAATAGACAACAAAAAGATTAATATATATAATGATTTAGTGTATGCGGTGCTTAGGCATGGTGTTGAGCCTATTGATGTAACAGTAAGACGAAACGGCGAAGTTGTAAAAATTCCGAGTGTAAAATTTCATGTAGAAACAGACAACGGAATAACTTTTGGTGTGATTGATTTCAGAACAAAAATTGAAGAAAAGACATTTCTTGTAGCAGTTAAACAAGTATTTTATCAATCGCTGTCTATGATTGATATGGTATGGTCGTCATTTTTTGATTTGATTACAGGAAAATATGGCGTAAACGAAGTATCGGGGCCTGTTGGAGTAACACAGGAGATAGGACGGTCAGCGAGAGAGGGCGGGACAAGTTTCTTGTTTTTGCTCACGCTTATAACAATGAATTTGGGAGTTGTGAATCTGTTGCCGCTTCCCGCACTTGATGGTGGCAGACTTGTGTTCCTGTTGATAGAGTGTGTGAGAAGAAAGCCGATTAAACCGGAATATGAAGGATATGTCCATCTTGCGGGAATGGTTATGCTTTTATTGCTTATGGTAGTGATAACATACAAAGATATAATGAATATTTTTGTAAAATAACTTACTTTTCTTTTTATGTGAAAAAGAAAAGTAAACAAAAGAAAAACGAATCATTGACAAATTAAATTTTTATTCGTTTACTCTAATATAAAGAGGTAAAATAATATGATAACTCGAAGAAAAACAAGAGAAGTTAAAGTCGGGAATATTAAAATCGGCGGAGAAAATCCGATAAGCGTTCAATCTATGTTAAATGTAAAGCATAATGACTTTACGGAAATTAAAAAGCAGATAGCGGTTTTAAAGCACGCAGGGTGCGATATAGTGAGAATGGCTGTTTTAAATACTGAAACAGTTGATGTAATCGGCAAATTAAAAGAACTGATGGCTGTTGATAAAAATTATGATATGCCGCTTGTTGCGGATATACATTTCAATCATAAATTAGCGATAGAGTGTGCTTATGCCGGGGTAGATAAAATCAGGATAAATCCGGGCAATATCGGTGATGAAGATAGAGTAAAATTGGTTGCGAATGTATGCGCCGTCAAAAAAATTCCCATAAGAATAGGTGTAAACGGAGGGTCTGTTGAATCGCATATATTAAAAAAATACGGTTCGCCGAGTGTAGATGCTCTTGTGGAAAGTGCGGCATATAATGTAAGACTTCTCGAAAAATTCGATTTTCAGGATATAATTATATCTATAAAATCATCGGATATATACAAAATGATAGATGCTAATTCAAATATTGCGGATATGTTTGATTATCCGCTGCATATCGGACTGACTGAAGCGGGAACAGCGCATATAGGCTTAATAAAAAATACTATAGGGATAGGCAGTCTTTTACATAGGGGGATAGGAGATACGATAAGAGTTTCTTTGACGGCTACGCCTGTTTTAGAGGTATATGAGGGAATTTCGATTTTAAAGGCTTTGGGGCTATATAAAAAAAGCATTGATATTATATCGTGTCCGACGTGCGGAAGATGCAGAACCGATGTTATTGGCATATCAAACGAGGTTGAAAAACGGCTCTCAATACTTGAAAAATCAATGGATGACGGTAAAAAAAGTAATGTAAAAGTAGCGGTTATGGGCTGTGCGGTAAACGGACCGGGGGAAGCAAGGGAAGCCGATGTTGGAATAGCAGGGGGAATCAATGAATTTTTGTTATTCAGAAACGGAGAGTCTATAAAGAAAATCCCCGCAGAAAAAGCAGTAGATATTTTGTTGGAAGAAGTAGAAATGATTATCAATAATTCATAAAATTATAAAACTTACTTTTCTTTTTTCAAAAAGGTTATGTAGATATATTTTATTTATACGTAGGGTAGAAAATTTATATAATGGCAGGTACAAGATGGAAAAGATTATAAATATCGGTGAATTCAAGATTGTTGTAAGCTGCAATGAACCCATAAATCATTTTTTACATTGCTTAAATATTTATGGGTTGTTGGGAAATCATGGCAAACAATACCCATTAAGAGAAAAAAGTATAGTAAAAAATTCTATTGATGGTGATATTTTTATAAATGTTCAGCACGGCGACCAATATTTTTCAAGAGGGAATTTAAATATATATAAAACTGGTTTGAAATATATACTAAATAATGAATTGTGGCGTTATCCAATCGATGCTGATAATGTTTGTTTAAATATTACAGAAATGAATTTTAATAAGGCTTTGGAAAAAAGTTGGAGTTCGTTTTACAAAGATTATTGGATTAAAACGTATAATCAAACAAAAGAAAATTTTATATCTTGTATCAATGCTTTTGATTTTAATAGAGCTACTGAAACAATGATGAACGCTGCGAAAAGTGAAATGAAAAAAGATTTTTATGTTTTTTCAGCTGATGCTTTAAAAAACTCTGGTATAACATATGGCGATAATGTGTGTATGGGCGTTGCTAACATCGGTGATGATATTTCGTTTATCCATGAAGGTTTACACTTGCTTTTAAATGAAAATTGGGCAAATAATGAAGATATAATTAATATTATACAGGAGTATGGATATACCGATAAATTTTACAATTCATGGAAAGCAAAGTTTGAACAGGCTTTAGTTATAGCTTTGGATTGTTTAATACAAAATAAAAATGATGAATACGCAAAAAGATATTTCGATAATTGCAATGTTTCTAATATTTATGATATAGCATATCCAGCAATAAAAAAATACTTTAACAGCAATTTTGATGATACTATTGAAAATTTAATGTTAAGAATTATAAAATTAAATTATCGAATAGAATAGTCATTTTCTGCGTATGATAAATTTTGTTTATATATTTATTTATCTAACTAACATAATATCCATAAAAAGAAAATTAAATATAAGTAAAGGAAAATAAAAAAATATAGAAAAAAGGTGAAAGATAATGAATGAAAAAAGTTTTTTTGAAGTATTTTGTAAATATATCCCGACAAACGCTGAAAGAGATATATTAAATAAAGCAAAAAAATTTAAAGTTTTGTCTAATAGAGAAGAACGAATGGTTCAAATAGTAATTCATTTTGATGAATTAGTGGGAAAAGAAATATTACATATAATAGAAAAAAAGATAGCTGAAACATATAATTTAGCAGGGGTATCTTTTCTTACAAAATACGAAAAAAACTTGTTTTGCAAAGAATATTTTGAGCAGATTATAATAGAGGCAAAAAAATATACTGCTAATACTTTTTTTCTGAACGACAGCTCTGTTGAGTTTGTCGGTGAGGGTAATTCTAATATTGCTGTTAATTTGGCGCACGGGGGGAGAGATTATCTTGAAAGTGCGGCGAATTTTTTTGAACTTGTAAAAAGAATAATAAACAGCGAGTTTGATTTCTTTGTAGATATAGAAATAAGAGGAGTTACGGAACTTTTTATAGGCGATGAATCTGATATAAAAAATAAAAATCAAAAATATGTTGAACTTGAAGAAGAATATGAAGAATATATTAAAAACAATCCCATTGAAGATATTGAAGAAGAAAAAACTAAGGGCAACGGCAGTAGCAGAAGCGGTAACGGCGGGAAAAAAAGTTGGTCGCAAGGCGGTGTGCCCATTCCACCTAGATATTCAAAATCCAATAATAATGCGGACAGTGATACTCCGATAATATATAAAACAAATAATCTCGGTGGAGAAAATATATGTATTCACAACAAAGAAGAAAATATTTTAACTCTCGGCTGGCTTGATATAGATTTAAACACGCAGGATACTGTATTCGGCAATCCCGGCGAAGTATATTTTGAAGATATAGTTCCTATAAGCTCTGTTCAATCTGTGGAAAGCGGAAAAGAATTTATAATCACTGCGGGGAAAATATTTGCTATAGAAAAAAAAGATATAAGAAGAACAAATAAAATCAATGTGACATTAAAAATTACTAATTATAACGCTTCGATTATGGTTAGGATAATCGGGAAAGATGATGAAGTAAAAGATTTAACTGCAAATTTGAAAGTGAATGACTGCGTTATTGTTTTAGGTGAATTTGCATATGACAAATTTTTTGAAGAAAGCGTAATTAATCTTGATTCTGCGGTAAAAGTAAAGGAAGTCATAAAAACAGATAAAGCGGAGAAAAAACGGGTAGAACTTCATCTCCATACAAATATGTCGAGTATGGATGCAACTATTAAGCCCGATGAGATAGTAAAATATGCTCAAAGTATAGGACATATGGCGGTGGCAATTACAGACCACGGAAACGTACAGGGATTTCCTGAAGCTATGCTTGCAAAAGAGAAATTAAAATCAGATTTTAAAGTGATATACGGCATAGAAGCATATTTGACTGATGATTCTGATAATTCGGTTTTCGGAAATGTAGATGCAAAATTTAGCGAAGATACGTTTGTTATATTCGATATAGAAACAACAGGATTATCACCTGCTAACTGTGCTATAATAGAAATCGGCGCTGTAAAAATAAAAGGCGGAGAAATCCTTGAAGAATTTAATACTTTTGTTAATCCTGAAAGAGCGATTCCTACAAATATAACCGATATTACAGGGATTACTGACGATATGGTGAAAGATGCAGAAAAAATAGAAGTAGCGTTAAAAAAATTTTTAGATTTTGCGGGAGAATATATGCTTGTAGCACACAATGCCGCTTTTGATATTGGCTTTATCAAAAAATATTCGGCTGAGTGCAAATATACTTTTACAAATCCATATCTTGATACTTTGGCAATTTCAAGAAATATAAATAAAAATTTAAAAAATCACAGGCTTGATACACTTGTTGCACATTATCGAATAAAAAATTTTACCCATCATAGAGCGTGCGATGATGCAAGAGCTTTAGCGCATATATTTATGCTTATGGCAGAACAGCTGAAATCTTTTGGCATATCTACGGTACTTGAAATGAATGAATCGACAAATCCCAATGAAAAGCAGGCGTATCATATAATTTTGCTTGCTAAAAATTCAGTTGGACTTAAAAATTTATATAAATTAATTTCCGCAAGTTTTCTTGAGCATTTTTATAAAAGACCGCGAATTCCCAAGTCATTACTAGCACAGCACAGAGAAGGATTGATAATAGGTTCTGCGTGTGAAGCCGGAGAAGTTTTCAGTGCGGTCATAGACGGTGCAAATAATGAAAAAATAAAAGAAATAGCACAATTTTATGATTATCTTGAAATTCAGCCTATAGGAAATAATATATTTCTCGTAAATAACGGCACAGTACAAAATGAAGAAGCGTTGCAGGATTTGAACAGAAAAATAATCAAGTTGGGTGATGATTTGAATAAGCCTGTTGTTGCTACGGGAGATGTACACTTTTTACACAAATATAACGCAATTGCACGAAAAATATTATTGAAAGGCATGAAATTCACAGACGCTGACAGAGATATTCCGTTGTTTTTCAGGACGACAGAAGAAATGCTAGAAGAATTCGCATATCTTCCCCGCAAAAAAGCATATGAAGTCGTAGTTGAAAATACAAATAAAATTGCGGATATGATTGAAGATATTCGCCCTATACCCAAAGGTTCATATAAGCCGAAAATGGAGGGGGCAGAGGACAGACTGAGAAAAATGTGCAATGATAAAGCTGCCGAAATGTATAAGCTGCCGCTGCCCGAAATAGTGCAGAAAAGACTTGATAAAGAATTAGAGTCAATAATAAAGCATGGATTTGCTCCGCTTTATGTTATCGCCGTGGATTTGATTCAAAAGAGCGAACAGGAAGGGTATTTGGTCGGTTCAAGAGGTTCGGTGGGTTCATCGTTTGTCGCCACTCTCGCAGGGATAACAGAAGTTAATCCGCTGCCACCGCATTATTACTGCACGAATCCGGAATGTAATTATTCAGAATTCGTTGCAGACGGGACGGTAGGTTCGGGATATGATTTAGAAAGTAAAGATTGCCCGAAGTGCGGTAAGAAATTATGGCAGGACGGACAGGATATACCGTTTGAGACGTTTCTCGGATTTAACGGAGATAAAGAACCTGATATTGACTTGAATTTTTCAGGATATGTTCAGGCGATAGCACACAAACATACAGAAGTGCTATTCGGCAAAGAAAATATCTTCAGAGCCGGAACAATAGGCTCACTTGCGGAAAAGACAGCGTTCGGCTTTGTAAAAAAATACTTAGAAGATAAAAATATTATTTTGAATAGCGGTCATACAGATTGGCTAATTCAGAACTGTGTGGGAGTAAGGCGTACAACAGGTCAGCATCCGGGCGGTATTATAGTTATACCGAAAGAGTATGAAATATATGATTTTACGCCGGTTCAACATCCCGCTGACGATAAAACATCAGGTGTCGTGACAACGCATTTTGCGTTTGAGTTTTTGCACGATACAATATTAAAATTGGACTTGCTCGGACATGATGTGCCGACCAAATACAGGGTATTACAGGATATGACGGGGATTGATGTTCGGGATTTGCCTATGAACGACAAACAAGTTATGGAGCTGTTTTTATCAACAAAATCTATAGGAGTCAAACCCAATGAAATATACAGTGAGATTGGGACATACGGACTTCCGGAAATGGGAACAAAATTCGTTCGGCAGATGCTTATTGACGCAAAACCCAAAGCTTTTGCTGATTTGCTTCAAATATCGGGACTGTCGCACGGTACGGACGTATGGCTCGGTAATGCACAGGAGCTTATAAAAAATAATATATGCACAATTTCAGAAGTAATCGGTACAAGAGATAGTATTATGGTATATTTGATTTATAAAGGGCTTGAATCCGGTGTAGCTTTTAAGATTACAGAGAGCGTTCGAAAAGGATTTGGTCTGACTGCGGAACAAGAAAAAATTATGCGTGAACATGAAGTTCCTGATTGGTATATAGGCTCATGCAAAAAAATAAAATATATGTTTCCGAAAGCTCACGCTGCCGCATATATTATAGCCGCAATGCGACTCGGTTGGTTTAAAGTCTACAAGCCGGTCGAATTCTACTCGTCGTATTTTTCAGTTCAGCCTGAGGGATTTGATGCTGAACTTGCTATGTTGGGTACAACAAAGATACGAAAATATATAGATGAAATTGAAGCAAAAGGCAATGAAGCGACAAAAAAAGAAGAAGATACTGTTACGGCTATGTTGTTGGTTCTTGAAATATATGCGAGAGGACTGAAGTTTTTGCCTGTTGATATATATAAATCAGAAGCTTTTGAGTATAAAATTGAAAACGGCATGATAAGACTGCCATTTTCTTCGATTAATGGAGTGGGGGAAAATGCGGCTGAGAATATTGTGAAATACAGAGAACAGGTAGGGGATAAAATATTTTCTATTGCCGATGTGAAATCGAATGCAAAACTTACAAAAACAGTTGTTGAAACATTGAAAAGAAATAATGTTTTCGGAGATATTCCTGAAACAGACCAAATTTCTTTGTTCTGATGACGACAGCGATATAGCGAATCGAAGTCCTTAATAAATCGAAGTTTTGTTTAAGGTTGTCACAAAATATTCAAAAAAAGTCAATATTTTGATGATAAAATAAAAGTGTTAAAAAATATATATTTTATTAAGGAGAAAACAATTATGAAAAAGAAAATCGCAACTTTGTTATTGCTTTCGATGCTATTATCAAGTATATTAATGGCCTGCGGAAATAATAACGAAGCGGGGAATTCTGATACCCCGGCATCAGTAGACACCAGTGACAATGTAAATGATGCAGAGGAAGAGCAATCAGGCCCTACAGTTTACACGGCTGACGTTGAAGTATTTGACTGGGATGGCAAAGAATTTAAAATCATGGTAAATGACGATAGCAACGTCGAATGGAAAGATAATGACTTCGTGGCTGAAGAACAAACAGGCGAACCTATAAATGACGCAGTATATACAAGAAATGCACAAATCGAGGAAATGTTCAATGTGAAAATTGTTCCGATAAAAACGGCAGCAGGTGATCGTGTTACATCTGTAAGAAAATCGGTAAACGCGGGCGATAATAATTATGATATTATTTTCAGCACTCCTTTTAATAATGCTACGTTATCTCAAGAGGGGCTTTTATATGACCTTTTGGAAATTCCTAACTTAAATTTTGACGAACCGTGGTGGGATCAAAACGCTGCGAAAGACCTCACAATAGCAAACAGATTATACATGATGACAGGCGATATCGGAACAATGTATAGAAAATCGGTGGGTATTATTCTGTTTAATAAGCAGATGGTAAAAGATTATGCTCTTAAAGACCCGTATCAGCTTGTCATAAATAATGAATGGACAATGGATGAATTTTTGAATATGTGTAAGGAAGTATCTGAAGATTTGAACGGCGACGGCGTATGGGACGACCAAGATAGATTTGGGCTGTTGGGTTATTGTGATATTATGCCTATAAGCCTTATGGGCGGCGGTGTACAAATCGCAACTAAAAATGCAGACGATATTCCTGAAATAACATTTTTTAATGAAAAAACAGTAGATATTTTTAATAAAGTCGCAGAAGTTGTACACAATAAAGAACTGTTCTGGAGCTGGTCAAGAGTCGGCTCGAATAATGAGCGTTCAAGAGTTATGTTTGCTCAGGGTCAGGGACTGTTTAACTGGAATGAGTTTCACTCAATTCCGAATTTAAGAACGATGGATGCTGACTTCGGTATTTTACCGATGCCTTTATATAATACAAGCCAAACAAGATATTATCACTCAGTAAACCCGCACGTTGCTTTGATGCTTGCGATACCTATATCTAATCCTGATATAGAAAAAACAGGAGCTGTTGTACAAGCTATGGGTGCGGTATCAAAAAATATACTGACCCCTGCATATTATGATATTTCACTCGTAGGCAAACACGCAAGAGATAATGAATCCGTAATGACTATGGACTTGATATTCAGTTCTATCACTTATGACCCCGGATATATGTACAACTGGTCAAATGTGGGAACATTTACGCTTGGAATGGTCGATAATTTCAAAACAGATTTGGCATCAGAATATGAAAAACTTGAAACAAAAGCCCAAGCTGCTCTTGAAAAAATGATAAATGCGTATTTAGATTAAATACTTAATAAATGAATATATAATTTTTATATAAAAACAGCGGTCGGGAATGGCTGTCTGGCAATAGTGTCGTTCCGACACAGTGCAGACAGATGAAACCCGACCTTACATATTTTTTTGTTTTTAAAAAATCAAATATAGCAGAAATGAGTAAGCAAAATATTGAAAAATGGAGTATAAATAATTTACAATGAAAATAAATATTATAGAAAAAATTTCGATGTGGGATAGGTTAAAAAACACCCGCAAGCCTATAGTATTGTATGGCATGGGCGACGGTGCAGACAAAATCCTTGATTACTGCGAAATAAATAAAATCAATATATATGATATATTCGCAAGTGATGAATTTGTCAGAGGGCATTCTTTTAGAAGCTATAAAGTAAAAAAACTTTCGGAGATACAAGAAAATATAGATGATTTTATAATTCTTGTTGCATTTGCCACCCGCGATAAGATAGTATTGAACAGAATTTATGAACTTGACAAAAAATATGAATTATATGCTCCCGATATGCCTGTATTCGGTGATAAATATACTAATGATTTCACAGAAAATATTATTAAAGCTGATGATGAATTAGAGCAAATTTATGACCTTCTCGCTGATGAAAAATCAAAACAAGTATATCTTGATGTAATAAATTTTAAGATAAGCGGAAAAATTAAGTATCTACAAAACGCAGATACTCCGAAATCAGAGGGATTAAATCTTTTACATCTTGCAGAAAATCAAAAAAACCCGTTGCATTATATAGACATTGGAGCATATGACGGTGATACTATTTTAGAATTAAATAAGTATTTAGGAAATATAGACAAGATAACTGCGATTGAACCCGACAAAAAAAATTTTATTAAATTGCAAAAAAACCTTGCGGATAATAATATTATTGAAAAATGTATGCTTTATAATATAGGAGTGTGGAGTGAAAAACAGGATATGTATTTTAATGAAAGAGCAGGTCGTCATTCCTCCGTAGCTATAGCTACATCTGCATCAGATAAAATAGATGAAATTCAAAACAGTCGCACTAAAATCAATAAAATTTCGGTTGATTCTATTGATAATATTGTAGCAGAGATTGAAACCAAAGAAAAGTCAAGATTCAGATATTTTATAAAATATGACGTAGAGGGCAGTGAATACGAAGCCATTGCCGGCTCATCTGAAACAATAAAAAAATACAGTCCCGCATTAGCCGTATCACTGTATCATAAAAGTGAGGATTTATTTAAACTGCCGCTTTTGATAAACAATTTGAACTCGTCTTATAAATTTTATCTTCGAAAGCACGCATATATCCCGTGTTGGGATTTGAATTTATATGCACTGAAGCCGACATAACACAAACAAAAAATATTTGTTAAATTCGTTAAAAGTTTTTGAGGGTTGCAGGGAACTTTTTTCAAAAAGTTCCCTGCAAAAATAAATCCTAAATTAAAAATTAAAAAATTCCAGAACACCATTTTGATATGTCATATCAGGCTCGCCTACAATCAACGGAGCGATATATTTAAGACATTCGTCGGTGACGTTATTTTTTGATGTATTTATATATTCCAACGGAACAGTTTTTATCTTGTTTGCTATATTCGATATATCTTCACACTCTATAGCAATTTTATATTGTTCGGATTCAGATGATATTCTTTTAAAAATCATCATAATTCCGCTTTTGCCTTCTTCTGCCGCACTAACTGCTTTAATTCCAATTTCTTCTGATTCGTTTAAATCGCAAAGCGATGCTATATGTGAAGCACATCTTTGAGGAGTGTTTAATTCAACAGCGCGTACTTTGCAGCCGAATTTTTCTTGCACGGCGTATTTCAACCGATTAGCAGTTCCTGATAATTTTTTATGCCCGAATATATCAATTTCGTGGTTATCATCTTCACATACATATCTGCCATTCGCATATTTTACTCCTTCTGATACTGCTATAACTATATCTCTTCTCTTTTCAAATTCTTTTTCAATATCTGTAAGAAGTCTTTCTTTTGAAAAATCTATTTCGGGAAGATACACAAAACTCGGTGCTTTCCCCCTGTATAAACGAGGCAGAGCCGCCGCCGCAGTAAGCCATCCCGCATCTCTACCCATTATTTCTACTATCACTACGGACTGTATCGGATAAATAGCATTATCGTGGCATATCTCCTGCATTGTTGCCGCTATATATTTTGCCGCACTTCCGTACCCCGGTGAATGGTCTGTACAATTCAAATCATTATCTATCGTTTTCGGGACGCCGATTACCTTTACGTCTATATCATTTTTTTTAGCATAAAAGCTAAGTTTTCTGACTGTGTCCATAGAATCGTTTCCGCCGATATAAAAAAAATATTTTATATTTTTTTCAGCTAAAAAATCAAATATTTTTATATACATATCAATATCTTTTTTATCATCTGAATTAACATCAGGCAATTTGAGCCTGCACGAACCGAGAGAAGCGGCGGGTGTAGTTTTAAGAAGTTTCAAGTTTTCTTTATCATAAATAAAGAAATCGTTCAAAACTTTTATATTTCCATTTAAAAAGCCTTGTATTCCGTTCATCATGCCATATATTTTGTCAATATTTTCGCTTTCTAACGCTCCGCGAATAACTCCCGCAAGCGTAGCATTTATCGCAGCGGTTGGGCCGCCCGACTGACCAACTATTATATTTACACTCATTTATTTATCTAACCTTTTTATTTTATATATTAGTTTTTGCAATTTTTATAACTTTTAATCAAATCATACAATTTAAAATTTAAAATTTACGGTGCGGCATAAAAGCCGCACCTTATATTAAATTTTGCGTTTAACTTAATTAAGTTAATTAATACGTATATTTTATATCCCCGTGAATTGGCGGGAGTGCGTGCGGACGTACCAATGCTCCGCCATTTTCATAAGAATCAATAGCAGCAAAAATATATTCGATAGTAGCAAGTGCGTCACGTCCCGATGCTCTCAAGAACTCTTTCGGTACTCCGTTCGTTACATCTTCTAAATATGCGTGTATTCTAATCGGGAATGTTGCATTAAAATCGCCAATGCCTGTGTTTAGAACTTCGGGTTCTTTGCCATTTTTCCAGTATGTGAGTTTTTCAACGCAGTTTTCTATACAAGCTGTTCCGTTTGTTCCTGCAAGTTCATAGCTCCACCAGCCGCCGAGACCAAACATAGCATCGCCTCTTTGCGACAAGAGATAGCCTACGCTGCCATTTTGGAATCTTAAATGTATACTTTGAATTGAAAGCATCATATCTTCAGCAGTACGTCTTACACCGGGTTTATCCATGAATGCCTGAACGTGCATTACATCTCCTGAGAACGCTCTCATAACTGAAAACGGATGAGTTAAAAATGCTTTAGTGTGTGAGTACGGGCGGTTCCATTTAGGACCCATTTTTCCGCCGTACGCTGCTGAACTTCCGTTAAATCCCACTTTGTGTATAGAATATACTTGCTCACCGATACCACCGTTCTTCATATAGTCAAACAGCTTATCAGCAGGTGCTGAAAAATAATGATTGAGATTACAGCCGAGATATACATCTTTTTTTGCAGCATATGCTACTAATTCTCTTGCATCTGTTACTTCATGGCAAATCGGTTTTTCAACCAGTACATTTTTACCTGCGTCTATAGCTTCCATAGCGGGTAAAAAGTGCATAGAGCCGTTATCATATCCGGAAGTTGTAACAGATACAACGTCAATTTCGGGGAGGGCTGAAAGCATATCTTTCAGAGAATAAAACGCTTTTACTCCGAATTTTTCAGCAGCGGCATCAGCTTTTTCTTTGACTATATCACAGACCGCAACAAGTTCTGCAAGTTCGTCATTTTTGTAACAGGTAGCATGAAGATTTCCTATGCCGCCCAGACCTACAACGCCTACTTTTAATTTTTTACTCATGATTTACACCTCACGTTTAAAAATTTATTTTTATAAAAATTATATTAAATTAAACAGAAATTTATTCGGCAATTCTCTATACTATATACTACCGATGATTCTATTATTCTATTCATCAATAGACTCTACTTTCACGGGTTTGCCGAGTTCAATTGACTTTATCGCAGCGTGAATCACTCTTGATGCCTCAAGCCCGTCTTTAGCTGCACCGTCTATGTTTTCAGGGCGTACACCTGAATTTACTTCACGTGCAAAATTGTGTATCCTATCTCTGAAAGTATCGTCAAAATTTCTGAATCCTCCGAAAACGGGATTTGTATATTGTTCTTTCAGATAAGTTTCAGCGGGATAAAGCGTTGCCTGCCGCCACATATCTTCAAATACCAGTCTGCCGTTAAGCCCCGCAACTTCGCATCTCTCCATAGGGTGTCCCCTTACAATGTCATAAGACGACGTCAAATGTCCGACTGCACCATTTTTGAAACGCATATTTATTGAAGCCGTCGAGTAAATTCTTGTACCCTCGTCCACTCTGTTCGGAGCAATCATTGCATAGCATTGTACTTCATCAACATCACCCATAAAATAACGGATTATATCCACGCTGTGAGGGTTCAATGCTTTCAAGTGATAATATATCGAATCAAGCGGCATTACTTTGCCTATCCACAGAGCCATATTACAGAACAACAGCTCGCCTATACGTCCGTCATTCTGCCATTTTTTCGCTTGCCTTGCCGCATCTGTAAAACGGTGATTTAAGTCTATAGCGTAGCATCTGTCAAGTTTTTTCGCAGTTTCGACCATTTCAGCGGCGTGTTTTAGATTATTAGAAATCGGCTTTTCGCCTAAAACATGACAACCTGCTTTCAACGCTTGCATTGTCGGCATATAATGGTCTGATGAATACTCTATACCACCGGTAGCTATTGAGCATAAATCAGGCTTTAATTCTTTTAACATAGTTTCCGCATCTAAATAATACGGCACGTCATATTTTTTTCCCGCTGCACTTGCGCGTTCTTCGATTATATCGCATATTCCGACAAGTTCAGCATCGGGACAATCAGAATACGCCCATGCGTGAATATTCCCGATTGGGCCCATGCCTATTACGCATACTTTTAGCTTATTTGCCATATATATTCACCTTAAATTTGTTATAAATTCGTTGTAAATTAGATTTTAATATTAAATTTCTTGATATTGCGGTGCATAGGCGGACATACCCGTCCGCTTTGGCATCGCATTTTGTGTATTTTATATTTTACGAATAAAGACAAATAACTTATTTCACATCAACGCCGATTTCAGATAATTTAGCCTGTAATCTTTGAGCTTCCGCCGGGTCGCCTATATGCAATTTATTATACGCTTCTTCGCTTGATTCAAATGGTTTTCCTATTCCGTTCCATTTGGTTGCATTTGTTATCATCGGATTCTGTCTGCCGGTTTCTTTTTCACGTTTGGCGATAAATGCGTTCATGCGTTCTGTGAGGAATTTTACAACTTCGGGTTCTTCATCAGCGACATTATTATTTTCATCGGGGTCATTTATTAAGTTATACAATTCAACAGTTTTTTTGAAATGAAAATCGGGTTCGAGAGCGACAATCAATTTCCATTCCGGAGTTCTCCAGCCGTGTTTTCTCATCCATGTAGCTTCTGTTATATACATTTCAGTTTCCTGCTTGATTGCATTGCCTCTGACTAATTCCATCATATTGCGTCCGTCGTATTTTATTCCCGTATCAATGTCCATTATATCAAGAATTGTAGGAACAATATCTTTATGCTGACAATAATCCGCTATTCTCTTCCCGCCGCAGCCGCATCCTTTTAGTTTTATCGCGAACGGAACGACAAGAGTCGGGTCATATGTTCCGTGATGGTCATATAAACAGTCGTGGTCATCAAGTGTTTCTCCGTGGTCTGATACGAACACGACAAGCGTTTCTTCTTCTATTCCAAGATTTGCGAGCTTTTCGAGTATGCTTTGAATACAAGCATCCATGTACGCGACAGCTCCGTCGTATTGCGCTATAATATATTCAGAGTCAGTACAGCCTACAGGGAACCATGACAAGAAATAATCTCTGAAAGGTTTGAATTCATAGCACGATTTAAGCGAGCGATTATTCGGGTCAAATTCATTGCCTTGATAAAACATTCTTGAAAACGGGTGAGGCGGCAAATACGGCGAATGTGGATCCATATGACGTAAGAATAAGAAGAACGGCTTGTCTTCTTCTTTTGAAATTTTCGCCAGTCTTTCAAGTTCGGGAAGAGTAACTTCGTTCAGGGCTTCTGCTTTATGAGCTCTGCCGTCATCTCTGTCCGCACCCCAACCGGCGAAATTTATATAATTTTGATACCCTCTGCCGCCAACATTGCCTTGAAATCCTACGCAGGTTGTGTTATATCCGAGTTCACCGAGTATTTCAGCGAGAGTTTTTACACCCGGGGCAATATCGCCCTGATGTCTGAGAGCTACAACATCAGTTGTAAAAATATCCATTCCCGTCATCATTGAAGTATATCCAGGAGTTGTGGGAACAGACGGAGAAAAACAGTTTTCGAATACTATTCCGTCTTCAAGATATTTAGAGATATGCGGGGTTGTCTGGTGTTTATAGCCATAAAGTGACATATGGTCGCGTCTGAGCGAGTCTATACCGAAGAATAAAAGATTAAGTTTCTTTTTACTCATATAAAATCTCCCTTTAAATTTTAAAAATTTATTTTATTTATTTAACTATATCAGATAAACATATCAAAAAATCTATCTAATGTAGAAAATGTTTATTAGGTATGATAGAATGTAGTGTCTAATATTTCCATATATACAACATCAATATAATTTCCATTCTTAAAAGTAGCCTCGTGTCGGCGTCCAAACTCACGAAAGCCCACCTTTTTGTAACAGGCAAGCCCTTGTTCATTATCAGAATGTGCTTGAAGCATAATATTATGAAGATTGAGAGTTTTAAACCCATAATCTAATATCAACCGCAATGCCTCAGAGCCATAACCTTTGCCACGATTCTCAGAATCACCGATAAAGAGTCCTACTGTTGCTTTACGGCTGAGATGGTCAATCTCATTTAAGCCAATATTTCCAATCAAAATATTATCCTTGCCTAAGACGATTGCATAACATTGACTTTCAGATGCCAAACTTTCTAAAATCTTTTTTTCGTTACTCAGACTTATCATCTGTTTAAAGTTACCTAAATTACCGCTAACATTATAATCATTAAGCCATTTTGTATATACTTCCGCATCGTCAATATTTATAGGTGAAAGATATACTCTCTCTCCAATGAGCTTTTTAAAATATCGCATATATTTCCCTCCTGCTAATACAAATTTCCTACGCAATTAATACTCACTCAAAACTCAACTGTATCTGTATTATCTTCAAAAATGTCTTCGCTGATGTCAAAATCATCGCCTCTCCGGAAATAATATATATTTCGTCTTGAATTTACGCTTAAAACCAATCCTACTGCCAAATAACAGCTTACTATAGACGACCCTCCGTAACTGAAAAACGGCAGCGTAATACCTATAACCGGCATCATAGAAATGCACATACCTATATTTACAATGATTTGAGCAACGAACATAGCAAGAACGCCTACGCACATAATCGAACCTACATCATTTCTTGCTTTCAGCGATACATATAATATGCGTACAATTATTAATCCCAGCAATATCATTACAAGCATTGCCCCTAAAAATCCGAATTCTTCTCCGGCAGTTGCGAAAATAAAGTCTGTTCGCTGTTGGCTGAGCAGTTCCCGCTGAGTTATATAACCTTGCTGAAATCCCGTACCTGAAAGCCCTCCCGAGCCTATGGCCTGCATAGACCTTAAAACCTGCCAGCCAGCTCCTAAAGGGTCAAGTTCGGGATTAAATCCTACTAATATTCTATCTCTTTGATAGTCTTCCATTAGCCTCCATATAATTGGTGAAAGTGCTGTCACTACAACAGCAAATGCCAAAAAATACCATAAACTTATCCCCGCAACAAACAGCATAGCTGCAGTAATAAACATAAATACCAATGCGGAACCTAAGTTGTCGAACACTACCATACCGATTATAATACCTGCATATACTGCTGTCAATGCGATATTTTTAGGGTGATTAATATTTTCTTTAATTGAATTAATCCATTTGGAAAGACAGACTATATATAAAATTTTTACAAGCTCTGAAGGCTGTATACCTATCGGTATGCCGGGAATCCTAATCCAGCTTCCGCGTCCTGTTTCCTCTTCGCCAACGCCGAATATCAACACCGCCGCCATTGCTAAAATAGCTAATATATAGAAAATTGTCGTATATTTTTTTAAAACATGGCAGTAATCAATTTTAGCTATAATAAGCATAGCGATAATGCCTATCAGCATTCCCAAGGACTGAACTATGACATATCTGTTCGAATTTAACGGATTAGTCGCACTTTTAATCAATATCAATCCGTATATAGTTGTCAAAATTACTGCAACAATCAAAAACCAGTCAAGGCTTAATAAATATTTTTTTATATCTTTGGAAATTGATTCCATAATTTACACATCAATTCACACATCTACTTAATTAATCGTTTTTTTGCTTATTTTTCTTTTTGCGAAAAAATGCGAAGAAATTTGAAAAAAGAAGAATAAGTTATCTTGCACCTAATTGTTTCAGGCAAGAATTCATATATCCGTAGGATTCAGCGGCAACTATAGATGCTTCCGCTATATTCAAATCGCGTCCGATTACTTCAAGAACACATGGCCCGTTATAATTTGCATCAACCATAGCTTTCATATATCCGAACAAATCTATATCCCCTCTGCCGCACGCTTGATCTGACGGGTCACCCGGAGACGGGCCCATTCCCTTACAATCTCTTATATGAATATGCTTCATTCCGTGAATTACGCTTGCAAGCGCATCTTTCGGAACTTCTCCGGCTCTGTGAATATGCGACGGATCCATATCAAGTCCGAAATACGGATTTTTTACTGCTTCAAGCATTTTCAGAGAAGTCGGGGTATTATATACGGCATTTCCTACGTGAGCTTTGCATACAAGCGTAACTTTGAAACTTTCAGCTATTGCCGCAAGATTATTCATATCTTCAAAACTTTTTTTCATTGATTCTTCATCGTTCATCGTTCCGCCCGGGCCTATACATAATATCGGTATTCCTATTTCAGCCGCACCCTCACACGCTATTTTAAGGCGTTCGGGGTTTCTGTCAGCTATTTCAGATGACAGAAGTTCAAGTCCGTTGTCGGCAACGATTTTCTTTATATCGTCTTTATTTTCTTTCCATGTATCTGTGTTAAAATGGTCTATACCCATGCCTTTCAATGCTGATATTCCTACGCCGTCGTATCCCGCTATTTTTATATATTTCGCAGCTTCAGCGAAGTCAAACATCTTAAACAAAACAGTATTTACGCCAAGTTTTATCATGATTTTGCCTCCTAAAATTTATTTTTATATATTTTATGCTTTTTTATGTTTTGATATAGTTTATTATATATACTTCTTCGATTAATTTAATTCCCCAATCCCTGAATATTATATCCCTTTAATGCAAGATTAGCTTTTGCCTGTGTTGTGAATCTCTTTACACGCTCATTTGTAAGGTCTGTCGTTTCGGCATTAGTATATTCAAGAATAAACGGAATATCCGGCGTGATTTTATAATAATTTTCAAAAAATTTCACCCAGTCTATTTCACCGTCACCCAATATACGCCCATAGCAGTCATTCACTTTTCTGTCTTTGCCGTGAAAATATTCTATATACGGAGTGAGATATTTGAAAACATCATCTTCATCTGAATTTGCGATAAAATTCGCCATATCCAATAAAACTTTTATATTCGTAAGACCTGTTTCAGCGTTTATCTGCATGATAAAATCACGCAATCTTTTTGCCGACGGGATTACATCAATAACACACGCTTCAATGCAAATATTTACGCCTCTGTCTTTTGCGGCGTTGCCGAGAGTGATAAAACTTTCTTTGAGTCTTTGAAAATCGGCTTCATATACATCTGTCGTAATTCCTCTTTTGTCAGGGCGAAACCCAAGTTCAGTAGAGAGATTTTTTATTCCCGCAAATTCTGCGTAATCCATAAGCCGTATATAAGATTCTATGCATTTGTTTCTGTAATCTTCATCAGGTGAAAGAAGATTTGTAAATACTCCTAAAGACGTTACTTCAATGCCGTTAGCTCTGAATATATCTGCTTTTTCTTTTGTGAGTTCTTTTGTTATGTCGTTTTTGTCAAGTTCGGATATACCGTTATATGCCCAGCCTCCGAAATCGGGGTGTGACATACACATTTCTGTACAGTTATATCCGTGGGAAGCCATGAATTCTGCTGCTTCTTTTACAGTTTTATCGCCGTAGCTGCGGGAAACAATACCGTAATATTTCATGAAAAAACTCCTTTGAATGCCTAATTAATATTATTACATAGATTATACAATATTTGCAGATAAAGGTCAAGTATAATAATAATATTAATTGAAATTTTATATTATTATTGAGAAAATTATAAAATCATGGCGAAAAACATAGAAAACATATTTAATCTCTTGTGACATTTTTAATCCATTTGTTGCCGCTAAGTCTGATAAATGCAATCAGCCATTTAAAGCATTGGTCTATTCTTGTACATAAAAATATAATCGGCAGCGGCGAATTTAGAACAAGAGCATTCAAATATGTAAGCGGCAATACTATCAACCAGCCGCAAATCATATCTACCTTGAATACAAAGCGGCTGTCACCAGCTCCCCTGTTGATTCCCGTAAAACACGTCGCATGATAAAAAGTTCCAAGAAGTGTGAATGAACCGATACCTATAAAAGTCATCGCAAGGTTTTTGGTTTCCTCAGAAATATTATAAAGCGATACAAGCGGGATTCTTGCGAAAAACAATAACAAACACATCACGCCTCCGAACGAAGCAAACAATATCTGCAAAGTATTAGAATATTGCCTTGTTTTGTCATATTCTTTTGCCCCTACAGTTTTGCCGATTATCACGCAAGCCGCACCTCCAAGACCTACAGTAAATATACCTGCAAGTGACATTATAATTTCAGCTATATTATTTGCAGCTATCATCTGTTCATCGAGTCTGCCGATTATTACAGCACGTAAAACCCCGACAAGTCCCCATTGCATATCGCCGATGATTATGGGCAATCCGTATTTTGCATAATCCAGCCACATAAATTTTTCATGTCTGAACAATTCCCTGATTTTGATAGATATTCGTTTTTGTATCTTGAAAGTAAATACCGCCATTATAGAGAATTCTATAACACGGGTTATAACTGTAGCTATTGCCGCACCTACAATTCCCATTTCAGGGAAACCGAATTTTCCGAAAATCAACGCGTAATTAAAAAATAAATTCACGAACAGCGAGGATATTGATATATACAGGGTAACTTTTACTATTTCCACACATCTGAGCATTGCTATAAAAGTTTCGGACAGAGTATAAAACAAATAAGAAAAACAGATTACTCTTATATATTTCGCACCCTCAGCGATAACTTCCTGTGAATTTGTAACAATTTTCATTACTCCTACCGGGAAACAAAATACCAAAGCAAACACGATAATTGAAACCGATACGCCTATAGTAAATATAATAGAAAAAACATTTTTGATTCTGGGTAAATCTTTTTTGCCCCAATACTGCGAAATCATTAATGCCGCCCCGCCTGATAAGCCTTTGATAAAAAACGTAAAAAGCGTGGTTATTACATTAGCCTGCGCCACAGATGCTATCGCAATTTCAGTATTAACAGGAATTTTTCCTACCATGATATTGTCAAGAAATACAACTCCAAGCGAAATTAAACTTTGAAAAGCTACGGGAAGTCCTATAAAAATCAGCATTTTATAAAAATTTCTGTCTTTAACCATATGTATCATTTAATCCTTTTTAATTTATTGTTTTCTACTGTATTAATTCTCTATTAATTTCGCATAGGTTTCAATATTTGTACTGCGGTTTATTCTTATTCGCCTTACTTCAAAATTATCATATTCTGTGTTGTGCATATTCAAATCTTTTCTCAGACCAAAAGAATAAAATTCTTTTGCTTTTTCTTTAACTATATCATTAAACTCTCCGTTTGGATATGACAATGCCAGCACCTTTTTTCCTGTTATCTCCTCGATTTTTATTTTAGAATCCTGTAACTCATCAGTTAATCGCTTATCAATCCCGCTTATCTGAACAAGACTGGGGTGTGTGAGTGTATGACTCTCGAATTTTACCAATCCTGAATCGCTCATCTCAACAATCATTTCTTGTGTAAGATTTGCCGGCGTTATGGAACTAAGTATTAAAAACAATGTAATTTTTGCGTTATATTTCTGCAATACGGGAAATATTTCCGTATAGTTTTCAATATAGCCGTCGTCGAATGTCAGAAAAATAGGTTTATCTATATTATTTAGTCTATAATAATCATCAAACGTACAAAGAGTAAACCCCGCTTCGGTTAAGTATTGCAATTGTTTCTCAAACTCCGACGGCTTAACATATAATTCGGCAAGCCCGCCGGGATTACTTTCAGATGATGTGTGATACATTAAAATCGGCACATCTTTCGGCAAAAGTACAATATCTTCTATATTTTCTGTCGCAGCTTCTTCTATATATTGCATTTCTTCCGTTTCATACTCAGCCTCCGGTATTACCTCTGCTATATCAGATTCATATTCAACAGTAGGCAGAGCTGTTTGCTGTTCCGATGTCATATTCTTATTTGATGATAAAATATTCGGAGTTCCAAACGTAGCATCTATATCTCCGTCAATACCAATATTATCGCAGGAAATTATACATATACTAACAACCAAAATAATTACAACTAATATTTTTTTCATATTATATTCGCTTTCCCCAATTATCATGTTACACATATTTAACGCATCAAATAAAAATAAAGAAAAAACGCAATCAATCCGTAAGCCGAGTTCTGTCTTGAACAATCATCTATCTTAATTTACAGTTGCCTGCAAATTTCTTGCCGCTTCATGCGTGAAAGCGAGGCACACTTCTTTACGGTACAATATTACTATGCGCCGTTCACGTCTTACATCGGCGTTGCTTCGGATAGGGTTTACACAGTTGGCTTTGCAAAATATATAATATACCCTGCAAAGCATTAGCGCAAAGTTGCCAGTGCGCCGGTGAGCTCTTACCTCGCCTTTTCACCCTTACCGATTTTTATACACCAAAATAAATTTTTAAAAAATTAATAATTTAATAATTGGTAAAAATTGGCGGTAATTTTCTGTTGCACTTTCCCTAAAGTCGCCTTCGGCGGACGTTATCCGTTATCCTTGCCTCAAAGCTCGGACTTTCCTCACCAAAATTTTCATTTCAGCGCAATTGTTTGTATTGGTTGCGTTTTTTCTTCTATCATCAATTATAAACTATTTATCTAATTTTGTCAAATTAAAATTTATCGAATTACAAACGGCTATAATTAACAATTAAATCATTGATTATACGTTAAAATTATGATATAGTATATGTTATAAAATATACATTCTAAGTATAAAGGAGTTTCAAAAATGGAAGAAAGAAAGTTAAAAAAATCAGCTAATTTTAACGGAATCAGCGGGCCGCTTGTATGTATAGTTATGGACGGCATCGGACTTGCTGATGATAACGGCGGAAATGCGGTTGCAAAAGCATATACGCCCACTCTCGATAAATTATTTGAAAAATATCCGTGGAGAAAACTTAAAGCTCACGGTACTGCGGTAGGTTTGCCGAGCGATGAAGATATGGGCAATTCTGAAGTCGGACACAATGCTATGGGAGCAGGGCAGGTATTCGCACAGGGAGCAAAACTTGTCACGAATTCAATCAAAACAGGCAAAATGTTTGAGTCCGATACATGGCATCTTTTATGCGATAACTGCAAAAAGAACAATTCGTCTCTGCATTTTATTGGTCTTTTCTCTGATGGCAATGTACATTCACATATAGACCATCTTGAAGCTATGATTGCACAGGCAAAAACAGAGGGCGTAAAAAAAGTCCGAATCCACATTCTGCTTGACGGGCGTGACGTAGGCGAAACTTCGGCTTTATTATATGTAGATAGATTTGAAGCGTTTTTGACTGAAATAAACTCGCCTGAATTTGATGCTAAAATCGCTTCCGGCGGCGGAAGAATGAATATAACAATGGACAGATACGAAGCTAACTGGAAAATGGTCGAAAAAGGCTGGCAAACTCATGTACTCGGAGAGGGACGGCAATTCGGGTCAGCGAAAGAAGCGATTGAAACATTGAGAAATGAAACAAATGCTATCGACCAAGACCTCCCGCCATTTGTCATTGGTGAAAATAATATGCCTATAGGCAAAATAACAGACGGAGACAGTATTATATTCTTCAATTTCAGAGGAGATAGGGCTATAGAAATATCAAAAGCGTTTGAAGAAGATGATTTTGATAAATTCCCGCGAAAAAAACTTGATGTAGTATACGCAGGAATGCTTGAATACGACGGTGATTTGCATATTCCAAAAAGATATTTAGTTAATCCGCCTGAAATAAGCGGAACTTTGGGAGAATATCTTGCAAACGAAAAAATTAAACAGCTTGCTATATCAGAAACACAGAAATTCGGACACGTGACTTATTTCTGGAATGGAAACAAAAGCGGCAAATTTGATGAAGCAACTGAAACTTATATTGAAATAAAATCAGATATAGTCCCGTTTGAACAGCGTCCTCATATGAAAGCGGCAGAAATAACGGATAAACTGATTGAGTATATAAAAAGCGGCGAATACAAATTTTTGCGTGTGAATTTCCCCAACGGTGATATGGTCGGACATACCGGAAATCTGCTTGCAACGATTATTGGCGTGGAAACTGTAGATTTACAGTTGGAACGCATACTCAAAGCTGTGCATGAAGTAAACGGTGTTGCGATTATTACGGCAGACCACGGAAATGCGGACGAAATGTTTGAATTTGATAAAAAAGCAAATAAACTCTCAACAAAATCAAAGACTGCTCATACATTGAATCCTGTACCGTGTATATTTTATGATGATAATTGTAACGATAAATATACTGTCAAAGAGGGCAGCTTCGGTTTATCTAACTTAGCAGCAACTTTAGTAAATCTTCTCGGATACAATGCTCCCGATTTTTGGGACGAAAGCATGGTTGATATTGATTAAAATTTTAGGTATAATATATATAATTTTATTAATAAGCGTCAAATAAAGATATTTTATAAAAATCCCGAGTTGCATAGTGTTGCTAATCCATTGATTGTGATATGCTTATGTTATACTGGAGGTATAACAATGAGCAAACAAAAATCACGCAGAAGAACTCCATGGGAGGGAGAGGTGGCATTGACAGCTACACAAAAATTTCTAAAACAACATTATGATTCATTCTACACAGAGCGTCATCGCAAAGTAGATGAGAGCGGCGAAGCTGAAATGATTAACTCATATATTCCAGTCAGATGTCCATTTTGTAATGATGAGAGATTCAAAAAGAGCGGACACGCTAAAAGTGGTATACAACGATATATGTGTGGCAAATGCGACAAAACATTTTTGCCAACAACAGGAACAATCTTTGATGAGCATAGGATTTCAATTAGCGAGTGGACGGAATATTGCTTGAATATATTTCGGCACGTTAGTATTACAGCAGATTCATGGAACAACAAAAACACGTTCAAAACCTCGAGATATTGGCTTCAGAAGTTGTTTTTAACCCTTGAAGGAGTGCAAAATAACATAGTTTTGTCAGGAAAAGTGTGGCTTGACGAAACTTTTTATACTGTTCGTTCTGAAAATATAGTATACAAAGATAACGGAGCTAAACTTCGAGGGTTATCTCAAAATCAAATTTGTATTGGAGTTGCGACGGATAAGCAGCATACCATTCTTCTTGTAGAAGGCACAGGAAAGCCTTCACAAAAGAAAACATCAGAAGCTTTTAGAAACCATATTGAAAAAGGCTCGACATTGTTTCACGATGAAGAAGCTGCACACAGAAAACTGATTGCCGAACTATCGTTAAAAAGCAAGTCTTTTTCTTCAAAAGAACTAAAAGGTTTAACGGATAAAGAAAATCCCCTGAATCCTGTTAATCGTGTTCATGCTATCCTCAAAAAATTTCTAAATACACACAGTGGGTTCGAGAGAAATGAACTTCAAAATTGGTTAAATCTGTTTGCTTTTATCTCTAATCCACCAAATGATTTGTTAGAAAAAGTCGACTTGATTGTCAATTTAGCATTTCAAAATCCTAAATTGTTGCGATATAGAGATTTTTTTGGCTATAATACTGAGGTTGAAGTGTGAAATAGCAACACTATGCAACTCGGGATTTATTTTATAATAACAATAACAGTTAAATTTCGGAGGTATTTCAATGTCCAAAACATACGCAACAGTTGACAACATCGAATCTCTGTTGGCGGCATTCAAAAGAGTTCGTGCCGCACAGGAGGCATTCTCAACTTACACTCAGGAACAAGTTGACAAAATATTTCTTGCCGCCGCTTCAGCCGCTGACAAAGCTCGTATAATGCTCGCAAAAATGGCGGTCGCAGAAACAGGTATGGGTGTTGTAGAAGATAAAGTCATAAAAAATCACTATGCGGCGGAATATGTCTACAATGCTTATAAAAATGTAAAAACTTGCGGTATTATTGAAGAGAACAAGTCAGGCGGGTATAGAAAATATGCAGAACCGATTGGCGTTGTAGCCGCAGTAATACCCACTACAAATCCTACGTCTACAGTTATTTTTAAAACATTAATTTCTCTAAAAACCCGAAACGGCATTATTATCAGTCCTCACCCCCGTGCTAAAAACTGCTCTATCACAGCGGCAAAAATTGTGCTTGAGGCCGCAGTAAAAGCAGGCGCACCCGAAGATATAATAGGCTGGATTGATGTACCCAGTCTTGAATTAACAAATCAAGTTATGAAAGAATCAGACTGCATATTGGCTACAGGCGGACTTGGAATGGTAAGGGCGGCATATTCAAGCGGCAAACCCGCTATCGGAGTCGGTGCGGGTAATGTCCCCGCAATTATTGATGACAGTGCGGATATTTTATCGGCAGTTAATTCAATCATTCACTCAAAAGTTTTTGATAACGGCGTTATTTGTGCTTCTGAACAAGCGGCAATCGTACTTGACAATATATATTCCAAAGTAAAAAAAGAATTTGAAACACGGGGCTGTTATCTTCTCAAAGGCGAAGAAACAGATAAAGTACGTAAAACGATTATCATTAATGGAGCATTAAATGCAAAAATAGTAGGTCAGAATGCTCGAAAAATTGCAGAAATCGCCGGTATTGAAGTCCCCGAAAACACAAAAATACTTATCGGGGAAGTTGAAAGTGTTGACATCAGCGAAGAATTTGCACATGAAAAACTCTCGCCTGTGCTTGCAATGTATAGAGCCAAGACATTTGATGAAGCACTTGATAAAGCCGAACGGCTTGTATTTGACGGCGGTATGGGACATACAGCGTCGATTCACATTAATACCGTAACGGAAGAAGAAAAACTTCAAAGATTTATTGCACGAATGAAAACCTGCCGAATTGTAGTTAATACTCCGTCATCGCACGGTGGAATCGGCGACTTATATAACTTTAAATTGGCTCCGTCTTTGACATTGGGCTGCGGTTCATGGGGCGGTAACTCGGTAAGTGAAAATGTTGGAATTAAACACTTACTGAACACAAAAATCGTTGCTGAAAGGAGAGAAAATATGCTTTGGTTCAGAACGCCCGGCAAAGTATATATCAAAAAAGGCTGTTTGCCGGTTGCACTTGAAGAACTTAAAGACGTTCTCAATAAGAGCAGGGCTTTTATTGTTACAGACAGTTTTCTTTATCAGAATGGATATACAAAAGCCGTTATTGATAAATTAGATGAAATGGGAATAAGCCATACCACTTTCTTTGATGTTGAACCTGACCCAACACTTGCAAGCGCAAGAGAAGGTGCAAAACTTATGGAAGCGTTCAAACCCGATGTAATTATTGCTCTCGGCGGAGGTTCAGCGATGGACGCAGCAAAAATCATGTGGGTTTTATATGAACACCCTCAAGTTGATTTTATGGATATGGCTATGCGTTTTATAGATATTCGCAAGCGTATATATACTTTCCCCCAAATGGGAGAAAAAGCATATTTTATTGCGGTTCCTACAACTGCGGGAACAGGTTCGGAAGTTACTCCTTTTGCTGTCATAACTGATGAAATAAGCGGTATAAAATATCCGCTTGCAGATTATGAACTTATGCCGAATATGGCAATTGTTGACGCTGATTTGATGATGAATGCTCCCAAAGGATTGACCGCGGCATCAGGTATAGATGCAGTTACTCACGCATTAGAAGCGTATGCTTCGATTGTTGCTACAGATTATACTGATTCACTGGCTATAGGCGCACTAAAAGTATTATTTGAATATTTACCTCAGGCGTATGACAACGGTGCGAATAACCCGTATGCACGCGAAAAAGTTGCAAATGCCGCTACAATGGCGGGAATGGCATTTGCAAATGCTTTCTTGGGAATTTGTCATTCAATGGCACATAAACTTGGAAGTTTTCATCATCTGCCGCATGGTGTGGCGAATGCTCTCTTGATATGCGAAGTAATAAAATTTAATTCAACAGAAGTTCCTACACGTATGGGTACTTTCTCTCAGTACGAATATCCGCACGCTATAGCACGATATGGTGAAATTGCGGATGCTTTGGGTCTGAAAGGCAAAACAGATATTGAAAAAGTACACGCACTTATAGAAGCCATAGAAAACCTTAAAGCTAAACTTGAAATAAAAAATTCTATTCGTGAATACGGTATAGATGAAAAAAATTTTCTTGAGCGTTTAGATGAAATGACCGAGCAGGCATTCGATGACCAATGCACGGGAGCAAATCCCCGCTATCCGCTTATGAGCGAAATGAAACAAATATATCTGAATGTCTATTACGGAAAGGAGATGAAATAATGGATTTATCGAATATTATTGCTGTTCGCCCGAACAAGACGATTTATAGAGACGGGGATTATACTATCAAATTGATGCATGAAGAATACAATGCATCTGACGTTCTTAATGAAGCATTAAATCTTTCTATTGTCCATGAAATCGGTTTTCATGTACCGCAGCTATATGAAGTGACGAAAATAGACGGAAAGTGGGCGATAATTTTTGAATATATTGAGGGTAAATCGCTTGCCGACATGATAGCGGAAAATCCCGGCGATTTTGATAAATATTTTGAACGCTTTGTAGATATTCAAATAGAAATGCACACATACTCCGGCGAACGTCTTCGTCATCTAACTGAGAAAATGAACGATAAAATAAATATTTCGGGGCTTGATGCAACATCACGTTATGACCTTCATATGCGTTTGGACGGACTCCCAAAAGATAACAAACTTTGTCACGGGGATTTTACTCCGGGAAATATCATAATAACACCGTCAGATAAAGCATATGTAATAGACTGGTCACACGCTACACAAGGCAATCCAGCTGCCGACGCTGCACGGACATATCTGCGTTTCTATCTCGGCGGACATTATGACCAAGCAGAAAAATATATTAAACTGTTTTGTAAAAAGAGCGATACAGCAAAACAGAATGTTCAAAAATGGCTTGCAATTGTTGCAACTTCACAGCTCGTTAAGAAAAAATCCGGCGAACGCGAATTTTTGCTGAGTTGGGCAAATATATTTGATTTTGAATAAATATTATTAAGACAACGTGAGTTCGACGGATTTATGAATTTATGAGGGAGTCGCTTTTTTGCGAAAAAAGCTCCCTGAATCTCTCGTACTTGTCGAACTCACGTTAAACCAAGAAAAAAGATGCCTGTTTAACATGAGGTCACTGAAAAAAGCGTTTAATTTCAGAATCGAAATTAAACGCTTAAAATTATTATGATAAAATAATGTGAAAGCCAAAGAAAAGCAAATTTTATACAGTTTTTGCCTCAATTAATAGACCAGTCCTACAACTTGCAGAAATATGAAAAATAAGATAAAATAAACACATGAATAACGAAAAAAGAATAAGAGAATTAAAAGAAGAAAAATACCAAGTGATATTCGGAATAGAAAAAAGTACATTTGAAGCAATGCTTGCCATAGTGGAAAATGCATAGAAGGAGAAGCGGAAAAAAGGCGGGAAAAAGCGGAAATTAAGCGTACTTGATATGCTGATAATCACATTAGGATACTACCATGATTACCGAAGAATGGAAAATATAGCTTTCGATTACGAAGTACATAAGCAACGAATAAGTGAAGCAATTGCATTTGTAGAAAGAGCGTTAATGGAGGAAGGTAAATTTGCATTAGCGTCAAAACGGGAACTGCTCAAAACATCGGGCGAAATAGTTATTGTGGTAGTAGACGTAAAAGAGCAAGAAACAGAACGCCCAAAAAAAACAAAAAGAATCGTACTCCGGCAAACAGAAATGCCACACAATAAAGGATTTAGTAGTGATAAACGGACAGAATGGCGAAATAATCTGTGTTAGCGAGGCTAAGGGTTCAGTTCATGATTTTGAGATGTTCAAGCAGAGCAATATCCATCTGCTTGACGATATTTTGTGCGTTGGCGACAAAGGTTTTCAAGGAATATGTGACTTTCATGCTTTCAGTGTAACGCCGTTCAAGAAGCCGAAAGGCGGCACCCTCACACCTGAACAGAAAGCATTCAACAGCAGTTTATCAAAGTACAGAATCATAATCGAACACGTCAACCGTCGGCTCAACTGTTTCAAAATCTTGAAGTATTGCTATCGCAACAAACAGAAAAAGCATCTATTACGCTTTTCCTTAATTTCCGGCATTTTCAATTATGAATTGAGGTTTTAGGACAGGTCTAATGTAACAATTCTCTTAATATTAGCTACAAAAGCGGTGAAGTAACTCTGCAATCGCATAGCAATAACACCCACAGAATCAGCTTCTTCTAAGCTGTGAGCTTGTTTTATAGTCATCGGATTTGAAAAAAGTGATTAATGGCGAGAGGGAGAGAAGAAAAATTTCTGATATAGTTTTTGATGAAAATTTTGAGGTTAGCCCAGACTTGCTCAATGGGATTAAAGTCAGGGCTGTAAGGAGGCAAAAATATAATGCGACAACCAACGGCTTCTGCCAAAGCTGTCAAGACTTTCTTACGATGCCATGAAGCATTGTCTAATATGATGATACTTCCTGATGGTATCTCCTTGAGTAGCACTTCACAAAACCATAGTTCAAATAACGCACTATTCATGTTACACGTATATTCATATCGTCCGATTATCTCATCTTCGCATTTTGCGGCAACCATGCTCAGACGTTCGAACTTTTTCCCTGCACCTTCCCATATACAGGAACACCCCGCAGAGCATAACCATACTCACGGTATAAATACTTGTTTATACCGCTCTCATCTACGTAATACCGCTTGCTTTCGGGTATTCCCTCTATTTCTGCCTGATACTCTGCCCGCTTGCTTTCGTTACGTTCTCCATATTCTATACTCTTTTTTTCGTGTGATTTTGTGACGCTTCATTGATTTTTTCACTCCGCTCTCACTACATCCCAATCGCTTTGCTCTCTCGCTGTCAAAATCATCCGGGTGTTCGGTTATATCTGATTTCACTTTCTCCGGGTCTATTTTTCGCCATTTCCTCTCTAATGGCTTATCTTCTACACTTCCCGTTTTTGCTCTCAATTTCTTCCATTTTGTGATTGTGTTTACTCCCAGTCCGAACATCGCTCTTACTTCTTCTTGCTTCTTTCCGCTATCTACGAGTGCAAGTACTCGTTCTCTATATTTTTTTTCATAACTCATATCCCTATTTTATCACCTTTTTTCACTCTCGTCAAGTCTGTTCACTATAGTTCGGCATTTTTCGCCTCGATCATATAACGCTGTTTTGCTCGCTTCTTGAAATATTCGGTTTCTTGGAACTCTTTTTGCTCTTTGTGCAACTCTGATAAAATGGTGATACTGTATGTTTTGCTTTTTGCCCCTTCTTTGTAACAGCCATCTTTAAGAGGACAAGTTTTGCACGTTCCTATATCGAAATAATATGTCAACGATTGATTTTTATCAGTATTGTTTTTCTGACCCGTTACTGCTTTTCTTACTGCCAAATTTCCGGCGGGGCATTGAAACATATTTGCATCCTTATTATATACGAACCCCTTAGCGGATACTCCTGTGCCATTCGAAACAACAGTATTCAGTTTCGATATTAATTTTATCTCTTTCCCATTAACGTATTCCAGATTATCTTTGCTTGAATATGCCATATCTCCAGCGATTTCTTCCACGATAATTCCGTTGTTTTCACTTTGCTCTACGAGTTTTTTCATATATTCGCCGTCAGGTGCTTCACCTGTTGTCACTTCCAACCCCGTAATTATACGCTCCTCTGTCATCGCTATATGATTTTTGTAACCGAAAAAACTGTTGTGTTCACTTTTGAACCCCAGTTTCGCATCTTCGTCTACTGCTGACTGGATTCCCTTGATTTTGTCATTCTCAAGCAGTTCCTCTACTCTCAACAGGGCTTTTCTGGCTTTCTCTGTACCATTCTCTGAAACCGCTCTCTTTACTGCCTCAAGTAACTTTCGACTGTACTCTATTTCATCGGATAAATCTGCTGTTTCTATTGGTTTTTCAGGAAATTTCCCGCTTATTTCATATTCCGTTCGATACAATTCTTTTCGTAGTTCTTTTGTCATTCGCCTTAATATCTGCGTTGGCGTTTCATGTTTGGCAGACGATTTACTATGCGTTGCGTCCACTATTATCATGCGCGAGTTTATCAACCCTTTTTCTATTGCCTGCGATACCGTTTCGCCTAACATTTCTTCGAGTATATCTTCGGTTATTCGCGTCTTTCTGAATTTCGTCAGCAGGCTTGAATCTACTACTGAATCTTCCGGGTTCAAATCTAAAAAATATTTGTATGCCATGTGCATATTCGCATTTTCCATCAGCCTTTCGTCTGACAAATCATACAGCTTTTTCAAAAACATCAGCTTGAACATCATCTCCGGTTCTTTTGCTGGGCGTCCGTAGTGTGGGAAGACAAAGATAATTAATTATCTGTTATTTTGAGTAAATGTTCGTACAATGTTCGTAAATATAAATTTTAATATATTTTCATAACAAAATCCGCATAGCATTTTGGCGTTGCTATGCGGATTTTTTCAATCGAGATGGCAGGATTCGAACCTGTGGCATCATGCTCCCAAAGCATGAGTTTGTGTTTAAATGTCCGCAATGGCAAGCCTTTTTTTAATTTTTGCCCTCATTTTTACCCTGAAACACTTTTTTTACATCGTTTATTAAGTCTTCAGGTTTATTTTCCAGTAGCTTAGTATATATATCTAAAGTCATTTGAACATTTGCGTGTCCAGCTAAATATTGCACTTTTTTTATATTCATACCTGATAAAATCAATTTGGTAATATATGTATGGCGAAGTATATGCGGAGATACATCAAAATCTATAGTTCGTTTTACTTGCGGAGAATGTTTTGAAAAACTTCCTGCTTTTTCATCTTTTGTTTTTCTTCTTTCCACTATTTGCCACATATTACGAAAAGATGTATAAGAATATTCTTCGCCTTTAGAATTACATATAACGAAATCGGATTTTCTCTTTATGTTTTTTAAATATTCAACCAATATTGACGGAATCGGAATATCTCTTTGCGCCGCTTTGCTTTTTAGATCGGTTGATATAACAGGACGGCAATTATTAAAAGTTAATTTTCTTTGTACAGATACATAAGGAATATCATCTAAATGCACACAATCCCATTGCAACCCTAAAATTTCTTCCCGGCGCATACCTGTATATAAACCAAGCATAACAAAAGGATAAGCAGAAGTTTCCTTTACTGCTTCAATAAGGATTTCGATTTGCGTATCATTTAAAGGTTTTTTTTCTTTAGATTTGTAGCCGCCTGCTTTTAATGATAAGCATGGAGATTTTAGAATAAGGTGATTTTCTTCCGCTGAGGCAAATATTTTCTTTAAAGTTGTTACTGTCTTTATTTGCGTTGAATATGCTAAATCTTTCATGTCAAGCATAAGACTCTTAATATCATCAACTTCTACATCTCGTATTTTCATATTTCCAATTCGCGGGGCGATATGTTTATTTATAGCCGATTTATAATCAGTTTTGCGAGAAAAGGATAAATTAGCGGTATTAAGTTGATACCACCGCACTGCGTACTCCGCTACAGTGATATTATCATTTATCTGTAAATTTACCTTTATATCACTTTTAGCTTGTTCATATTTTTTCTTTAAGGCGTTTTTGTCTCTATCATATAAATCTATGTATTTGCCGGCAGCATCTTTAATCCGTTTTCGATATAGTTTTGTCTTTTCATTATAATAACAGTTGAATGTTTCTCTGGGCATATTCGCAGTCCTTTCTACAATCCTGCCCCACTCTGTGGAGATTTATATTTGCGGCGTGTACGTCCGACGTTTCTTTCGTAGAAAATGCTCTTAGTGATTAACCGAGATTCGTTAAAAAAATAAAATACATGGCAGTATCTTCTTGAATGTTGGTTAATCTCCAGAACGAGAGCGCGTCCCCTATGGGTAATCAATTTATTTCCCCTTACAATGGGGCTTTTCGCCCTTTTAGTTCCACCGCGCAAGCGCGGTTTGCTATAATGTAAATGGTGTAAGAACGCGGCAGCCAGTCGTGGTATACACCGGCTCAAGTTTAGGTTATACTAAGAGGGTAATTGGACTGACGCAGCGGTTGAGGACTAACAGAGCGATGCTCAGTAAACGTCCGTGAACGAAATAGTCAGCCGTCCCTCGAAGTGTAACGTTCGGTTAAAGCAGATAGAACCGCAATCAAATTGTGCGTTCGTATAAAAAAGCAAATAGAATAGACGACGAGCGAAATTCGGCTTTGTCGAATTTATGGGCGGAGTAATTACATTAAAAAACACGGTAAAACGGAGGAAAAAGAATGAATGTAGCAGGAATAGATGTGTCAAAAGGTAAAAGTATGGTAACGGTGATTCAGCCATTGGGTAAGGTATTAGCGAAACCTTTTGAAGTTTTGCATACAACCGACGAACTCGAAAAGCTGACTGAGTTTCTCAAAAATCTGAATGGAGAAACTCGAATAGTGATGGAAAACACGGGGGTATACAATCAACCGATAGCAGATTATCTTTACATTGCGGGAATGTATGTCAGCACGGTCAATGCCAAAGAGATATACAACTACGACAAAGACGCGCTGAGAAAAGTAAAAACAGATAAAGCAGACGCAAGAAAAATCGCTAAATATGGAATTGCTAAATGGGAAGAATTGCGAAAATACGTACCGGAGGAGGATATTCGCCGTCAACTTAAAGATTACGGTCGCCAATATGCTTTTTACGCAAAACTGAAAACGATGCAGAAAAACAATCTGGATGCGCTTCTTGAGAAGACTTTCCCCGAAGTCAAATCGCTTTTCAAAAGCCACGTCCGGGAAGATGGGCATGAGAAATGGATTGATTTCGTAGATAAGTTCTGGCATATAGAGTGTGTAAGCAGACTGTCGAAAGCGAAGTTCACTGACCAATACAAGAAATGGTGCGCAAAACTTGGATATTATTTCGACGAAACTAAAGCTGATGAAGTATACAGTATTTCAAAAAAATATATTGCTTACTTTCCGAAAGACGAACTCACAGAGTTTCTGATCAGGCAGGCTGTACGTGAAATCAACTCGCTCGCCGAAGTTCAAGCCAATATTTTACGCAAAATGAAAGAAATAGCACAAGCTATGCCTGAATGGGCAGTCGTCATTGAAATGGCAGGCGTAGGCGATGGTCTTGCTGCTCAACTCATCGCTGAAATCGGAGATATTAACCGTTTCGAGCGCAAGCAATCGCTCTCCGGTTTCGCCGGAATTGATTCGCCGCCGAATCAGTCGGGAACAGTAGACCGGCAAGGCGCGCCTGTCACCAAAAGCGGCTCTGCTCATCTCCGTAGAACCTTGTTTTTAGTTATGCTCTCTCTGGTGCAAAACAAACCCGATGATAAAGTCTACAATTTCGTTAACAAAAAGCGCGGCGAGGGCAAGCCTTATTTAGTTTACATGGTTGCGGGAGCGAACAAATTCTTAAAGGTATACTATGGTAAAGTCAAGGAATATCTCTCGAAAGTTAATATCCAAAAATCTGATGAAATCTTATCTTGTCAATAATGGGATTGTAAAGTTTTCGTATCCGCAGACAATCGAAAAGTTTACAATACTGTTGTTGACAATGCACCCTAAATATACTGGACTGTGGTGAAAACACTCCTGTGTTTTCGCCTTATCTGATATTTTATTCGAGCGTGATATGACGGTTTTTTCAAAAATTCATCTTTACCGCTCTTTTTGTCGTACATTTTTATGCTTTAAGTAACCTATGAAAAAATTTTTGTTTTTTCAAAAAACCACTTGACAAGCATTAGCAGATTTCGTTCTGCTTATTAGTAGATGACAATTAATTATCCAATGCGTAATTCAAAACGGTGTCATTTTTTATGATGTAATCACTAATTGAAGGGGTTATTTCTATGTCTGGTATGAAAGTGTTAGTTCCCGCATTTTTATATTTGAACATTTTACTAAACTCAAAATGTTTTGTGCTGTAATTTATTGGTATCTGTGAGTTTGGCAAATCAAATGAACGTACTTCGCCATAGCGGTCTAACGCTCCGCCCGTGGGTTCTCCAATACTAATCGCATTGGGAACAGCGTCCATAAGTTGATAAATAGCAAACATTCCCGATGAAAACGTATTGCGCCCAACAAGTATAAATACTTCAATATCCGAATGGTTTGTTGTATATTCAGTTAGTTGATTCGTGAAAGGGTTTAATATCTCAGAATTACCGCCGCTATTGCACCGCAAATCTACAATTATCTTTTTTATGTCCTTATCTTCAATGAAGTTAAACATATCTTTATTAAAGTCTGCAAAAGAAAGTCCCGATGTTTCTGCACAGGCGTTATAGCTAAAGACTAATGATTGTTTTTCTTCAATATATTGATAATTATAATAACTACTGTAGATTCCGACGATTGCGTCATTACTTTCCTGTACGCAGAAGTCCGCGCTTTGTCCGTAGCCAAGTATAGGAACGGTTATTTCGCTTACCGCTCCTTCTTTTTCGATTGTAAAAACAGTCTTAACCTCATCCGGTATGATTCCGAGTCCGTACATATAAACAGGAGAAGAAATGTACTGCGGCAACATAAATAAAGCCCAACTCTCATTTTCATGCGGTATTATATTTTTAAGTTGCGATATAATATCATCTATATCAACATTGTTAATCTTTGTTACTTTTGCATACAGCATATCAGCAAGAGAATTATCAGCATTTATTATATATAATTCGTTGTCGAAAACAAAGAATTTAAGAGGATATGTATATCCGTCCCAGATATTTGCAGAAGAATGAGCGTCTTGTACCGAGGCAATAATTTCGCACAGCTTTACAAAAACTTTCATGTTATCTAATTTATCAACATCAGCAATTAGCATATCAATATACTGTTCAAAATCTTTTTTTGTAATTACGCTAAAAGGATTTTTGTGTTTTCGGGGGAAATTATCTTTGAAATAATTTATATCCTCAATCAATAATCTATTGCGTTCTTCATTGTCGAAACTATTTTGCCAAATGATGTTCCTGTTTTTATCGGTTTCGGGGGTGAAAGCGTCAGAATTGCTTTTTTGCCCGCAGCCAACCAAAACAATTACCAACAAGATAATTATTGAGGATAATTTAATATAAGAACTCATTATTTATAAATTCCTCCCGAACAAAATATAAATTTTCTGCGCTCGCAGGCGCATTTATTTTTTTGCTGTCCCGCATTTTATTTATCTGCATTTTTTATTTTTTAGATATTTAACCCGTACAGCAACTCGCTTATCTTCGCACAAATGCAGGGCGTTTCTACATAAACTACTTGAAAATCATATACCCAATCCGGTTTTGATGAATTGCCCTCAAAACGGGTTGAACGTCACTTTTTCTCTGCCGCTTCCTCGATTTCGATAAATCCTAACTCCATTGCCAAACGATACATATGCTTGCACGGCTTTCTGCGCTTGACAAAATCAAGACATTGACATTTTGCCGCCGTTGTCTTGTATTGGTTGTACCCGTCGCTTGCATAAAAATATGCCACTCCAAACTCTTTATCTATTCCTATAGGCATACAATCCGGATTTGCCGCCGCTATCATTCGATTTAACTGTGCTATATCTGAATGAAAGTTCTCGTCCCATCTTTCCCATTTTGCCCAGTCGCCTTTCATCGCGTAGTATATTTCGCCTTTTTCCATCGTTATATTGCCGTTTACTGTCCATATGTAATTTTTGTGGGTTAGTTCGGAATTATAGATTTTATCGAGCTTATATGTGTATATTGTTAGCATATCAATCTGAAAATCAAACAGTTTCAGGATGGCATTGTGCCATTTTGTATTATATTTTTTGTCGTATTCGGCATGGTTTTTCAATGCTATTTCAGCAGCTTCATGTGACAGCCCGAATAGTTTTTGCACGGACAGCGGCGTTTGCGGGTTCAGTCTGCTCAGTATTGGCATAGGACAAAGTATAGAGGCAGCGAAATAGTTTACTTCTCCTTCGCTTTCACCGAGTAGTATATGTCCCAGCTCATGCGCCAGCGTAAATGTTTTTCGCTCGTCTACCATATACGGTGCGTCGTTGAACATGATGATGTACTTGTCGCCGTCCTTATGTGTACATCCCGTATCGCTTCTGCAAAATGCGATTACTTCGTCTATACTGATACTACGATGTTCAACAAACTCCTGATAGGAAAGAATGATGCAGTTTCCGAGCATTAAGATAGCTTTTTTCATATCAAGAGGAAACTGACGAAGGTTATCAGGCATAGCTTGATAGAAGTCGAGCGCACATTGCTCGACTTTTTTATTTCTGTACATCACCGTCATTCTCCTTATCGTCTTTTTCCTTGGGAAAGAGTTCATCAAATGTTATGCGGAGCAACTTCATCATTTTTTCTCTATCAACAGGGCCCATATTTTTCCGAAGACGTTGAATAGTAACAATGTCCGGGTCATCATCGTTTTCCTTTTTATCTGGTGGGGTGGGGTCGTTTGTGTTGCCGAGTAGGTAGTCTGTCGTCGTGTTAAAGAATTCGGCAAGTTTTACCACAACATCTGTTGGTGGTTGTATTCCACTTGTTTCATATTTAACATATGTTGTTCTTTCAAGGTTTATTGCCGTTGCAACATCAATTTGCTTTAATCCCTTTTTCTTTCTTAAATTTCGCAGTCTTTCTGCGTTCAACATACTATATCTCCCCTAACTATTAATATTATAAGTGAATAATTGTCACATTTCAAGCAAAGAGAATATAAATCACAAAATAACAAAAAAATTTATTTTTTTTTCAAAAAACACTTGACAAGTGAATAAAATTCACTTATAATAATATCATTAAGTGAACTATAATCACAATTTGAATTTATAAGAGAAATAAAATCACTATTATTACATAGAAACGAGGTGATAAAAATGACATTACTTGAAATGAGAAAAAAATATAACTTAACTCAGAAAGATTTAGCACAAATAATGGAAATAAATCGCTCAACTATTTCAAAATGGGAAAATGGTGAACTCTTGCCAAGTAGAAAAAATTTACGAAAACTCGCAAAATATTTTAAATGTGCAGAGAGTGATATAGTAACTGCAATATTACACACAAACAAAGAAGACACCGCTTAATTAACTATATTATACCATAGAAAAGAGGCGAGAAGATGCCCACGCTAAAACTACTTATATTATAGCAGAAAAAGATAATAAGCACCATAGCTGGCAGAAGCAAGAAATGGGCAATAATTTGGCGATGAACGCCAAGAAAGGGCATATATGAGCAACGAACAAACACATAGCGATGTAAATTCATTCTATGCAGTGTGCCGCAAAATAGCCAAACTCACGCAAGAACAAGCAGTTCCATTTTTGGGTATAGAGGACATATCAACATTATCACGCTATGAGCAGCTCAAAACAAAACCACCAAAGGCAGTAGTAGAAAAAATGGTTACGTTGTACAGGAATACCGACCTGATGCCATATCACATAAGACAATGGTATCCTGAGTTTGCACCGTACATCATTGAATCCACAAAGATAACATCGAACGAGACATTTCAAAGCAGTGTGGTGAGAAGCAAAACTATTCTTTCGGATTTAGAGAATACGCTTAACATATCTCTGATGGACGATGAATTAGATGAAGATGAGATATTTGAGCTATTGGACAAAAAGCCGTTACTTGATTTGGCGATACAAAAGATAGTAGCGGTCAGAAATCACATAAGCAGTCTTGCAGACGGCAGAGAAACACTCGTTGTCAAAAAGGTAGCGCAAAAGGCAAAATAAAAGCCTCATCAGGGGCAGAAAGTCTAATGGTGAAAAGTCAATAGGCGGAATAGCCAAAGAATGCGTAGAGGGTCTATGCAATATGCCGAAAACGGGATAAAAAAAGTAACAGTTAGAAAAGCCTCCGCAATACATTCCAAAAAAAGGAATATATGAGGCAATAGAGCCGAGAGCAAAAAAAGGAAAAATTACCTTTTGAAATGCTCCGGCGGAGTATAAAGGCGGTTGTCTTTCAGCAGACGAAAGACAAGCCTGATAAGTTTGCGAGCAGTAAGAGCGAGGGCACGTTTGTGTTGGAAGCGATTGACCTCATGGAATTTGAGGTCGTAGAATCTGCGAAACTCAGAATCGCACTTTCTGAGGGAATCAGCAGCTTCCAACAGGTAATAACGTAGATAACGGTTGCCTGATTTAACAAGATTGGTGTGTTCACCGACGAAATTGCCTGACTTGTTTTCAGACCAAGCAATACCGGCATATTTGGCGAGAGCGGCATGGTTGGCAAAACGATTGACATCACCGATTTCAGAAATGATACCGGCAGTGTAGACTTGACCGATGCCTTTGATGGAAAGAAGGCATTTAGAATTGGGAATGAGAACAAGTTGCTTTTCAATAGCTTTATCAAAAGATTTGACAGGTTCTTTCATAGCTCTGATATTTGTGATAGAAACAGAAATAACTTGATTGATGGAATTATTGAGCGGCAGTGGTAAATTGTAAGAAATTTTGGCGGCAGACTGAACAGACTTAGCAACAGCCTGCGGGTCAGAGAAATGACCGTGACCTTTTTCAGTAATGAATGCGGCGAGTTCGTCGATATCCATGTAAGCAAGTTCATCGACAGTTTCAAAATCGTTAAGAATAGCCATACTCGTTGCGCCTGTAGCTTGCGAAAACACTTTTTCCTGTGCAAGACCGGAGCATTTCATGAACAGATAGTTGGCGAAACGCTGTTTTTCACGTGTTAGGTTCTGGACAGCAAAAAAACGAGCACGCGTGAGAGTTTGGAGAGCTTTGTACTTGTAACCGTCATCTATATACATTGGCTTGGTGATTCTGCCGAAACGCAGGTTGTCAGCGACAACAAAAGCGTCTATGGGGTCATTCTTAGGCAAGTCGGAGTAGGCTTCCTTGAACTTTTTAACTTGCTTGGGGTTGAGCACATGATAATCACAGCCGAAATGATTCAGATTGCTCTCGTCACGCAGATATATCATCAGATTATCGCCGTACACCCCGGTAGCTTCGATTCCGATGACTGCGTTGGTAAGGTTAAGTGCAGTCAGGGCAGTCACTATGTTATCTGCTATCTTTTTTGAGCCGTCAGGACTGTTCTTCACAGAGAAACTGCTGTGTTTCTCTCCGTCAGGCTTCATCAGGTACACGTAATTGGTTGTGCTGTGAACGTCTATTCCTGCGTACAATTTATTCATCATATCACCTCTTTTCGTGTGGTTTGGCGTAGTCAACAGGCATACAGATACCCGCAACGCCGGTAGCATCAGCAACCTCGCTTATCAGAATCCGCCCGGAACTACGCCAATGCGAACCCTACTGCTATCGGGTGGCGTTCATTCCGGTAAACAGCTAATGTGTTTGCAGCTTACTTTCCGGCTGGGGTGTACAGACTTTCTATGAAGCAACCTTTCGGTTCAACAAGGAGAACTTGAACTTACCCTGCTGACGACACAGCTTGATTATATCACGGGCATCTGTACGCCTGTTGACGCAGGCTTTAATTCTTTTAAAATATCAATTTATCTCCGAGGCTTGCGAGGGACTTCGGCTGATAAAAAGTACAAAAAAATTCCTCGCAATTATATTATACGAGGAGATAGGTACATGCAATTATTAAAGGTGAAAGAAGCGGCAAAGATTTTAAACGTAAGTGAAGCAACAGTGTATAAGCTCTTGATGGAAAATCAGATACCGCACGTATCAGTTGGAGGACGAAAGCAAATCAATGAAGAAGATTTAGAACGCTTTATCAAAGAAAACACATCAAAACCTGTAAAGCGGTTTGAAAAAATTCCACGATTCAAGTATACGCCAGGCATGAAGATTGTGTAAACTCACAGAAGTAAAAACCCTCCGAAGTTGAAAAGAAAGACGTTGAAACAAAAACAACCACAATATTTTTAATGAGGAGAAGTTATTATGGTAGAATTTGTAGTCACACAACAGAGAGATAAAATATACCCCTGCAAATCGACTTCCTTTTTCAACATAAAGACAGTAGAGCATAACGGAACATTTATCGGCGAGAGCTTGTTTATGGATAGATGTTATTTAGGGACATACGAAACATACGACGAAGCCTGTGCAGAGCTGAAGCGAATCCATAACCGCAAGAGCCATATATACGGCGTGAGCGGTTACAGTAGCGAGAGTTTTACACCGGAAGAAACCCAACGCCAATTATAAACCAAAATTAAAACGAGGTAAAAACGATGGATAAAGAACTCAAAAATTGCCCATTCTGCGGCGGTGAACCGTCAACATTCATAATTGGAGGAAGTACTAACATAATGTGCCAATGCGGAGTGTCAGTACAAACTTTTGCGCAAAGCATAGATGACGATACTGTGCTTCAAAGAGCAACAGAGATATGGAACGCCAGAGTTGAGCCAGAGAAGCCTGCGGAGGTTGATGAGTCCGACGACGAAGATATGATACCGACATTAGAGGAAATTATAGATTTGTTGAAATGCGAAATATACGAAATGCTTGACAATACACCGTATGATGAAACAGAACGCCGCAAAGCTCTGAAAGATGCCGTAGAACTTATACGTGCGGTGATAGAGTTTGACAAATACTGCTAACAGAAGAAACGGTTTTAGGGCGTAGCCGTAGAAACGCCCCATTACTCCGGCTTAATTCACATGAATCGAGGTGAGAACGATGGAAGAAAAGGCGAATCACAAAGAATTAAGTAATAGAGAAAAACATGAGATTTCAACAATAAAAACACACGCAGATAAGTTTATAGAATACTGTAAAGCAAATAAACTCTCACTATTTCAACTAACGCAAATAGTCGAAACGGTGAGAGAACGTTGTGAAAAATCTCCTATTAATTAATAGTCGTTATTGTCAAATTCCAAAACAAAGTAAAAGTTTGTATTATCTACATTGAGAGTTGGCATTAATTCTTCTAATTCTAAAATACGTTTCTTGAACTCGTCCCACGATTTTTGCGGTAAAGTATTCCCACAGCAAGGGCAAGATATTTGCGTAACTTTTTCTATGTGAGCCGTATTTATGGAAATCTTATTTTCGCAAGTATCATCAATACATTCAAATACAATTTTCATATATTTCTCCTTTCCTCAAAGTTTATGTGAATCATGCCGCCCGATCCCATCAGTTGGGCGGCACGAGAACATATCATACTCCCCCCTATTCTAACTCCCTTTTATCAGACACCCCCAAAATCCCAACTTATTTTTAAATCACAAGGAGGTGAAAACGATGCGTGAACCAATAACGCAAGAAGAAATTAATGAAATGAAAGCCAAAGCATGGGCGACGATTAGACCATTAGTTATAGGTATGTTTATTATAGCTGGCTCTTTGGCAGCTCTTCTAATTCTTGCAGTTCTTGCTCTTTCTTAACCAAAAGAATATCTATTTGTTCTCTTAATTCGTCTGCTTGCAATGTTAGTTTCTTATATTCTTCTTTAAATTTTGACATTTCTTCTTTTAATGTATCAGCATCACGTTGCAGTAATTGAACATCAAATGCACTGTCATACAACCTTAATATCAAATAGAAAGCAAAGACAAATAGCATTACACACCCTAACGCAAGCCCAATAATTACGCAGGTTTTAAAAGATACTTCGTCTTTGGCTATAAGATATGGAATAAAAGCAACTAATACAGGGACAACAAAAGTACTTATCAACCATGTAATCGGCAACTCTGGTCTTTGAAATTTGTCCCTTGCTTTTGGTTCAGGCTGGTTTGATACTTCTTTTTTCAATTTTAGTTTTGCCATATTATCCCCCCATTCCAACTCTTTTTATTTAAAAACAAACATTCATCTAAAACCAAAAGAAATGACACCAAATACTCAAAATAATACCAACAATGCACACTATAATTGATACTATTTCTACAGTTGAATTAGGTGGACTTTGAGTACCAGCAAATCCGCCAAGAATAACTACAAGGCTAAGCAATTTTATAAAAGTCTTCAAAAAAGGTTCGTCTGAAGAACTTGATTGTCTTGGAGATTTGTAACTATTACTTTCATCATCGTCATCATAAGAGTGATTCCACATTGATTCTATCATTTCATCATGACGTCTTTTATCTTCAATATCTCTAAAATTTCCGCAAGCACTTCCATAATATGATACAGACGAGGAATCTATTTCGCATCTGTACATGTGATTGCCAGGTTCATTTTCATCAAATTTAGTGGTTATATTTTTGTTAAAATTTACACAATCCTTACAAAATGGCATAATATATTCTCCTTTGTTTTATTTATTTACCCCCGGTTTATCAGTTCGCCCGACTAAAAAGTCGATTGAGCAACCATAAAAATCGGCGAGTTTTTATAAAGTTATTACAATTTAATATATGTTGGTTGCCGATTTGTATTAGTCCTAAAATCTTTTATGAGTTCAGAAGCTAACATTTTACTTAATTCTATGCTCAATAATATAAATTTCATTTCTTCACTATTTTTATATGTTATGGCAATATTGGTTTTATTTGCTATTGATGATAATTGCATCAAAGATAATACACTTATTGCCGTTCTTGACCACCCGTAAACAGTTTTTGCGGTAATCGCACCCGTATTGATTGCATTGATTTGATTATATATATCTTTATCACTTACAATATCAATATCAATTATATCGTTACATTCCAATACAATTTCTTGAAAATCTTTCTTAAATGTAATTTTATCCCCATTATAAGAAAATTCACCCTTAACATCACTTGCGAGAGGTAATCCGGTTATATGTGTAAACTTAATTTTCTTACGTATTTCTTTTTGAATTTTTTTCGCCTTTGTTTTCTTATCTGCTCTTATTAAGCTGGGAAGTAATCTTAATGATATTACTATAATAACAACGCAAATTATTATTGCTATAAATTCACCCATAGTTAAAATCCCCCTAAGTCTTATTTTTCATCACTCAGTCCAAGCAAATAGTCGCTTGACACCTCAAGAAATTTGCATAGGGCGATTATACCTTGAAAATCGGGGAATCGTGTTCCTGTTTCATAATGCTGATATGCTCTAACTGATATTCCTAAAATGTCTGCAATATCCTTTTGTTTTATGTTTTTACTGTTTCTAAGTTCCTTTAATCTTTGATTAAATTCTTCCATATTTACCCCCATTATAATAAGAACTTTAAGTTCATAAATTGTTTACAACATTATTTTATCAAATCGCTTGACGAACTCTAAGTTCTGTGATATAATAGAATCATAAAAGAACTTTAAGTTCGTAACAGCGTTAGAAAGGACGGTGAAAAATGAGGAACAACCTCATAAACGCAAGAAAAAATAAAAATGCAACCGCAAAGAATCTTGCTGACTTTTTAAAAATGACAACACGAGCTTATCAATACATAGAAAAAGGGGAGCGAGATACAGTCGGAGCGAATTGGTTAAAACTATTTGAGTATTTTGACGGCAAGGTTCAATTACACGAGTTGATGAAGAACTCGTAGTACACCAACAGTATAACAGATTGAAAAAAACAAGTCAAGATAAAATTTAGGGGGAGCGAATATGAACTACAATAAACAATGTGCGTTGATAAGCGACATAACAGATATTATAAGTGAAAAAACAGGCGATTACAGTTGGAAAGTTCGGTCAATGGTAAGCAAAGAAGTAGAAAAAATCGTTGAAAATTTCGAAAGAAAAGAAAAAGAAGCACAAAAAACTAATGTTTCGCCAAATGCAATAGTAATCAGCAAAAAGTTCGATAAAGCGGCTATTATGAAAAAAGCATGGGAAATAGCAAAAAATTCAGCAGCTAAGTTTGGCGGTAAAGCAAGCGAATATATAGACGAATCGTTGAGAATTAGTTGGGTAATGGCAAAGGTTGATAAACTTGAAACTAAACTCTTCTTACTTAACATGAAAGACCTCAGCGGTGGTCGTAGTAACGTGATTGCACAAATAGAGATACGAAACAACGAGAAGAAAATGGACGAGCTTGAAAGAGAAATAAACACTCTCAGAGCGAAGATAGCGTAGGTCGGTGGAAGATATGGAAAACACAATCGTTTTAACAGAGCAGGAATATAAGCAGATGGTCGCCAACATTAAGGCTAACGCATTGCAGGTGCAGAGGGAGAACAAAAGCACATTCCGGCAAGTGATGGACGAGTTCGAGGACGACTTCCAAAAGTTCAACTGGGTCGAGCATTGGAGTGTAGTAAACTGCGACGGTGATTTAATAGAAAGGGACTATGGCAGAGCCGAAGCATACAAGGTCAGAAACGCCATAGGAACGCTTATAAGGGCGGCGTTCAGGGTAAAGCATACGGCAAATATACCGAGCGGCAAAGCCGACGAGGTAACACGGATAGCAACAGCGATATTAGATATATTGATAAAAGAAATAACGGCATAGCCGAGGGGGAAAAATGAGAGAAATAGTATTAATACAGCCACAATTTAACAATGTTCGTGAAGAATGGCAGCCGATACTGATAGACAAGTGCGATTATAGTGAGAAAGACTTATATCAATCTGAGAGTTGGCTGAAACGGTATAACCGATGGGCAAATAAGAACCTATTTGACTATAAGGATATGTATATCAGGGTAATAGAAAATGGCAAAATCATTACAGCATAGAAAAAGCCGAAACGACATTAGCGGTGTCGTAAGCGGCAAACAAAATAAACAATATAGACATTATACCATACGAAAATGGGAATGTCAAGAGATAGGAGAATTTATATGAAATATTATTGCAGGAGTTGCGGAGCAACATTAACAGAAGAAGAGCTTATTAAAGGCTACACATTAAGTGCGGTCTGCTATGAAAATGATAAATGTCCTGAATGTGATTCGGAAGATATAATCGAGGTCGAGGACAGCGAAATCTGTGGAGTGTGCGGAAGATACCACGAAGAGGACGATATAATGCTGTATGATAGATGTTTTGAGGAATGTTACAATGATGCAAGAGCAGTCCTATATATGATGTTGTACCGGGATTCATTGGACTATTATAAAGCAATGGCTAAGTTGTCCGATGACGGCGATAGCGAAAAAACGAAAACGACGCTGTGGAAATACTTGTCCGAAAACGGCGAAGTGAAAAAGTTCATACAGTTTGTATGCGAATTTGACGATGCGAGAAGTGATAGAAACCGTGATGAACGGTATGTAAAAGCGTTGGCAGATGCGCCAAAAGTTGAAACGGCGAAAATCATCGGAATGTATGAATTGATAGATACGAGTAGTGAGCCGTTGAGAAAAGCGGTATAGGGTAAGGGCGGCAAGACCGCCCGAAATAAAATAATGATTGATAGAGGAGATAACATAAAATGAATGAACATATAGAAACGGCAGTTGCAGAAGCAACATTTGATGAATCTGCTAAGATAGAGAGCTTAATCATACTAAAACAACTTCCGGTAATAGAAGAAACATTAAAGACGATAAGCGAGGAAATAGACCTAAGAACAGCTTACGCACTTAGTTTGGACTGCACAGTAGAGACAGTCAAAGAAATAAAGAAAATACGTGCCGAATTAAATAAAGAGTTTGAAACGCTTGAAAAAGAGCGCAAAAGAATCAAAAATGCCATAACATCAACATATGACAAATTTGAGAGCGGGCCGTACAAAACACACGTTGCGGATAAATACAAAACAACCGATTCTATATTAAAACAACATATAGATGAAGTTGAGGGCAGCGTAAAACAGAAAAAAGACGACGAAATACGCAGTTGGTTTGAGGAATATGCGGCAAGCAAAGATATAGCGTGGTTGAAATACGAAAGAGCAGGAATAAATGTGACGTTATCGGCAAGTGAGAAAAATCTGAAAGAGCAAGCTCAGAAATTCATAGACAGAATATCAAGCGACATCGAATTGATAAAACATAACTCAACGCCGGAAGATAGAGAAGAATTGATAGTAGAGTACAAGAAAACGCTTGATGTGTTGGCGGCATCAAGAACAGTACGTGAACGGCATGAATTGATAGAAGCGGAGAAAGCGAGAGCCGCAGAGAATGCTTCAAAACAACAGGCTATAGAAGAAGCGATAGAAAAAGTAGAGCAGTTCGTACCGCCTGTAGAAGCCCCTACTGTTGATGAAAAAGCAGACGAACCGCAGAAACAGGCAGAGGCTGAAAAGGTATATTCAATGAAATTTGCGGTAACAGGTACAATGGCACAATTGAAAGCATTGAAACAATTTTTGACAGAAGGAGGCTTTAAATATGGCTCAGTCAACTAACACAACAGTACAAAAACCGAAATTTTCGGTAGCGTTGCAGACAGAGAGGTATCAGAAGCTAATAAATAACACGCTTCAAGACCCGAAACGGGCGCAAAGGTTTATAGCAAGTATCAGTTCAGCAGTAGCGACTAATCCAGCATTGCAGGAATGCGATGCCGGAACCATATTGGCGGGAGCGTTGCTCGGAGAGAGCCTCAATTTATCGCCAAGTCCGCAATTAGGGCAATATTACCTTGTTCCGTTCGAGGATAAAAAAGCGGAAATAGTCAAAGCGACGTTTATACTCGGCTACAAAGGCTATATCCAACTCGCGATACGTTCGGGGCAATATAAAAAAATGACTGTAATGGCGATAAAAAGAGGAGAACTCATAAGGTATGACCCGCTTGATGAAACGATAGAGGTTAATCTGATACAAGATGAAATACAGCGCGAAGTTACTCCTACAGTTGGATATTACGCTATGTTTGAGTATGTCAACGGGTTTCGCAAAGCTATGTATTGGAGCAAAGATAAAATGATTGCACACGCAAACAGATACAGTGCCGCGTTTTCAGGTAATAAATATACAGATTTAGTCGAGGGACGTATTGAGGGACTGACGTTAAAGATGATTCAAGATAACGAATATATCGGTGATAAAAAGATATGGGAACAAGCAAAAAAAATGTCATCGTTCTGGTATAAAGATTTTGATAGTATGGCGTATAAAACGATGTTGCGTCAGTTAATAAGCAAATGGGGTGTAATGTCAATCGAAATGCTGACGGCGGTAGAACAGGACAATTGCGTAATAAATCAGGATGGGACTGCTGAATATGTAACCGGGGCGGATATTAACGCATTCAACGCTTCATTGCAGACGCAAGTATCAGATCAAATTGTGGAAGCGGAAGAATCGAAAGAGATAGAACAATCCACATCTCCAACACCCAAGTCTGAACCACTTCCGCCCACTGAAAACAGCGAACCAGAGCAGGTAAACGTAAATGATTTATGATATTATAAGCACAGGGTCAAAAGGCAACGCAGTAGTAGTAAACTCCACGGTCTTGATAGACTGTGGAGTGAGCTACAAGCAGTTCAAAGCCTATGAAAAAGGCTTAAAATTAGTGTTGTTGAGTCATTCGCATTCGGATCACTTTTGTGTAAGCACGATAAAGAAACTCGCTGAAAACCGACCAACGCTTAGATTCGGCTGCCCTGTATGGTTAGTGCCGGAGCTTGCCAAGTACGTAAGCAAACGTATGATAGACGTATACAAAATGGGCTGCGAATACAGATACGGCGATGTAACAGTAATCCCCTGCGAATTACAGCATAACGTGCCAAACGCCGGGTACAAGGTGCATATAGGCGGCGAGAAACTTTTCTACGCAACCGACACTAACAGCCTTAGCGGAATAAGTGCTAAAGGGTACGATGTATATTTGGTTGAGGGTAATCATACAGAAACCGAGATAGCAGAGCGAATCAGGGCAAAGAGTGAGTCAGGTGAATATGTCTATGAGTACGATGCGGCGAAAAATCATCTGAGTGTAGAAAAGGCGAGTGACTTTATATATAAAAATATAGAATCAAACGGCGAATATATGTTTTTACATGGGCATGAGTAAGTAGGGGCGGCAACGCCCCGAAGATAAACGGAGAGTCGATATGAATTATATAACCGAGATTAAGGCGTTTTACGACTGGTTAGAGCTAAATCAAATTGATGCAACTCATATTAGTCTATGGCATGGGTTGATGCACATAGCTAATAAAACGGGTTGGCAATCAGAATTTACCGTACCGATGTCAACGCTTGAATTGAAAACGGGTTTAAAACGAGGTGCAATATATAACGCACGCAATAAATTACAGCAGCTGGGATTAATTACATTCAGCGAACGCAAAGGGAATCAATGTTCGGTATACACAATAAATAGTTTGTGTTCATTTGATGAACAGAATCACGACATAAACACGACACAATCACGACAGAACCACGACAAAGACACGACACAATCCGAGAACATTAATAAACAAAACGAAACTAAACAAAACGATAGAGAAAATGAAGACTTCGTCTTCCCAAAAGATGAAACGCCTGACGGCGTATGTTCGGACAAGTCCGAACGAAGAAATTATGCAGATATAATCACCGCATGGAATTCGTTGAACTTACAGGAATTAAAAATCATTCAGGGAAATAGGGCAGAGTTATTAAACTCAAGAATAAAGCAGTATGGAGAAAACGCAATCTTTGAAGCTATAGGCAATGTTAAAAAGTCGGGCTTTCTGCAAGGACAAAACAAAACTGGATTCATAATAACATTTGACTGGTTCATAAAACCTAATAATTTCCCGAAAGTATTAGAGGGTAATTATACTGATAAAGGAGGCGTACAGAATGGACAGAACGGACAATCCAGTAGCAAGTGTTCTGATGGAGCTGATAAACAAAGCACCGGCAGGACAGATTCCCAAAATCACGGAAATACTGAAAAAAGTAAATACGGAATCACTCTCTGAAGAAGATTACATGGAAAGAAGATGCAAGTGGATAAATGATACAGAGGGAGATTTAGAGGGGTATGACTGCCGTATATGCAAGAACAAAGGCTACATCGAAATTGTCTCCGACGGTCATCTCAAATCGAGAGATTGCGAGTGTATGAAGACACGAATAAATCTTGATATGATAGCCAAAAGCGGGTTGTCTGACTTGCTTGAACGATATACATTCGAAAAATATGAAACAACCGAAGAATGGCAGAAAGTAGTCAAAAGTCAAGCACTGGAGTTCATATCGGGAAACACTAAGGGGTTCTTCATAGGCGGAGCAGTAGGAGCAGGAAAATCGCATATATGCACGGCAATCACAGGCGAATTGATGAAACGTCAAAAAAGTGCGAAATACATGATGTATCGAGATGAAAGCACTTTGCTGAAAGGTCTGTTGAACAGAGATACTGCGGATTATGACTATAGGGTGGGCTGGCTAAAACGAGTAGATGTGCTGTATATAGACGACTTGTTCAAAAGTCAAAAGAACGCAATGCCAACGGAAGCGGATATAAAACTTATGTTTGAAATTATCAACAGCAGATATTGTGACAGGACGAAAATAACAGTTATATCGTCAGAAAAGCGCATAGATGATTTGATTGAAATAGACGAAGCAACAGGGAGCAGAATAAAAGAGTTATCGGGCGAGTATGTCATTGATTTAAGCAATGATGGCAAGAAAAACTGGCGGTTGAAATAGCGAAGAGGGACGGAGTATAGGGCATGAGTGAGCATGAGTTGCAGAGTGAGATAATCAAGGCGTTGTCGGTGTTCGGACTATGCTACAGGCTGAACGTGGGAGATTTTCGTTCGGTAGACAGTAAGCGGTACATACCGTCCACATTACCGAGGGGGTTCAGTGATTTGATTTTCGTCCGCAATGGCAGAATCAGTTTTATAGAAGTCAAGGTGAAGCCGAATAAGCCGAGTGTAGAGCAGAGAGCGTTCATTGCTCTGATGCAAAAACACGGTTGTCAGGCAGGAGTTGCTTACTCCGTAGACGATGCTCTTGAAATATGCGGATTGATGAAATATGTTAAGAAATGAGGGAGAAAAAGCGATGAATAAAACTAAAATTGATTGGGTGATAGAAATATTAAAAAATTCCGCAGATTGTGCTGAACAAAATAAGAATAACTATTCTGCATATGGCGGTTTTCCCGAACAGGCAGAGGAAGAAATAGAAGCATTAAACATTGCAATCGCCGCCCTTGAACGGCAGAAAAAGCCGTGCGAGTATTGTGCCGACTTAGGAAGATATAAGAGCTTTGCTGTGGAATTATTTCACCAAGTAGCGGCTGATGACATATACGACATTAGCGTTGATGTGAATTATTGCCCGAACTGCGGTCGGGATTTGAGGGAAAGCGAGGGGTAAAAGTGAGAGTAAGAGCAAAAATAATTATCGACATAGAAACTGGGTTCGAAGATGAAAACAGTACATCGGAGACATTATTGTTCTGCCACGGAAATTGAGCGAGTAAATAATTTATTAACGATATGAAAAAAATACTAACTCAAGTTTAATAAAATATTTCTATATGTGACAAATTTCTGCCAATAATTGCCTCTTAATACGTCAATTAATATCTATTTTTAGTTTTGGCATTTACTTTAAAACAGTTTGTTCATAGAATTTTAACTCGCTCAAAATCCGTGATTGTTCTGCTTATCTGAGGATATACAAAACAACGAACTATACACATTGCATGATATTCAGCTTGCGAACGAATTGGAATTAGAGAATGAGTGCTTGAACTCAAAGATTAAAGCGTTGGAAAGCGATTTATTCCACGAGAAAATGAATTGTGAGATTATGACGAAACGTGCAGAGGCATTGGAAGCCGTAGAGGAATCACGGGATAGATTTGTCGAACAGTTCAATATCCATACTCACGAAGTTGCACGGCTGTCTAAATTGGTGGACAACTGGAAACAACGTGCTGAAGCGTTGGAGAGGGCAATAAACAGTAGCGAAATGTCCGGAGAATGTGACTGTTGCATTTATGCAAAAGTGGAGTGTGATGTTGAACCTTGTAAATCGTGTGATTCTGAAAAAGCTAATCATTGGCAATTCGACGAGGCGAGATTCACAGAGGACGTAAGCCATGAGTAGAATCGGGCATAGATGTGACCCAAAAGGGTAGAAAGGCGGAGAAATGAAAAAAGAAAAACCGATACTGTTTAGCGGTGAGATGGTAAGAGCGATATTAGATGGCAGGAAAACGCAAACAAGACGGGTTATTAAAGGCGCAAACTCAAAGTGGGCATTCGATAGTCTTAGTGATTGTGCTTGTATTACAGGCGTAGACAAGCGCGGAAATGAATATGCAAAAGATGTTGATGGATTATGGGCTTGTTTTGAGGCGACTGATGAATATTATACAGATTTTGCGATGTTTAAATCAAAATATCAAGTCGGTGATATATTGTGGGTGCGTGAAACGTGGTGCTGGGATAACGCACAATACAAAAAACATTGCGGATATAACTATTGTTCGACATGCATTTATGAGGAAGATGGGGCTTGCTGCAATCGAGAAAAAGGTTGGTATTTCGAGGGGAAGAAACCCTCGATTCATATGCCGAAAGAAGCGGCGCGGATATTTCTACGGGTGGCAGATGTGAGGGTGGAACGGTTGCAGGATATAGGCACCGAAGATGCGAAAGCAGAGGGAGTAAATTGGGTAAATGGTCACAATGTTGGGTGGGAAGAAAAAATGAAAAGAACTGCTATTGACCGTTTCCATGAACTATGGGACAGGCTCAACGCCAAACGTGGTTACGGCTGGGACGCAAATCCGTGGGTATGGGTAATCACATTCGAACGAATAGACAGGGCAGACGAAACGGAGAGATAAAAAATGCCATGTACAGGGTGTGTATGCCATATTTGTGCGAACAATGTTACTACCGTAGGAATAATGGGTCAACAAGACTTTCCCTGCTTTAATTGTGAAGATAGTCAATGCTATGACATGAGAAACGAACGTATAAAATCACGGAAATCATGTACAGAGTTCAAACAGGCAGTACGATATGATGGTGACTTCAAGATAGTTGCAAAGGACGAAAGGTTAAAAGATAAGCCATGACAATGAAAACTAAACAAGAGCGTATAAGCGAAGCAATCACTCTGACAACGGCGATATTGGTAATAGCGGCAATATGCTTACTGGCGATGAAGCTGACGGGCATAGCGGCACAGACTGCGGTGGAGTACCGTCTGAGTGAGATGTGAAGCGAAACAGCCATACGCATGATTGAAACTATAGATTCGAGCGTAGAACCCGATAAAATGCTCTACAGTGAACAAAATGAAGTCGGGGTATATAATGATACCCCCGATACAGAAGAAGTCGCAGAAACGATAAATATGACGGTTGCAGAAAATGCAATAGTAATTGCAGAAAGTGCAAAAACATTATGGCGGTACTACATCACGGCAGAAGAGGTAAGGCTTATAGCATTGATAGCGGAGCTTGAAGATGTAAATGCAATGCAGGAAATAGCGGAAACGATACTCAATAGGGTTTCAAGCGATAGATTCGAGGGGGACACTGTAACTGAAATAATTTATGCAAAAGGGCAGTTTCATACCGCAGGGTCAATCACAGACGATATGACACCGAGAGACGAGGCAGTTCAAGCGGTGACGGCGGTTTTCCGTGATGGAGTAAGCACGGTAGGCGAGGCGGTGTTCTTTGCAGAAAAAACGGTGAAGCCGGAGAAGATAGCGAAAGGGTTGTACTTAGCTTCGGAGAGGGGCGACAGTAATTTCTATGGACAGAAATAGAAAAGGACAAGGCTTGTTCGTGAGCCTTGTCCGATATAGGTGAATTCAGAACGATTTAGTCAAAATAGCACAAAAAGCTATAGAATTTACGAACGAAGCAGCGAAAACAATGCAAAACTGATTAAAATTTGCGAACGATTGAAAAAGTCACACAGTGACGGAAAGGAAAAAGATGAAAGTTGAAGTAGGTCAGGAAGTACTATTGCGTTGGATGCACGGAAGTAACGATACAAGCAAAGCCCAAGTAACAAGGATAGGCAGGGTCTATTTTTATGTAAAATTAGGTTGGCAGGAGATAGCGTTTCGATTAAGCGACAATTTACAAAAAGAAACAGGGTTCGGTTACGGTAGAGATTGGAAAATATACTTCTCCGAGCAGGAAATAGCAGATGAGCAAGAATCGAAAGTTTTGTTGACGGCGGTAAAAAAATATTTTGCCGATACACCGAAAAAAACAACGCTTGAACAGTTGCGACAGATAGCCGAAATATTGAAAATAGAACCAACAGTTACTCAGTGACGGAAAGGGTTGGAAAATGATAGGTTACAGAGAAGTGGTACAGTGTAAGATATGCAAAAAGGTATATCAAAATATATATAAAACGCCGCAGTATTGTAGAAAATGCGGCGGCGAGCTCAAAATCTACCAACGAGCATTATTTGCTCATTACGAAAATCCGCTAACCAAAAATGCTATGCGTGCGGTTGCCAAATGGACATTATTCGGCGGGTGGAAGCTGAAATCCATGGAAAGTGAGGAAAGGCAATGAAACAGAAAATGAAAAGATTACTGGCAAGGCTATGTATGTGGGTTACGCTTATTCCATTACTTGCATTTATTAGTATACATGTTATCTCGTATTTTCTTATAGCGAAAATAATGATTTCTAATGCGAAAGTTCTTGATTTTGCCGACTGTCCTTGCGAGGCGTTGAAGTGTATTGATATACTAAAGAGCATGAATAACATACGGTACAAATAACACAAAGCAGCCGAACCCTCACGCCCGACTGCCCTGTATATATGTTTACCGCCCCGATTCTCGCATTTACCCACACAAAGTATAGCATATTCGCTATGCTTTGTCAAGTGGGTTTTTTATTAAGATGGAGGGCGAAGATGAACGCGAAAGAATACTTGAATCAGATACGAGATTTAGACAAAGAGATAAACGCTAAATTAGAGCAATGCGACCAGCTTCGGGCTATGGCTACGAGAACATCATCAAGTCTGTCTGCGGAATGGGTATCGGGCGGTAAGCAGACCAATAGCAGAATGTCTGACTGTGTGGTGAGATTTGTCGATTTAGAGCGGGAGATAAACAGAGATATAGATAGGCTGGTTGACTTGAAACGTGAGGCAATTAAAAAGATAAATACTATTAAAAATCGAAATTACAGATTGCTTCTTTTTAATCGTTATATTAATTGCAAGTCATGGGAAGAAATTACGGTTGAAATGGGATATAGCGAAGAAAGCATCTCATGGATTCACAAAATGCACGGACAAGCGTTAGCGCAATTGGACATTGAAAGACACACTACATCTGTGATATAATGTAAGCAGCAGAATATGCGAAACAAACAAGCCACTTACAAATCATTGTAAGTGGCTCGTGTTATATGTCAACACTTAGTGACTGAATAAAATGCTATTTTTAGTATATATTTCTTTATCTTTATTTTTTATCATGGCGTGTGATTTTCATTTGTATCAACAAAAAAACCATTAAAATCCCAAATTTTGTCTAAATCAAGCATTTCTAAAATATAATACCACTTAAAATAATTGTTACCGTTGATGATATAACCTATAAGCTCAATTTCTTTACCATCAAGATAAATTTTAGCCTTTGTTTCAACAAGGTTTTCACAATCAAAAGTTTTATTGCTGAGTGTCATTTCTCCGCCGACAGTAGTGTACGGTTTGCCACGTGTAAGGGATATTGCATTTTTCTCGCCATCCCAAGCAATCTCAAACTGTTTTTTCGTACCATTTAAAACGTAAGCTATATCACGAAGTTTAAAATATATGCCACCTGCAATATTATATGTGTAGAAAAATATTTCTTCTCCATTTACAATAACTTTTGTGGCTTCCACACCCATCGGCAGAGATAACAAATCATAAATAGAAGATAATTTTGGTTTGGCTTTTTCGTCTGAAAGCATATCTTCATACTCTTTATCTGTGAGGATATCAAAACTCAATGTAGCTGTAAAATCTTTCTGGTCTTCTTCAGGAAATTCAAAATGCCCATCCGGATATAAACGCGTGTAATAATCCGAGTAATTATAAAAACCGGAATCCGGGTAATCTTGCCAATAAGTATGCTGCTCAAGTTCTTTCAATAAAAATTTTTCTCCTGCTTTAATTGAAAACGACTCATATCCTTTGTGCAGAAATTCACTGTATTTTAATTCACCAATCTCATGTTCTTCAACTGAACTGTATATGTTAGAATACAATTCTAAAGGCTTGTTACAAGTCACAGTACCGCCTTTTTTCAAATAAAATCGATAGTTTATAAACTCTTCGGTTGTCTTTCCGTAATATAATGTGCATACACTTCTAAACATAGGATATATATTTGTAAACGTCAGCATTGTACCATCTGTATTCGGAATATCAATCGAAATTGAAATCGTTTGAAAGGAATAAATTTTTTCATCTACCGCTATCACCGTAAATGTATTTATGCAAATACATAATAATAAAATAAAAATTAAAAATCTTTTTATACTACCATCTCCGATTATATAAATTTTCTACATTATAGCACACCAAGCATATCTTGTCAAATAGTTCATACATACAAATAACACAATACTACCGATGACAACTTCATCGGTTTTTTGATGGAGAGGAAGGCAATGAACATACAAAAGATAGAGATAACTCAACTGAAACCGGCAGAGTATAACCCGCGTGCAGACTTGCAGCCGGAAGACATAGCATACCAAAAAATAAAACGCAGTATAGAACAATTCGGCTATGTAGACCCTGTTATCATCAACGCCGATAATACTGTCATTGGCGGTCACCAACGATTGAAAGTGCTGAAAGATTTGGGCTATACCGAAATTGATGTCATTGTGGTAAACTTAGACAAAGAACATGAGAAAGCACTTAACATTGCCCTGAATAAAATCACGGGTGAATGGGACAATGATAAGCTAACAAGGTTATTAAATGAGCTTGCCACCGACGCTTTTGATATATCAGCTATAGGATTCGATGAATTTGAACTTGATGCACTTCTTTCAAGCGAAAGCTATATAGACGATTTGCTCAACGACGACTTTGTGACAAACAACAGCGAGGCGCAAGAGTTCGATGTTACGTTTACGCTGCCAATAGAATATAAACCCGATATGAATTCATACATCAAGGAAAACGGCAAGCTGCCGATAGTAGATATGATAATCAACAAGATAAAGGGGCTGATGTAGATATGCCATGCTGCGGAAGTCAGGCGGTATTGTGTAATCTGCCTGTCAGGTTCGATACATACAAAGGCTGTTCGCACTTATGTAGGTATTGCTTCACCCGGCGCAAGACAGATTTGAATGTGATAGAGAAGAACGAGGGTGTCATTGCCTTAAGCAGCTTCATTGCTGGTCAGCGTTCAGAGCAGACGAGGTGGTGCGACTGGGATATACCGCTGCATTGGGGCGGATTGAGCGACCCGTTCCAGCCCATAGAGTTACAGCACAGAGTATCATATAAGTGCCTGAAAGTATTTGCCGAAACGCAGTACCCATTTGTAGTATCGACCAAAGGCAGAGTTATAGTTGAGGGTGAATACCTTGATTTGCTCTCGAAATGCAATTGTGTAGTACAAATGAGTATGGTATGCGGCAAATATGACGAACTCGAAAAAGGAGCGCCTACATTTATCGAACGCTTGAAGATGGTAGAAACACTCTCAAAAAGGGTGAAGCGCGTCAATATTCGCATACAGCCGTATATGACGGAGGTATTCGACGATGTATACAAAAACATACGAGATTTTTCCAATGCAGGAGCATACGGGGTAACGGTTGAGGGAATGAAGTATGCGAAAAAGAAAGCGGGGCTAGTGAAAGTAGGATCAGATTTCGCTTATCCGCTTATACAACTGCAAATGCATTTCAAGGCCTTGAAAGAGCGAGCACATGAATGCGGCATGAAGTTTTACTGCGGCGAAAACAGACTACGAGCTATGGGCGATGATATGACTTGCTGCGGCATAGACGGATTAGATGGATTCACGCCGAATCTGCACAATGTATGCAATATAGTCAATGGTATTGTGCAACCGCCGACAGATGTGATGAAGCAAGTGGGTACGGCGTACTGCTTCAAGGCGATAGACCAAACAGCGTCAGGCAACAGGCGTTTGAAGCGTATGAGTTTTCACGGTTACATGAGTGATTTATTGCTCAATAAGCGTGAATATCTAAAAGATATTTTCGGTAAATAACTAAAACGAATGTCACAAAAAGGCGGGTGGTGATTATGTGACAGACAAACAAAATCAAGCATATCAAGATTATCTAAATGGCATGAAATATACGGAGATAGCGGCAAAATATGAAGTGTCTGTAAGTGCTGTAAAAATGTGGGCGAAACGTGAATGGAAAAGCAAAAATGATTCCGAGGTCGCAATAAAAAAAGTCACAAGGTCACAAAGTCACAAAAAGGGCGGTCAAAAATCCAACACTAATACGGTTAAGCACGGAGCATACAAAAAGGTATCATGGGAAGTTCTTGAAGATGATGACGAAGCAGAGTTAATAGCGCAGATAGACTATTCGCCCGAGGAAATATTGAAAAGCAACTACAAAAATCTGCTTTTAAGGGAAAGGCGATTATTAAAGCTCATTAAACAGTACAAGGAAGAAAGTGCGAGAAACAAAAACCTTATCTTGGGAAGCGTTACGAAAATCCATACTCGTGGCGGCGATGATGAAGAAGATAAGACTATAACTACCGCTGAGGGTGTATTCAATGCTTTGAAAGTATACGAAACAGAAATCACGAAAATACAGGCACAAAAGATTAAGACTGCTATTGAATTGAAAAAAGCGATAGAAGAAGAAAAAGATGCTGAACATGAAGAATTGTTCAATGATAATACACTATCGTTAGCACAGATATTAAGACAGCCCATTGCACCTCATGAAATAAACATAAAAAAAGAAGGTGATGAAGATTAACTTTATATCACCCTTATCGACAAATCAATATCAATATCTGCAGAGAGTATATAACAGTTGGTTCAATGCAATCGAGGGAGGGAAAAGAGGCGGGAAAAATATAGTAAATACGCTTGCATTCGCAATGATGTTAGAGGAACACCCTAACAAGCTTCATCTAATCGGGGCTGTATCAATAGGAAATGCTAAAATGAATATTATTGACTGTGACGGGTACGGACTGGCGAACTATTTTGAGGGACGATGCAGAGAGGGGCAGTATAAAAATAAAGACGCGTTATACATTAAAACGAAAACAGGCGAAAAAATAGTTCTCGTTTCGGGCGGCGGCAAAAACGGCGATGAAAAGCTCATCAAAGGTAACAGTTACGGAATGGCATATATAACTGAGGCAAATGAATGCCATATAAAATTCATAAGCGAGGTATTCGACCGTACATTAGCAAGCAAAGACAGAAAAATATTCCACGACTTTAACCCGAAACCGGAGGGTCATTACTACTATGAAGATGTGTTGAATTTCCATGAAAAGCAGCAAGAATCAAATCCTGAATATGGCTATAATTACGGACATTTCACAATAGCTGACAACATGAGTCTTACGCAAGAAAAAGTTAACAAGGAGATAGCAACTTACGACCCCAAAAGCGTTTGGTTTCAGCGTGATATTTTAGGCAGACGTAAACAGGCGGACGGGCTTGTATACCAGATGTTCAATCATGACTTTCATATCGTACCGACAGAGCCTCGTCCTTATACCGACTATTACATAAGCAATGACTACGGAGTACAGCATCCGTGTGTGTTTCTGTTATTCGGGCTGCACAATGACACATGGTATCTTGTCAAGGAAAAATATCATCACGGCGCGAAAGAGGGACAAAAAACGGTAGAGGACTATTACAGTGATTTGGTGGAGTTCGCGGGGAACTTAGAAATACGGCAGATGATTCTTGACAATGCACCTATAGCTTCAAGCTTCAATGTCTATTTTAAACGCAAAAGACCTTTTCGAAGCACCAATGCGAATGATGACGTCGCACCCGGTATACAGAATGTTACAACAGCTCTAACAACCGGGAAGCTGAAAATAAATGACTGCTGTGAAAATACCAAAAGAGAGTTTGGGCTATATCGCTGGAAAGAGAACAGCGTTGCAGATGAGCCATTAAAAGAAAACGATGACTGTATGGCGACAATCCGCTATTTCGTCAACACAAAATGGCGGCTGTTCAGATAATGTTAAAATATTAATCAACGGAGATTGATTTGATGAGCAGAAAAAGAAACAGAAATAAACAGCAAAAGGGGGACGGTTACAAGCCGCCCTCCACGAATATACAGCCACCTCAAAATAAATTTCAACAAGACAGCAAATCTGCTGTAACTGAAAAAAATAATTTGAGCGGCTATGATTTGTTTAGTGTAATGCAGTTCTTCAACAAAAATACACTGCCCTCACAGAACTCGTATGTGAGAGATGCTTTTTCAAATCCAATGGCGCGCATGGGGGCAGGGACAGATAATCTATTGGATTCTACATCATACCCTATCGACAGACTTACATTTAATTGGGAATTACTTACAGGGTTATATCGTTCTCATTGGGTAGTCCGAAGAATCATTGATGCAGTAGCCGAAGATATGGTTAAGAGCTGGTATAAAATAAAGTCTACACTATCGCCGGAAAACACACACAAATTAAAAATGTTAGAACGCCGAGTCAATTTGAGAGCAAGAATATTGGAGGGTTTGAAATTAAGCCGGTTATATGGGGGCGCGGCAGGAATCATAATAATCGAGGGGCATGAAAATATACTTGATGAACCGCTTGAATATGATATGGTTATGCCGGGCAGTTTTAAGAGTTTAGTGATACTCGACCGATGGAGCGGGATTACACCTGATTTGAAGCTTGTCTCGGATATAAACGATCCTGACTTCGGATTGCCTGAATACTATACAATACATTCCGACGCGTTGGGTACGGGAATCAGGGTACATCACAGCAGAGTAGTAAGATTCAAAGGACGTAATCTTCCGTACTATGAAAAAATCATAGAAATGCACTGGGGTGCATCGGAAGTGGAACATATATTTGAGGAGTTAAAAAAACGCGACAACACGAGCTGGAATATAGCACTTCTTGTTTTCCTTGCCAATCTGCGGGTATACAAGATGGAGGGCATGGAAGAACTGGGGTCAATGGACACAAGAGCGTTGAAAGATTTATATGCTTCAATGGAAATGATGAACTCTATGATGAACAACCAGGGCTTACAGATTATCGGCAAAGAGGAAGATTTTGACACAAAGCAGTATACATTCGGCGGATTGTCCGATATTTACGAATTATTTATGATGGACGTTGCGGGAGCGGCGGAGATGCCTGTGACAAAATTGTTCGGGCGTTCGCCTGCGGGAATGAATGCAACGGGCGAATCCGATATGCAAAATTATTACGACAGCATAGAAGAAAAACAAGAGGGAGATTTACGACCCGTTTTAGATAAGTTACTCCCAATAATGTGCATTAGTGAGTTTGGCGCAATCCCCGATGATTTGGATTATGAATTTAATCCAGTACGCAGACCTACAGAAGAGGAAAGAAAAAATCTTTCGAAAAACATAGCAGATTCTATTGTATCAGTTTACAGTGCCGGAATCATAAACCAGCAAATAGCGTTAAAAGAACTCAGACAGTCGTCAGAACAGACGGGAATGTGGAGTAATATAACCGATGAAGACGTAGACAACGCAGATACGGAACTCAATGCTTCCGGGGATATGCCTATGGAAAATATTTTTGCTTCAATTACTGAAAATAGCTGAGGTAATAAATAATGAAACATGAAAACTGGCAGTCAAAACGAAGCCGCGAGGAACAGTACAGGCGTGAAATAACACGATTGTTTAATTTCAAGCTCGGTGAATCAGACAACCCGTACAGAATAGTTAATATCTTAAATAATCTTGCGAACGAGAGCGTATTTCAAGATTACTGCAATTCAATAGCATATAAAATGGTGACGATGATTGAGCAGCAAAATATGCGTTCATGGCGTGAAGCGGCAAGCAAAGGTACACGGGGAAATGAAATATACAAAATTCTTATGCGGCAGATATCACCCGATAATCCTAACGGCATATACGGTACAATATCGAAAATGATAGCATATAACGCTACTCTCATAAAAAACATTCCGATTGGAATAGCGGAAAATTTTACAGAATATATCGAGCAGGAAACACTCAAAGGCCGGCGCGGTACGGATATATCAAAAGATTTGGAGGAAAAATTCCCGGCGTTCTCACAATCAAGGATAAAATTAATAGCTCGAACTGAAGTAAGCAAAACACAATCGGCATTAACGGAATCGAGGGCGTTGAATTTAGGGCTTGACTGGTATATATGGCGTACATCAAAAGATGCGCGTGTTCGGCATTCACATCATGAAATGGATAGAGTACTTGTCAGGTGGAGCGACCCGCCAAACCCCGAAATATTATTCGGCGGATATAATAGCGGAAATAGTTATCATGCAGGAAATGTGTATAACTGTCGCTGTTACAGCGAACCTGTAATCAGTGTAAATATGATAGACTGGAGCGGCAGACGCAAAGTTCATGTCAGCGGCAGCATAGTAACAATGAGCAAAACCCAATTTTTAGAAATATCGTAAAGGAGGTAGATATTTTGACTGCGGACGAATCAAAAGATAAGGTTCAATTAAATGACAAAATATGCCTTGACCGAAAAGCCTTTTACGGAGCGAGAATAAGTGAAAACATTTCACGAACGCCGGAAGGCTTTTTGATTTGCCGGAATGTTCCCATAGCCAAAACAGGAACGCAGGATTATTTAGGCAGTGAGTTAGAAATCGGCGATTACCCGAATAAAATTTTCAAAGTATACCGCGAAGACAAAGAAGTGTTTGACCCCGCATCAATAGCAAGTTTTGAGGGAAAACCGTTTACGGACGAACACCCGCAAGACAGGGTTGATTCGGATAATTATTCCGCTTTCACTAAAGGACACGTTACAAATGTAAGGCGCGGCGAGGGAAAAGACAGCGACAAATTGATTGCAGATATTATCATATATGATAAGTTGACTGCAGAAAAAATAGAAAGCGGAAAGCGCGAAATATCATGCGGATATAATTGTCAGTTCATAGCGGGAGATGATGGCAAAATTTATCAACACAAAATTAGAGGGAATCATATAGCTCTTGTCGACGACGGCAGAGCGGGAGAAGATGTAAGTATAAAGGACAGCGATATAAAGATAGATATAGATACTTCAAAAAATGAAGTTGATATAAATAATAAAGGTATACAAGGAGGAAACGATACAATGGCAAAAGAAACAAAGAAAAATAAGTTATTCGGGAATCTGCTGAAATCATTCGCAAAAGACGCAAGCCCGGAGGAAGTGGCTGAAGCAGCAGAAATGTTGACTGACTGCGCCGAGGAAACCGAAGATACGGCAACAGAAATAAAAGAATCGGGGCAAGAACCGACAGAAAGCAAACCCAATGATACCAAAGACAATGATATTACAGCATTGACGGAAGTATGCGGGGAATTATTAGCTGAAATCAAAAAAATGAACGACAGTAAAGTAAAAGATAATGACCCCCTTGAAAAACTCGAACAAGCTCTTGAGGAAACAGACGACGAAACAGCGGACGAGGAGGCAGTAACAGCCACATCGGAAGAAATCGAAGAAAAAGACGAAGCGACAGTATTTGAAGAAGTAGCAGATGAAAAAACTGAAGACTGCATCTCCAAAGACACTAAATCGGCATTGCTCGAACTTATCAAAGCAATCAAGCCTGTCGTCGCAAGCATCAAAGATGCGAAGCAAAAGAAACTTGTCACGGATTCAATGACAAAATTAGTAAATCCGCTTTTGAAGAAAAGTAAAAGTGCAGATAACTACAATGCTATTCTGCAGGCAAAACAAAATGCGGCGCTTCGTATGCTGAAAGATTCCGCACCAAGTGACGATGATAAAGACTTGGGGAAAATTATCGCGGCAAGCAGAAATCCGCACTATAAAAAGAATACCTAATAAAATAGAGATTAATCACAAGGAGGAACAAAATTATGCCGGGTAGAGTAATAGGCAGAAAAATAAATTGTGGATTTGCGGGTACTGTCGCCCGAAATCCTGACAATATCATTTTAGCAAAAACATTAAACGAAGCAAGCCCTGCAGTGAATTTCGGTGAAGCAATTGCACTTAATTCGGACAATACCGCTGCACGCATCACAGCAGCAAATCAAGCGAAATTTATAGGATTTGCAGTCAGAGAAGTGAAACAAAGTACGGAGTATTCGAACTCAGCAAGCGGTTACAATCCGCTTGACACAATAGATATACTGACTCGCGGAAATATGACTGTATTCTGTAATAACGGCACACCGACCGCCGGGGGAGATGTATATTTAAGAGTTACATCAAATCCTGCTATACCGAACGGAGTTATCGGTCAGGTCGAAGCTGCGGCAGACGGAGCAAATACTATATTGCTTGAAAATGTCAAGTTTACAACCGGGAATATAGACGGAAACAATATAACCGAAATTTCAATTCTAACAAGGAATATATAACAAATACAGCGGATAGACGCAGATAAGGAGAGTATTATATACATGAAGACAAACAATGGTTTTATGAAAGATTATAATCCAAGCGGGAAATTAACTCTTGACACCGCCGGAATCGGTGCGGGAATGGCATTTTTGGAGGGACAGTTAGAAAAGATAGACCCTAAAATACGCGAACCGCTTACGAGTACATGGTGGACACGCGATATAGTTGCCAAGACCGGCGGTGGCTGGGTGGAATACACAAGCGCATATAATATTGATTATGCAACGGTCGGCGGCGATGAGGACGGTATTATCGGAGGTCAAACAAACGCTATCCCAATTATGCAGGCGGATTTGGGAAAAGACCGGTTCAGAGTATTTACATGGGCTAACGTTCTGCGACTCTCGTATATAGACCAGCAGAAAGTCAGGAAAATAGCATTAGATATAGAAAACTATTTAAATAAAGGAATCAAACTTGCATACGAAAAAACTTTAGACAAGAGCGTATATACGGGTCTGCCTCAACATGGCACAACCGGGTTGATAAATAATCCTAATGTTACTACAGTCATGGCATCAGCAGGAGCGTCCGGTAATACATCATGGTCAAGAAAAACGCCTGATGAAATATTGATGGACGTAAATAAACTAATGAAAGATACTTGGTCAGCGAGCGAATACGATTTAACGGGAATGGCAAACCATATACTCGTGCCACCAATGCAGTTTGCGGAGCTGGTATCAAGAAAAGTATCAGAAGCGGGCAATGTATCTATCTTAACTTTCTTAGAAGAGAATAACATAGGCAAAAACCAAGGCATAAAACTTTTCATAGGCCCACTACCATTTTTACAGGGTGCGGGTACAGGCGGCATAGACAGAATGATAGGGTACGCAAACAATGAGGACAGAGTAAGATTCTCTTTGACAGTACCGTTAAACAGGGCGATGGTATCAGTAGATGCAACAAATATGGCGTATGTTTCGTCTTTCATTTCTCAGTTTTCAGAAGTAGAATTTTTATACTTGCAGCCCATCGAATACATGGACGGTATATAAAGTAACCAATAAATGCAGATAAAGGAGAAAAGTATTTATGATGATAATATCAAAAGTGAAATATAAATTTGAGGTAGAGGGGCAAGAGCCGTTTGCGGTTGAAGTTGGGAAGCCAGTCAATATTCCTGATTGGGCAAGGAAAACCCGCTTATATCAGCTTGCCTTTAGTGATGGGTCTATACAAGTTCTTGCAGATGCGGAACAATTAAAAGCGGCTGAAAAAGATGAAGGTTTGCCGCCAAAAACCGACGATGAATCAGAATTGAGAGAAAAAGCACGATTGTTAGGCATAAAAAGTTACAAGACTTTGACTTTGGCTAATCTTGTAAAAAGAATAGATGAAGCGGAACAAAAGCTTGCGGAAGAACGAAAAGAAACCGATGATGATGCCGATGAAACAGACGGCAAAGAAGACGGCGGCGTTGACGGTGAATAGACGGCGACAGGCAGTCCCACCGATAACAAACGAAAAAAATCCTGAGTACGAGGTTGACGATTTTAAAAGCGTCTATCCGTTTTTCTTTGATGAAGCATCAAAGTCTTTGATACCGCTTGAAGTCCTTGAAATGTATATAGAGTTTGCCCACAGTTGCATAAAAAAAGCGCGGTATCGTAGTGCATGGAAAGTATGTATGAGCTTGTTTGTTGCACATTTCGCCACTCTGTACCTGCGAACAATGACAGACCCCGGAAGTACGGCAGCAGATGTGTTGAAAGCGGGGCAGACAAAAGGACTTGCAGCTTCAAAATCGGTCGATGGGGTATCAGTATCATACGATTTTACTGTGGCGACACAGGGGCTGGAAGGTTGGGCTGCGTGGACAACAACCGAATACGGACTACAATTCGCAACACTGGCTAAAATGTACCGACCACGATCAATATATATACCATAGGAATGATAATATATGTTCGATATTAAAATCACAGAATCTAACAATGAGAATACAGTATTAAAGCTGTTAAAAAAATTGCAGAAAACAAATGTACTTGTCGGAATTCCCGCAGATGAAAGCGGACGCAAAGAGGGAGGCGCGGTCAACAACGCAGAACTGCTGTATATTCACACACACGGTTCTGCGTTAAAAAATATTCCCGCGCGTCCCGTCATTGAACCCGCAATCGAAGATGACAAAGAGGTCATAGGTGATTTGCTCGGCGAAGTGTTCAAATCGACATTAGACGGCAATGAATCAGAAACGATGGCGGCGCTTGAGAAAGCGGGTATGCACGGACAGAATATATCGCGCGATTGGTTCGAAAACTCTAAAAATAAGTGGGCTAAAAATTCTGATGTAACCATCAAGGGTAAAGGCAGTGACAAGCCGCTCATAGATACCGGCGAACTTCGCAAAAGTATAACATACGTAGTAGAGAAAGGGTAATTCTCATGATAGATGTATCCGAATTAATAAACGACCCCGATTTTGCACAAAGGTATCAGGTAATACGCACTACAAAAGATTGGGTTGGGGGCAGATACGAGACAATTTCAACAGAAACGTTGAATTTCACAGGCATAGTACAGCCCGCAAGCACCGACGATTTAGAGCAATTCCCCGAGGCTGCCAGAATCAAAACTATGATGAAATTCTTTTGCCGTCCCCCAAATAATTTATATATGAGCGAACCGGAAACAGGAGCAGAGAATGAGCGGACTATTTCTGACACGATTATATTCAAAGGGGAGGAATACAACCTGCTAAAAGTAGCGGACTGGTACTCCAACGGATATATCAGAGCATTCGGAGCGTTAAGATATGGCTGAGATAATTAAAACAATAGACGAAATAGAGGATATTTTCGAATTAATGCTTTTAGAAATATTCGGACTTGACCCTAATGAGTCGAAGAATCAAGGTCGAGTCCGTTTTCCATGGGGGTCGAAACTGGGGCAGCCGGGCAATTCCATCGCACCGCTAAAAGATAAAAATAAAGATATCTGCATAGTTACGATAATTCCGAAAGACGACATATATAACAAAAGCCGTGACAGAAAGTACATCGACGATGAATCCGGACGGGACTTAATACTGGTGGACAACCATACCGACGTTCATGAAGTAAATTTCTGTAACTATGGACAACACGCATATGAGCACGCAAGGGATATACGCGATGGATTGTTCAATCCCAATATAAAAGATTTCTTAACCCGAAATGATTTTGCATTAGTTCCAAATGTTACGGCAATACGGCGAATACCCGAGTTATTTAACGGTGAATGGTGGAATCGTTGTGATTTTGCGGCGACATTCAATGAATACGTGCGGCGTGAAACGCCTGTCAATGCGATTGAACGCGTCAGGACAACCATAAAATATGTGCAAAACAATCAGGAAGTATCAAAATCGTTTACCGTAGATATTGAAGATTAAATAAAAGAAGGAGAGGAAAGAACAATGGCGACATTGCCTTTAGAAGATATAGTAAATATTATAGTCAATCTATCGCCCCGGTCGGCAATCCGAAAAGGATTTAACATCGGATTAATAATCGGCAATTCGGGGGTAATAAGCGGCAGCGACAGGGTGAAACTATATGCGGATTTGGACGGAATGGCAGCTGACGGTTTTACATCTGATATGCCGGAGTACAGAGCGGCAAGATTATATTTCAGCCAGCGTCCAAAACCGCGGAGAGTAGCTATAGGGGCTATGATGCCCGGATTATCCGAAATAACTGTAATCACTACCGCCGATACAGCGACGCTCGAAAACTATATTGTTACTGTGGACAATACATTGACTTCCGGCAACAGCTATGTATATCAAACATCATCAACACAGATAAGTGTACCGAATTACAATGATGTACTGACTACAGTGTGGACAGCAATTTCAAGCGGAGACAGTATACCGGCAAGCAGCGATGACTATATTATGTTAGCCGAAATTGATGCCGACAACAAAGTAAAAAAAGTAGGTATGGCGCAGTTTGACGGTTCAGGCGTACCGCTTAATATACCGCCTGCTGAAACGGCGTTACAGGCTGTTGTCGCTTGCAGAAACGTCAGCAGCAGTTGGTATATGGTAACGGTATGCGGCGCAGAAAGAGACGACATAATCTCAATATCGGAATATATCGAAACGGCTGCCCCGTCATCTGTGTATGCGTTTACGTACTGTGATATTGCTAAGTCTGACCCGTCTGCCGCATACACTAATATATTTGATATGTTAAAGAAAATGGGGATGAGACGTACAATCGGGCAATGCTCACAAACGCCCGATGCTATAGCGGGAATCATGGGGTATGCAATGGGAGCGAACACAAGATTAAGTTCGAGCGCGTATACACTCATGCACAAAGCTGTTGTCGGTCTTATTCCCGATGATTTCGATGTTAATACGGTTACACTTTTAGCAAACTGCAATGCTAACTATTATGTGGCAAGAGGAGATGACGCAGATTACTCAATGTTTGAAAACGGTGTAATGTGCGACGGCGTGTATTTTGATGAAATAATCAATCTTGATATGTTAGTCAACGATATGCAGCTTGCGATACTGGATTTGCTTAGGTCACGCCCGAAAATAGCCCAAACCGAGGGGGGAGTGAACCAAATAAAATTAGCTATGAAGCCGTCGCTTGAGAAAGCAAGGCTGATAGGATTTATCGCACCCGGACTATGGCGGGGTGCGCCAATATGGCTTACGCCCGACCATTTGGCGCTTGATACTGATGACATGCTTGATACAGGGTACAGGATTTTATCTGAACCTGTCTATGCTCAGTCACAGGCTGACAGAGATAACAGGCTCGCACCGCCTATATATGTACCCATTAAATTGGCGGGTGCGATACACCATGTAACCGTTCAAATTGATGTAAATAGATAGATTGATTCTAAATGAGCAAATTTTTGTAAGAAAGGAATGAAATAAATGGGACATAGCACATACGCATTTGAAGATTTGGAGTGTACTGTTACACACCCGTCAGTAGGAGTTCAGCAGTTGCAGGGGGTGGGTATGGGAAGTATAACATTCGCAATGACAGACGATACATCGGCGCATGACAGAGCCGCAGACGGCAGTGTGATGACATCGAAAATAAAAGCGGGAAACGGCACTATAGCCGTTACTGTACAGCAGACATCTGAGGCACATAAATGGTTCACCAAAGCGTACAATTATGTTACGTCTGCCCCAAGCAATGAGTGGGCGGGATTCGCAATAATGGCAGTTGCACCCGTTATGCAGGTGACTCACGAATGTATAGGGGTATCTTTCCAAAAACGCGGAGACAAAGCATATGAGGCAAACGGCGGACAGATAACATGGACATTTATGGCTGCCGAAATGAAAGAATATTAAGGAGTGAGCAGAATTGACAAGCGAAATGAATATGACACCTGCACCTGCGCCAACATTTGCACAGGTAACAGACCGTATAAAAACAATTGATATAGAGGGCAGCCAATATCACATTTATAAGTTCGACGCTAAATTCGGGATTAAAACGGCACGCTTGCTTGTTACAAAAGTGCTGCCTTTTTTCAAAGGGTTTTCGCTCGACAGCCTTGAAAAGATCGAAAACGCAAGCGAAGAAGAAATGGATAACCTGAGCGGACAGCTTCAAAGTTTTTTCAATGTCGATAACCTTATAGAGGCATTTGACCGTATAAGCGACGATGACCTTGAAAAATTGATAAATGTATCGTTGGTGCATTGCTACAAACAGCTTCCGGCAGGGGCGGTTCAAGTATTGAAGCGTGACGGCAAGTACGGCGTACCAAATATAGAATACGATTATTTTTTAGTTTTACGTTTGACTGCGGAGGCATTGATAATGAGTATGTCGGGTTTTTTCGATTTGAGTCGAATGAGTACGATACTAAGTCCTCTCAAAAATTTATTGCCGAAAGATGCAGAAGAGTAGACGACTTGTTGTTTGCCCCGGTAATTGCCGGGTACTGGCGACATCACGAGACATATGACGGCACATACACACTTGATGACTTACTTGATATAATCGAAGTTATGCAGGTAAAACAGGAAAATGAACGGCGGGCGGAATTCTACGAAAAGTTATATGCCGATATGCAAAAAATCTAAGATAACACTATCAGGGAGGTGAAAAAATTATGTCAAATATTCTAAAAAGTTATCTGGTCGCATTGGGGCTAAAAGATAATTTTTCCCAGAAGCTCGACAGCACGATTAAAAAGAATTCCAATACTATCACTAAATTTTCAAAATCGTTTGTCAAAGCGGGAACGTTTGTCAGTAGTATGTTCCTTACAGCGAATGTAGGCGCAGCTAAGTTTCTCGGCAATTTAGTGAAAACGGACGATGAAGTGGGGAAATTCGCAAAAAAATTAGGGGTAAGCCGTGAGGAAGCGTTCAAAGTCAAGACAGCGCTTGATGCTATGGGCAAGACTATGGACGAAGTAGCCGCCGACCCTAAATTAGTGACGATGTTCAAGAAACTTCAAGAAGATGCAGACAAAATGCAACCTCCCGATTTCAGCGACGGATTGAACCAAGTCCGTGATATACAGTTAGAGTTCAAACGGTTAAGGCAGTCGGGAACATATGCCATACAATGGATAGGTCATTATACCCTGAAGTATCTGCAACAGCCGTTAGAGAAAGTGAAAAATATATTCGGCGGCTTAAATGACGGTATAATCAAAAACATCCCCAAGTGGGCTGACAAAGTCGGCTATTTTATGGCGGGAATAGTAAAACTCGGAATAACTGTTGTCCGCGGAGCAACCGATATATTCAATGCTGTAAAACGTATATTCGATATGATACCGAAAGAGTTAAAAATGACAGCGGGAGCGATAGCCGCATTTGGAATATTGATTCGTGCCGGGCCTATAGGAATATTAGTCGCTCTCCTAAGTGCCGCACTGTTGCTTCTCGATGATGTATATACATACCTTGACGGCGGCGATGCGCTTCTGGGCAATATATGGCGTAAAATAAGTGATTTGTGGAAAGTATTCAATGACAGCGGAGGACTCGAAAAGACTAAGGGGTTAATTGACGCAGTCGGGAGATTGCTTACAGAGCTCATCAAACCGCTGGGTATCGTAAGAGACGAAAACGCAACCGTCTTTGCCGGAACTGCACAAGCCGGACTTGAATGGTTTGTCACACAGGGACTGCCGAAATATATAGACAGACTTAGTGCAATAGTATCGGTTGTAACAAAGGTTGTCAGTAAAATGAACGAGTGGGGAATCACTCAGGGAGTATTGAAAGGCATTTTTGCCGGATTTACGGCGATGAAGATAGGCAATACTATCGCAGGGATTGCCAAAAGCTTTAGCGGGTTAAAGAAAACGGTAGATGCAACCGGAAAAGCTACCGGCGGTATCTTAAAGTTTCTGAAGTTAAATCCCTTTATGATTTGGGTTATAGCGATAGGGGCTCTAATAGCCATTCTATCAGTATTATTCAAAAACAAAGACAAAGTCGGCGAATTTATAAACGGAATTAAAGACAAAATCAAAGAGTTTTTAGGCACAGCGAAAGACACTATAAAAGATATCGTCGCAATGATACCCGAATTTGTTGGAATCGGGCTGGAGCTATTGAATTCTCTTATTGATACCGTCGCTGAAAATCTTCCGATGCTGCTCGATGCCGGAATTTCTATACTAATGTCCCTTATTGACGGTATTGTGAAATCAATACCAAAGATTCTTCCGGCTGTGGTAATATTTATCAATAAATTGTTGACGGGAATAGCGAAATACCTGCCAAAAATAGTAGACGCCGGGGTAAAGATATTAACAGAGGTTATCAACGGAATCGCGAAAGTATTGCCAACACTGGCAGAAGCAGCCGTAAAGATAATAACGACGGTATTAAGCGCAATATTGGATAATCTGCCGACTGTAATCAATACTGGGGTGGACCTGCTAACATCATTAATCGATGGAATAATATCTGTTTTGCCCGCATTGATAGATGCGGCAATAACTTTGATTACAACTATATTAGATACAATATTAGAGAATCTACCTATGATATTAGATGCCGGATTGGAAATATTAATGACGCTTATTGAAGCTATAGTTGATAACATAGATACAATAATAGATGCGGCTATACAGATTATCATAGCATTGGTTTCAGGCCTTATAAAAGCAATCCCCAAAATTGTAGCGGCGATTCCCAAAATATTAACTGCGATATTGAACGGACTAAATAAAATATTACCGAAAATAATGAATCTGGGCAAAGACATAGTAAAAAAACTATGGGACGGGCTATTTTCGATGGGCAGTTGGATAACAGACAAAGTCAGCGGTTTTTTTGGAGATATATTCGGTGGCATAGGAGACTTCTTCGGTGGATTGTTCGGCGGTAAAGACAATGATAAGCCTGATAAAACCCCAAAATCTCCCGAAAGCGGGGGCTATTCAGGTCACGCAGACGGTGGTATATTCGACAAAGAACATACTGCTCAATTTGCCGAGGGGAACAAGCCCGAAGCCGTCATTCCGCTGACAAAGCCAAAGAGAGCGAGAGAGATTCTGAGCGGAGTTGCGCATTTCATGGGGAAAGGCGCAGATATGCTTGGAACTATAGACAGAGGACTGAATCAGAGTTCGACAGTTCTTAATAACGAAACCAATAACAGCACAGTAAATAATAATAATTCATTTGATATGAGAACATCATATACAATACATGATACTTCGGGACGACCCGAATCGACAGCAAGCGCAATCGAACGTACCGACCAAACCAAAATAAGGAATCTAAAGACCATATTGAACACATAGGGAGCGGGTGATTTTTAAATGGCAATATACGGCAGTTCGCCTTTTGGCGAGAATGATACAGAGCAGTTAGTCGGGGTACAGACGAACATCAACGGATATTTCTTTGACGCTGTATTGAAAGTAGACCATTCAAGCATATTAAAAATCACCGATCACCCTGTGGAAGAGGGCGCGGCGATAACCGACCATGCTTTCATGGAACGCAGATATCTGACAATGGAAATAGGTATGTCGGATGTATGCTCAAGCTATATAGGGGGACAGTTTGCATCAGGGGCATCACGGTCAGTTTCGGCATATGAAGCATTGATAGAAATGCAGGGAAGCCGTATGCCAATGACAGTATTCACGCGGCTTGAAACGTATGAAAATATGCTGATTGAAACCATAACAACGCCCGATGATTTCACGACAATGTATGGATTGCGTGCAACGGTGGCATTACGGGAAATAGAAGTGGTAACCACCGACACTGTTGCGTTACCTAACAGAACGAGCACCAATTCGCAGAAAACGGGATCTACAACCAAAGGTACGGTTCAGCCGTCGGAGCAGCAACCGAACCGTTCATTATTAAATCAGATGTTCGGGGGAGGGTAACTTATGAGTGTGTACGAAATACCCGTTACAAATGAACCCAACCAAAACTTTAGATGCACAATACCTACAGACGGGGTGATGTGCAGTCTTATTTTTGACATCAGATATAACGGGGAGGCAGGGTATTGGGTTATGACGGTATCGGATAACCGCACGGCAAGGATTATACTTGATTCCGTTCCGTTGTTACAGGGTGCATATCCTGCGGCAAATATCCTCGAACAATATACCTACTTAAATATAGGGAGTGCATATATAGTCAAGACCAATCCTGACATAAGCGAAGATAATCCCAATGACAGAACATTAGGTAACGGATTCAAATTATTTTGGAGTGATACAAGATGAGTATATTGGGCGGAAATGTATTATACGGCAGAAGATACAGAATCATAGTAGGCATAGGAGCAGGTACGGGTATAGATGTATCGAAGTTATACTGTGCCTTTTCGGTTGAAAAGAGTATGAATGATACGCCGAATTACAGCGAAGCGGTAATATATAACCTGTCTCCGCAGACAGAAAACACAATTATTGAATCAGGTGATAGAATTGTCATCGAAGCTGGGTACGAGGGAAATCAGTACGGGTTAATTTTTGACGGCAACATTGTACAGCCGTTACGTGACAAAGAGGACGGAACGACGTACAAACTGACGCTTGTAGCGCAGGACGGCGATGTATTTTTGAACGGGGGAATAATAAATAAATCCTTAGCCGCAGGGCAAACGCCGTATGATATAGTCAACGAGCTTGTAAACGGTTCTTCCGAGAAAATGGAGATAAGAACATTATCTGAAAATCTCGAGAATAAGCGTCTTGCGAGGGGTAAGGCAGTTTTCGGACTGTCGAAAGATTATTTACGTCAGGTATCAAAAAGCGAGGACGCATTATTTTATGTGAACGACATGAAAGTCGAAATCATCAGACCGAACGATGCGCCGCAGGGCAGGATTCTTACCCTGAATGCACAAACAGGGCTTATCGGCGTACCCGAACAATATGACAACGGAATAAAAGGCAGATGTCTTTTGAATCCGTTCATAAATTTGAATACCTTTGTTCATGTTGATAATTCTATCGTGCGTATGGCAAAAAAGCAAAGGGGCGGCGAAATCAAACAGTTAGATCAGGACGGCGTGTACAGAATAGTACAGCTCAATCATAAAGGCAGTACACGGGGTAACGATTGGTATACTGATTTTGTCGGCGTGTCAAGATATGCAGAATTAACGAACGCGTAAGGAGAAGATAATATGCCCGATAATATTCAGGAAACAATCGGAGATAAGCAGGAGCAGGAACGGCTGGCGATAGAGAAATATGTGAATAATTTACGGGTAGCGATACCCGGAATAATACGAACATTCGACGATGAAAAGCAGACCGTAACAGTACAACCCGCAATGAAAGAGCAGATAAAAGGCGTATGGCATACGCTGCCTCTGTTGCTTGATGTACCTTTGCAGTTCCCGCGCGCAGGAGGGTATTGTCTGACGTTCCCCGTCAAGCCGGGAGATGAATGTCTTGTAGTTTTCAATGATATGTGTATTGATTCGTGGTGGCAGTCGGGTGATGTACAGACACAGCTTGAAAAAAGGCGTCACGATTTATCTGATGCGGTAGCTGTAATCGGCATTACGAGTGTACCGGAAGCAGTGGAGGATTATTCGACTGATTCGGTACAGCTGCGAAACGAAGATAAAGATATTTATTTCGAAATAACAGATGACAAGCGAATGTATATAAAATGCGAAGACAGTTATATGGAGATTGATGACGGCAGGGTAGAATCTGTGATACGGAACAAAGATACTGCCGTAGACGCATACCATCTTTTGATTGATGCTAAAGAAAATTTTGTTACGCTTGATGTAAAAAACATTGAAGATAGCGAAAACCCCAAAGATACGATAAATTTAAGAATAGACGGCAATGAGCCAAATATCAACATCAAGACAACTAATGTTGATACGATGCAGAAAACGACAGATTTTACGCTTAACGGTAAGGACAGCAAAATTGATTTGACTATGAATAATCCTGAAAAAGATGAACAGACCATCAGTATAGTCAAAAACGGCAAAAACGGACAAATAGACATTGAAACAAAAGGTGACAGCGGAAATATCAATATAAATGCTCATGGTGATTCAGGTGAAATAAATATCGACACTCATGGAAATGTAAATTTAAGTTCAGCGAAGAATGTTGATATAACTGCGATGCAAGTTAATATAACCGCCGATGTAAATATAACGGGCAATTTGACCCTTGTAAATGAAAATGTTGTATTGAATACGCATAAGCACGGCGGAGTAGAAACAGGCGGCGGCGTTACAAATATACCGCAAAACTGATTGAGAGATGATGTGCTTGACGGCAGTGAAAATGTTTTTGTTGGAGGATAATATAAAATGAAGTACAGAGAATTAGACGAAAGAGGCGATTATACTTTCGGGCGAAACAGATTTTTGCACGATATTGAAGCGGTCGGACAGGCTGTAATGACCCGAATGAAATTGCTGTATAGTGAATGGTGGGAGAATACAGAAGACGGGTTGCCTTTGTTTCAACGAACCCTCGGCACTTTCGGCGCACCTCAAAATTTAGCCGCAGTAGATTTGATTATCAGCAGACGAATTACCGGCACTGTGGGGGTATCTAATCTCACACGATTTGAAAGCAGATTTGAAAACAGGATTTATACTGCTGAGTGTACTATAAATACTGTCTACGGCAGTATAGAATTATCTATACTAAATAACGCAAGGGAAGTCGAGGTGACTTACTAAAATGGCTTATTTCGCCCCCTATATTGATGAATCAGGTCTCCACATACCCACTTATAATGACATAAAGCAGCATCTCATAGATGAAGCAAAACGAATTTACGGCGAGGATATATACCTTGACAATGATAGCCAGGATTACGAATTTTTGTCACTTCAAGCCGACAAGATAAGCGATTGCTATATGACTTGCCAGCTGGTCTACAACAACAGAAACCCTCAGACATCAATAGGAGCGGCGCTTGATGGGTTGTTAAAACTGAACGGACTCAAACGCAAACGTCAAACCAAGAGCCGATGTAAAGTCATTTTATCGGGAGTATACAGGACAGCTGTCATAAACGGCGTTGTAGCAGATGAAGATAGTATAAATTGGAATTTGCCCGATTTAGTTATAATAGGGTCGGACGGTACGGTCGAAACTGAAGCGGTATGTCAAAGATATGACCACACGATACAAGCCGGGCGACTGAACAGAATCGTAACTGCGACAGACGGCTGGGTGAGTGTTATAAACCCAAATGATTCTGTAGAAGGGCAAAGATTTGAAACAGACATCGAGGCAAAAGTGCGTCAGTCCGAAAGTACGGCTAACCCGTCAAGAACAGTATTAGAGGGGACAGACGGTGCGATAGCTGCAATTGACGATGTAACGCGCCGCAGGGTATATGAAAACAAGACCAATATATATGACGGGCGGGGATTACCGCCGCACAGTATAACTCCGGTTGTAGAGGGAGGCAGTGACTATGCGATAGCTGAAGCGATATATCTCCATAAAACACCCGGCTGCAATACTTTCGGCGATGTAGATATTCATGTAATCAGAGAAAACATATTTGAAATCGATGATTCACTGCCTGTCAGTTTTTTCAGACCGATATATAAGGAAATATATGTTACGTTCTATATAAAGAGGCTGCCGGGGTATGTTTCCACAATAGAAAATAACATCATTTCGGAATCGGCAAATTATCTCAACAGTATCAGAATAGGAGATGATTTGATAATATCGGCATTGTGGGGCGTGGCGCAGTCAGTCAATCCCAATCAAACGAGAAACATATTTTCTATAACCGATGTCACCGTTGGGTTCGATGCAGAGCCGAACAGTCAAACAAGAGATAATATAGAAATAAAGTTCAATGAAGTAACGCTTGGCAAAGAAGAAAATATAAATATTGTATTTGCTTGAGGCGGTGATGATAGAATGAAAGAAATAAGACATTATACAGGCAGAGTGCCGCCGCAGCACAAAAAGCCAAAATTCATAGAGTGGCTGAAAACTAATCTCACTACAGTTTCAGAAGCTGAAAGACTTGTTATTTCATATGATTACGAATTTGACATTGATAATGCGGTGGGCGTACAGCTTGATGCATTGGGGGACATAGTAGGGAGACAACGTCTGTTATCTTTTCAGCCGTCGGATGGGTCAAATCCGCTTTTAGACGATGATATGTACCGTATTGTATTGAAAGCGAAAATCAGTATTAATCACTGGGACGGCACAATACCGGGTATGTATGAGTTGTGGGCGAATTTATTTCCCGAGTATAAAATCTTTATACAAGACAATCAGAATATGACTATGACGGTATACTTAGAGGGGTATGCACCTGATTTGCTAATAGACCTTGTCATCAACGATTATATCATACCCCGCCCGGAAGGCGTAGGAATAATAATTGTACTAATTTCACTAACAGAGACAGATGATAAGCATTTGAGTGTAGGCGGCATATCGAATGCGTTAGTATCAGAAACGACATTAGAGGAGGAGCTAATCGAATTAACAATGAATGTATATATATGCGGTGCGGCGGCTGAAATATTTACAGTCACCGAATTACCGCTGATTGATTGAGAGGGATTGATATATGGGATATGGACTGACAATGACGATTGAGGGCGAGAGATACTTACTGAGCTTGGGTGCGGGCGAAGTCATGACGCTTGACAGTGTCATGGTAGGCAACGGAATACTGCCCGCCGGAACTAACCCTAAGTTGCTGACAGACTTAGTTAACCCGCTGTACTATGCGACATCGAACAAGCCCGCGGTTACATACAACCCGACGGAAATGCAGCATGAACTGCGGTTCGTGATAGAATTCCGTAACCGTATAGATGGACTGCGACCCGATTTGCCGTTGCAGGTAGTGACGGAGAGGTTCGACTTGACCGAGTACGGCGTATTCGTGAGAAACAGCGATGGAGAAAGAATACTCTTGATGCGGGGAAACCTGGAGGACGCACCTGAACCCGTCATACCGTTCGACGTTAACAAGCCATTCATACTCACGAGGCGTTATCCTGTCGTCATCGTCCTGAAAGAGGGCGATGTGGTAATCAAGCTCGACTATGCGGCGGCGTTGTATGTTACCCACGAGGAGCTGCAACACGAACTATCAAAATTAGGCAAGCCTGTGCAGCCTGACTGGCTTGAGGGAGATACAACCAGTCTTGCGCATATAAGGAATAAGCCTGATATAGTTGATACCAATGATTTCGATGATTTGCTTGGAAGAATCAATAATCATATAGGCAAAGGGGGCGTACAGCAGCACCCGCTGGCTACCAAAAATGAGGCGGGATTTTCAGAGCAAAACTTCACCGGTGAGATATTAAATGACGTGTATAACGGCTCATGGTCACAGCTAATATGGGGAATAAGCGAAAATGATGAAGTAGTCACTCGGACAGGGAAAATAACGGCTGCATCAGGAACGGTAGTGTTCAAAACGCCGTTCGATACAGTACCTGAGGTATTTATACCACAGGGCGGCACACTCGCAAATATAACGACTACTGGCTTTACGTTCAGCGGCTCAGCGACAAATAGATTTTGGGTAGCGATAGCAGATAATTCAGATTAAGGAAGGGGAAATGGAAATGTTAATACCGCTTACAAGTGCCAAAATAGCATGGTGGCACAGAATGATGGTAGGCAACAAGGCAAAAGGAGTACAGTTTTTGAGCAATGTCATGTATATAGAACCGTGGGCGAAAGAGGCTATTGACGATGGCGGGCTTGTCACCGTGGCATATGACCCGAATACGCCCAACAGGTCAGAATTGATTCAAATAATAGAAAATGCAGGGTATGGAGCAAGGGCGGCAAACGTCATAATGTTGTTACAGTTGGGGTTAGGCGCAGATTCGGATTGGGCGACTATCGTTAATAACGCCGACATAATGACTGTAATATGGGGTAATGCCAACACAAGGGAATTAGTGCTTAATCTGCCTTTGGTCTATGACCTTGTTATCGCCTCCTCTGTTGCGAGGGGAACGCTGTTCGATAATATAGCTGCATTAGGCGAAGTATGGAACAGAGACGACTTGACAAGCAAGCTGATACAAAATCCTAACGCATTATCACAGCTCTCGACGGTTATTCCTGCTATGAACTCATTATTGAACACCCCAAATTGGGATAGGGTCGTAGTACAGCCGGCTAATATTACGCCTGTAGTCAACAATTTGGCGTTCTTCAATCAAATTTTAGGTAATTCCAGTGCAAGAGCGAGATTAGTCAACAGTTTGCAGGGAATGACCGCAGTAGGCGCAAACAATGACAGGTTTGATGCTTTCGCCACTAACACAACATACAGAAGTGAAATGTTTGACAGTGCAAACGCAATACAGGGGGTCATTCAATCAGTTTATGCGAGAACAGAGATATTGGGTGACTTTAATATGTCTACAATGATGGTGAACAGCGTAAATGCTATGACAGGTGTAGCAAGGTCGGCGCAAACCAAAGGAAGTGGAGGAGCAATAATATTAGGTCGTATATATAGCACTATCACATTAAAGAACGCTATAGACGGAAATACGGCGGTAAAAGATACTTTGAGAGCGAATAGTACCGGATTATATTCTGGTACAGTCTCCGGTACTTGGGACTCACCACCTACTGCTTCTGTAACTCTTGCAGGTACTGTTTTAGTTACGTTGATATCTGCGAAAGCAGTATACAGCACTTATAGTCAGGTCGCAGTATTTCCATGGGGAACGGTGAATGCATCATATAATTATCTTAGTTCTAATAATATATGGGTTTGGAATATATTAAAGTTTTCATGGTCTGGATCTGTTGAAGCGACCGGCTCCAATATTGCTGTCAATGGATATGTAAATGGTTTATATATGGAATAAGAAAGAGGGGGAATAAATGCATAACTTAAAAATAGGCGAAGACACATATCAAATAGAGAATCCAGTATGGCGCAGGGAGTTCACGCTTGAGGGAATCAAATCAATAATAATATCATGTCTTGAAAAAGATGCACAGGGCATATGGTTCAATGGAGTAGATTACCACATAGAGGACAGACCCGAATACAAACATCACGAATTGCAGACTGTGGAACTGACTGAGGGTGAAGATATACCGCCGTCCAACATAGGCGAAGCGAGGGCAGTCAAGCTCGCTGAACTGGCAGACGCTTGCGAGGCTGCGATATATGCGGGGATAAGCGTAGAAACGGTGCAGGGCATGGAGCATTTCGCAATGACGCTTGAAGACCAGACGAACATAGGAAGTCTCATGCTTCAAGCGCAAATGGGGTCGCCGGTGCTGTATCATTCTGACGGCGAGTTGTGCCGCTGGTTTGAGCCTGACGAATTCGCGAAAGTCGAACAGGCGGTCGTCACGCATAAGACATATCATACGACGCTGTGCAATCACCTGAACACATGGGTAAGGCGAACAGACGATATAGATGAAATATCGAAGATACGGTACGACAGCGTATTGCCGAAAGACCTCGCCGACCGCATGAACGGATTGCTGAGTGACGGCAAATGATGAAGGATATATGCAAGTATCTTATCTTAGGTGTATTCGGCGGAGGGATATACTATGGCGTAGAGATATTATGGCGAGGATATAGCCATTTTTCCATGATTATAGTTGGCGGTGTATGTTTTGTCCTGATAGGACTGCTGAACCAGCGGTATGAATGGGAAATGGCATTGACCTCGCAGATGTTCGTATCGGGCTTCATCGTTACAGGCGTTGAGCTTGCGGCGGGCTTGATATTGAATGTGTGGTTGAACCTTGATATATGGGATTACATCGAAATGCCGATGAACTTCATAGGGCAAATATGTATGACATATTTTGGGCTGTGGCAGTTTTTATCTGTTGTTGCTATACTGCTTGATGATTATGCTCGGTGGCTGCTCTTCGGTGAGGAGAAGCCGAGGTATAGGGTGATGTGAAGCAAGAGTGACTTTGAGTAAACCGTTGCATTTGCTTTGTTTTTATGGTATAATCGTAGGGTAAAAACCTTTTCTACATAATATGTCATACGGCGTAGTTATGTGGATAATTTATATTTTCGAACATAGCTTTGCATTTTTTAATTATAAAGTGCAAAGCTTATATTGATTATATGTGATATACTCGTCATTGAAAGGAGGGGAGTTTATGGATAATATTGACCGCATAAATAAAGTGATAAATTATATCGAAAAGAATATTTTAGACGATATTGATTTTACTCAAATCGCTCGAATAGCCTGCTGTTCAATTAATCAGTTTCAGTATATATTTGCATTTATAACAGATATAACTCTGACAACCTATATAAGGCGGCGCAAATTAAGCCTTGCGGCTCTTGAATTACAACAAGGCAATATCTCTGTTATAGAAGCCGCTTTTAAATATGGATATGAATCTCACGCTTCATTTACACGGGCATTTCGTGAACATCATAAAATAGCACCCTCATCAGCGCGCAATGAGAATGCTGTTTTGAATATCCAGCCTCCCATATCCGTTCAAGTTAAAATAATATCAAATTTAGACACAATTTAATGTGTTCGAAAAGAAAGAGAGGCAAAGTTATTATGGAAAGAACAACTGAAATCATGTTGGAAACAATGGAGGAAGCATTTAATATTATAAACGGCGGTATGCAAGGCGAGGGTTGCGGAACGCAAAAAATTAAGTATATCGACAGCGGCGAATTAGAAATCAAAGCAGATGGAGATATTGAATGTATCCAAACACGCGAAAGCTATTCTCTGCCATTGCGAATAGATATGACGGCAAAGACTGACAGTACCAATATACGACTATTTTACCATCTGGGTGAGATAATTCTCAATTGGGAAGTGTGCCCTGATGACCTTCAGGTTAATGATGTTTTGCTGGGAATAGAGTATGAATATGAAGGGAAAGGCAGTATTCCTGTCGATGAATATGTTGATATATCATGGGTTATAGAGAAACGCTATATGGATGTTTTTGTAAATGGTCAGCTGCGTCATCACGAAAGCAGTTATCCATATATGAGTTTATTGAAAAAAGTGCCGGGCAGGAAAGTTTCCGCACCGGTAAGGATAGCTGCCGCAATGGATAGCACTATTACGATAAAATCATTACAAATAACCGAATTGGAATAGCTCCGCATTATAAGCAACATCGACAGTATGAGTATGACCATTTTCTACAGATGGGAAAACATAAATTAAATAGAATCGCAAAAACCTATTATATCACAAAAGACTGTCACACAAAGACGGTCTTTTTCCATTGAAAGGAGAGCACAATGGACAAAAAGATAATCTTAGATGCCGGTCACGGTATGAACACACCCGGCAAACGAACGCCCAAAGATATGCGTGAATGGACGATGAACGACATGGTATGCCGTTATATAGCGGGGTATCTGCTTGAATATGACGTTGAAGTATTGCGGTGCGACGATATATCAGGCAAGACTGATGTTGATGTTGCGGTACGCACAAACACAATAAATTATAACAATCCTGACTTATTTATTAGCATTCATCATAATGCAGCAGGCAACGGAAGTTCATGGACTACGGCGACGGGGGTTGAGGTATACTCTCACCCGAACAAGCCCAAACGTGACGCTGATTTAGCAAAGCTGCTTGTCGATGAAATTTCTAAGCATACAGGCTTACGTAATCGAGGAGCGAAGCAAGCAGATTTTCATATGATACGTGAAACGAAATCGGAGATACCGTCGGTATTATGCGAGGGAGGCTTCATGGATTCGACTATTGATGAACCTGTCATCACCTCTGAGAAAGGTCAGCGAGCCTACGCTCAGGCTGTAGCGAATGTGTGTATTGCTTATTTGGAACTGCAAAAGAAAAATGATTCAAATGCGAACGAAATGTCTACAGTCGGAACGATATCCCCAAATTCAGGAATGCAGACCCCAATAATTGGCAAGAGCGTACTCACCGCCGAACAGATGTCGGCTTTTTTGTTGAGCAAAAACATTGCACCGCTGCTCAAGTGTACCCCGCTTGAGCTGGCTCAATTATATATCGCCGAGGGCAACGTCGAGGGCGTAAGGGGAGATATTGCATTTGCTCAAGCTATACATGAGACAGGCTGGTTCAAGTATGGCAATGATGTCAAGCCTGAGCAGAACAATTATTGCGGGTTAGGTGCGACCGGAAATGGTGTATGCGGCGAAGAATTCAATGTTCCGCAGCTTGGCGTTCGGGCGCATATACAGCATCTGAAAGCGTATGCGAGCAAAGAAGCGTTGAAAAACCCATGTGTTGACCCACGCTTCTCTCTTGTTACTCGCGGTATTGCCCCGACATTTGAACAATTAGGCGGCAAATGGGCTGTTCCTGGCTACAATACAAAAGCCTATGTAAGCTTTGACGTGGCATATGCGGCGGGGGCAACCTACGGTCAGAGTATACTCAAAATTTACTCCGATATATTGGTGTTCAAAGCTCCGGCACAACCGTTGCAGAGCATACCGTCGGAGTGGGCAGAAGCGGCGTGGGAGTGGGCTAAGAATCAGGGTATCACAGACGGCACAAATCCGCAGGGCAGCATTACCCGCGAGCAAACTGTCACCATGCTGTGGCGTTTTGCTAAGCTGAAAGGTCTGGTGTGAAATGAAGCACATAGATACTGCGTTGCAGTTCGCCATCGGTACGGTCGGCATCTTCCTCGGCTACTTTTTCGGCGAATTTGACGGTCTGTTCAAGACGGTCATTATTTTTGTCATAGCTGACTTCATCACAGGAGTGATGAGCGGGATTGTCGCCAAACGGCTGTCAAGCAAAGTAGGATTCAAGGGTATCTTCAAGAAAGTGAGCGTATTCATACTTATCGGCATAGCGAATATACTTGATGTTCATGTTTTGAGCGGCGGCGGTATACTTCGGGTGACGGTAATATTTTTCTTTATCTCGAACGAGGGCATATCGTTGTTGGAGAACATGACGGAACTCGGCTTGCCTGTGCCTAAGAAGATTGTTAGTGTTCTTGAGCAGCTTAGAAAGAGTGATGATGACAAGGACGATACCCCTTTGTAGATTTGACTATAGAGGGGTTCTTTTTATTTGCTCAATAGGTTATGCGGCAAGATTTGAGTGGAACGTGGCGAAATCTCTAAAAGCCTATTAACCTGTTCGGGCTTAACGGATTTTCTATGATTATATTTATTACCATAGGGTGATTATTTTTTGCTATAACTTTGGTAGCTTCAGTATTTTCAATCATTAAAAAAATTGTAAATAATTTTTTAACGCTATTGACAATCAAAATAAATTATGATATATTATAAGCAGAAATTAGCACTCTCGGCATTAGAGTGCTAATTCGAAAAAAACAATTTATATTTTAAGTAAAGGAGTTGTTAATCATGGCAAGTCTTATCCCTTTCAACAGAAAAAACAATAGTACTAACCTTGCACGCACGAGTTTTGATGATTTCTATAATATGCTTGACGACTTTTTTAGCGACACTTGGATGTCAGGTCGCAGCTTGGGAAGAGATACATTCAAAATCGATGTCAAGGAATCAGACAGCGAATACCTTGTAGAAGCAGAACTGCCCGGAGTGAAGAGAGAAGAAATTGATTTGAACGCAAACGACGAAACTCTATGCATATCGTTGAATCGTCAAGAAGAGGTCAATGAAGACAAAAATAATTACATTCACAGGGAGCGTCGTACGAGTTCAATGAGTCGCAGTATACGTTTAGCTAACGCCAACATGAACGAAATCAAGGCAAAACTTGACAACGGCGTACTTACAGTGACGATGCCTAAGCAAGAAAATGTAAGCAATTCTCGCAAGATAAATATTGACTAATGCTTATGTAAAACGATGGTACTCAATTTATTTCTTAATAATTTTTAAATAATACTAACGCTCCATAAATCAACATATTTTGATTTATGGAGCGTTTAATTGTGTATGCAACTTTTTACTTGTCGCTATGGATAATCTCTATATTACTCCGAATATCAGAAATATCATGCGGTATCTTAGTCTTCATTTATATTTTATATAGAAATATTTATATAGTACATATTTAGATTAATTAAGTGGAAATATAAATATTATAGTAGTTCTTTGGAAGGATTTAAAATAGAAAATTATGAAATTACAAAAATGGTTCATATCTTTGGGTATGGTAAGTGTTCTCTCCTTTTTTACACATATAATACTTGGAAATATTCTCTGGAAAGGTTATAATCCCATTCGGCAAAGTATAAGTGAATTAACTGCCGATGGAGCTCCAAATGCTCAATTATTAAGAGTCTTCATTGGTATTTATGAAGTCTGCTTTTTGATATTTGCATTAGGTATGCTCTATGAGGCATTCTACAGACATCACGGTTATGTTAAGACAGGATATACATTGTTGTTATTCGCTGCATTATTTTCAGTAGTTGGCTTCAACTCATTTCCTATGTCATTCGTCTTTATCATTAGCACTCAAAATTTAGCTCACGTAATTATAACTATCGCACTCTTATTCTCAACCATCCTTTCTGTCACCCTAATATCAATAGGTTATCTAAAAAAAGAAAAGCTAATAAAATTAGGTCGTACATCACTTTTTGTTGCCATTTTAGCATTTCTTTTTAATCTGCTTCTATGGTATGCAGACTTACATGGATATAACAATTTCGGATTGTTAGAACGGTTGACTATATATCCATTCCATGCGTTTACCTGTATAGTTTCATGGCATTATGTAAAACTTCCAATAGAGAGAAAAGAAAAGCTGGCGCAATCTGTGATGTAGAGTGGGAGATTCTAACAAAAAAAGTTAGAATCTCCTAATTTTTCGCTCTATCACTAACGTAAAAGTCTAAATTTCAAAATGAGTATGGACTTTTTGGCATAATGCCTAAAGAGCTTGAATATAAAATTCAAACATACGCCGTCAACGCAATATTAATATCTTTTTTTAGAATATTTAAACTCAAGTAGGTAACAGACGCACGTTAAGAAAGCACCAGATATATTTGCGATAAAATCAGTCATTGTATCGATTACGCCCGGTGTCCTTTCACTAATTATTTTTCCATAGGTATCAGGCAAATTAGCATCGAAATGCCATCTCTGCATATTTAAATTAAAAGCAAGATCACATATAAATTCACATAATTCCCAAACTACATGTGAAGTAATCGCAAACATAAAGCTAAAGACAAGCATATGCATTAATTTTAAATCAGGTACACATTTCGCTATTCCTAATCCTATGCTTACAAAACAAATCCCAGCAATAAAATGTAAAAGCAAATCCCACCAAAAAAACATTTGATAGAACTTAAATCCATCACCCAAAATTGCGAATAATACTATTACTATAAATAAAATCTTTCCGATTAAATCTGTATTTTTAAAAATCTTCTTCATACATTTAGTATAATAAATTTTTTAAATTTAATACATCTTATTTACTCTTTTGCCTTTTCCATAAATGTGTATTGTAATCTTTAAAAGTTATGCAAAATTGGAACTGTTGTCAGCGCAGAAAACACGCATAAAAGTAGTAAAAATTCAACAAAAATAAAGTGCCCAAAAACCTTGAAAACAAAATTTACCGTGTAATGGTGCATTTCAGCGATATGTAAATTGTATCAAAATGATAGCCCAAGCTCAAGAGCTTCCTCGACACAACGCTTTTTTAGTGAAAGCCTCATGTCGCAGTTCACCGCCTCGAGCCCCTTTCCATCATACATTTACCATTTCTAAGTGCAAAATTATTTTCTTTATTTTATTGAGATATATTTGAAAAGAGAAAAAATCAGACAAGACCGGGTAAAGCAATAGGAAACCCACGATATACGAATGGTGTCTAAATGATTATATCTTGAGTATAAAGGCGGTATTATTGATTTTAATGTTGGATAGAACAAAGGCTGTACAATTGGCAGCCTTTGTTTCATTTGATAAATAATTAGAATTGTGATAAAATATTATTTGTCCTCAAATTTAACCCCAAAAACTTTTACTAACCCCATTTTTACCCCTAAAACTTTTATACAGTTAAGAAAATATAAAAAATAAAAAGCCTAAAAGTTAATTCTTTCGGCTTTTCATCGGATTTTCTTCAATCGAGATGGCAGGATTCGAACCTGTGGCATCATGCTCCCAAAGCATGCACTCTACCAAACTGAGCTACATCTCGTTATTTTATTTATCAATATCTTATAAATTCAAGACTATCCTATTATATCAAATATTTTGTACTTTGTCAAGCTAATAATTTGAAATCTATGATTCGTAAAGTTTATAAAAAGTGAATAAATGACTAATTTTCGCATAAATATACAACCAGATTATTATTTTATTATATAGATTTGTAAAATCTTCGAAATCAATGGACATTAACAGAATGTAAATTTTAGGATGATGTATAATCATACAGAACAAATTAACACAATTAAGCCAAATTTTTAATTTTAGAAAGGAAATAATTATGCAAAACGAAAAAGAAAGGACTTGCCAAGAGGCAAGCCATAACGAAAATGTAAATATGAAATATATAAATAATGAATGCCCTCTTTTGGGGTATGATTTTACTAACGAAGAAAATCGCAACGAATTATATGAATGTTCAAAAAAAATAATAAAATTTTTAGTAGAAAATAATAGGAGTTATTCTGAATCACGTAAGATAATGGAGTATGTTAAATTAGGATTGAAAACTTTAAAATTCAAAGATAATTTCTAATTTAAATCTTCGGGATTTTTCTTAATCAATTCTATTAATTCTTTTTTAGCTCTTAAATAATATTTCCAATAAATTTCAGCATCTTTTTTTGGCATATACTCTTCAGTAATATTAACATAATGTGAGTGTGGGATTTTTTGGATATACGACATGGCTATTTCATGGGCTATTTGATTTATTCTTTCAGGACTCATTATAATCTTCTCCTTTAATTCGTTTAAAATAATTTTATCATAAAAAGAAGAAGTTGTCAATAAGAAAATCTTCGCCCGAAAGCGAGGATTGATGAAAATTTTATTTTAGAAAGGAAATAATTATGCAAAACGAAAAAATAAAAGAAAAAGTCCTCGAAAGGACTTTGGAAGATAGATTGAAAACCTTAGAAGATAAAGTGGCAAGATTAGAATCTAATAAAATTAATATTTCCAATTTTAAAAAACTGTCATTTTCCCCTCGTTTTAGTCTGTTATCTCCAGAACTTCCTCTAAAACCGCAGTTAGAAAGTCAGCATTAAATTCAAGATTTGTTTTAAAAATTAAAAGTATTGCTTCGGCATCATTTTTTGCCGAATCCATTTCTTTCATACAATGTTCATAATGTGGTTTTAAAATTTCGTCATATTTAGCATCTATTATGTCTTTTAATTTTTGTTTCGTCAAGCAAATCACCTCCTTTTTTGACATTATAACATGATTGATAAAAAACTTCAATAGAACTTAATCAACAGTAACGGAAACATTATTATATTTATCTTCGGAAATTTTATCAAAAGTAACAGTAAAATTGCTACGGACAGTAGCACCGAAAGAATTTTGAGCATCAACGTAACCTTTAACAGTATAGGAATTGCCACCTTTAGTTATAGTCCCCTCGCTGTAAACAGGGAATTTAGCAGTTGAGGGAGATTTCAAGACAGCTTTAACTTCTATCTTTGCTACTGTCCAAGCATATGCCTTATCCGAATCGCTTAATGAGCTTGATTGATAGCTTGAAGAAGAACCTAATGAAGATGAATTAGAATTTGATTTAATTTCCCTTAATGATGAAGATACTCTGTGAGTTTTGCCATCTGACTTTATAAACAATTTTACCATCAATAGTTCTTTCCTATTCAGGATAGGATTAAATAGGCTTTTTATATTTTTTTCGATTTCGCCTTCCCAGTAACTAGCAATATTATCATTATAGACATATTCATTATTCATGATTGCTACAACATTAAAATGCAACCAAATATACTTGCCCTCAGTATCTCTGTGAAAATTTAATTCTTCGCTTACAAGATAATCAGACAATTTAACTCCATTGTGTGAAACATTGTTAAGAATTTTATTTTGGTTTTTATAAAAAATCTCCATATATTTTTGGGATATAAGGAAATTACTTGCCACTTTTGAAACAAATACGATAATTATGATGATAACAACAAAAATAAGGCAAGATATAATTTTATGCTTTAGTATAAAATTTAATAATCGTTGTTTCTTTTTTCTTTGAGTTAAATTTCTTTTTCTTGTTTTTGCGTGTTCCATACAAAATCTTCCTTTCTTAAAAAATAGTATAGTTATCCCATTAATTTATCAAAAACAGCTTTAACCCTATCCTCAAAAGAAGAATAGAGCCGAGCGAATTCAATCGTTTTTAAGATACCAAATTCATTTCCGACATAAAAAACTATGTAGTCTTGAGCTTTAGGAACGTAATTTTTTAAAATACAAGGGAGCGATTTGTTGGCATACTTTTCACCTTCGGGTAGCATTGTATAAAGTTGAAAGAACAAATATGCAAACAAAACGGAAATAATGTGAAAAGATGTAATCGAGAGAGATTTGCTTCTAAAGTCCTCAATATTCCAATGGTCTTTAAGCTGACGGAAATCTTCTTCAATTTCAGGTCTTAATTGGTAGGTTTGAATGATTTGTTTCGCAGACTTAGTAGTATCGGTAGTAACAAAGACAAAATATTCCTTATCTTTGTCAGTAGCTTCGGTGTCCCAAACAACACAAACATTTAAGTCTACATCATCTTTAGATTTTTTACTTCTCCAATATGCGCCTAAGTTTTGTACAAAAGCGATTTTTTGAGTTTTTCGAGTAGGATGTTTAGTCCACTTACCCTCATCCTTGGCAATAGATACACCCATTTTGAATGTGTCCATGTTAGACCTAACAGGAATATAAACATCAACACCACGTTCATTCTTCAAATGATTAATAACTTCTCTTGAAATAAAACCTCTGTCGCAGATAAGCATATCGCCACGTTTGAGAACAGGAGAATTATACAGCATTTCCCTGCTTAACTCTAAATCGTGAATATCAATAGAGCCGAATCTAACTTCCTCAATGATTCCAGTATCGCCTGTAATTCCTCTAAGAGTAGCTAATTTATACCCACGAGCAGGTTGGTTATATTTATTTTTCTTAATAGCAACTGCACCTTCGTAATTTTCATTTTTCAAATTAACTTCGGTATCGGTACAGTCAAGAATGTGAATATTAGCCGACATATTGAGTTTGGGCATTATGTAATTTTGAATGGTTCTGTTATAACTGTCAAACAACTCAGGAGATTCATATTTCTTAATTAAGGCACGTAAACTGCCTTCGGTCATACAGCCTTTATCTTCCTCTAAGTCAATCATGTTATAACCAAGTTTGGCTAAAGCACGGTGGTTGGAAATAGCAAAAGGAATGTCTGTTAGGCTCATGTGAGTTTTCATCTTAGCCGCAACAGATAGGGCTAAAACTAAATCGAAAGGAACAGTCGTATTATCTTTTCTCTTATCGGGAATACCATTAGCAAGACATTTTAATATGCCGTTGTCGTGCATAGCGAGTATGATTTCATCAACAAGACCAGTTACACTTGGAGAAAAAGCATCAATTTGTCCGTCACGCATTTTGTTTATTACAGATTCTTTGTTTTCCTTGCAAAATCTTAACATTATGCACACTTCCTTTCTCTTTATTCACTTTACACTTATAGTATATAATATTTTCACTTAAAATTCTCACTTATTGTGTAAAAACTTTATTCCTTAAGTACAAATAATTTGTGTAAAATTATTGTACAAATTATAAACAATAAGGGAGAAATGGAAATGAACGATATTAATTTAAGTGAGCAAATAAGAAAGTTGAGAATGTCGAAGAAATTTACACTTGCAGTAATGGCAGAAAGGCTTGGCGTAACAACATCAACGGTGGCGGCATATGAGAATGGCACGAGAAATCCATCATTTGAGGTGCTTATGAAAATTGCTCGAATATTTAATGTGACTGTAGATACCTTACTTGGTGGTACGGATAAAGATTTAATTGATGTTTCAGATTTAATTCCTGAACAAAGAGATGATGTTGAAAATTTAATTTCATTGCATAGAAAATTTAACTATTTATTAAATGAGATGTTTGAATCAAAACAAAGCTATACAAATTTAAAAGGGCATTTTGAAAGTAATTTTGATGAATTTGCAAGACAGATAACTAACAGAAAAGATTTTAGAGAACGCTCAAAAGAAATGAAAAGAAAACTTCGTAAAAAATATAACAATAGCGAAGAAAAAATAGACGAAACAGAATTAGATAATAACGAAAATGACAAAGTAAAAGATTTAGAAGATAGAATAAAAATTCTTGAAGAAATAATTAATCAAGACAAAAAAAATAACGACACATAATCGTGTCACTGTAATAAAAACTTGGAGCGTACTTGTGATACGCCCCAAGAAACCTTAACGGTTTTTGTTTCTCCAGTTTTTGATTAAACCATAAACGAAACTGCCTATGAGTATTAATCCAGATATACTCTGAATAACCAAAGAACTTGTGTTGAGTAACTGTTGCATTGTTATAACTCCTCTGGCAGAGGACATCAAACAGAGTGTATAACGTCTATAACCTTGCCACTCCCCCTGCTTAGTTGCAATTATTTATAGTCTATCATAAAATTATTAATAATTAAACATGAAAAGCAAAAATCAAAAGTGAAAATATATTATACTATAAGTGAATATTTATACTAAAAGTTGATAATATATTCACTTTACGAACTAAAGTTTGAAATACCCACGGCGTACGCATGAAAAAAATCAAGGAAGAATGGGATATATACAAAATATTCCAAATAATTTTGCAATAATTCTGCGTATCTTCGTTTAATTTAGGTATCTTTTTTGAGTTAATTTATCAGTTATCTGTAAAAAATATTTTTGTGGATTTTATATTTTTTTAGTTTTACTCCATTCTATCAATACTTTCCGTCTATTATTTTTTCATGCGTACGCCGTGTTTGAAATACTTTAATTTCTAAACTCTAAAAGAGCAAAAATAGAAATAAAAAAGAAAAAGCAAGCCGGCGAAGTGTGATATAAAGTATCTGTCAGAATAACAAAAATCACAAACAGGAGATGCTTATGAAAACAATTATAACGCTGAAAAAGAAGAATCAGTACACAGAAAAACCCTGAGAGCAGCTTTTACGCCAAAACTATCTTTTGGGTATGTCAACAGAACGGCTGCACTTTCAATACCGTTCAGCTTGCCGAAATAACGCATGACCCAATACTCGTCCTCTTTCACGGTAACGGAGTGAAAAGATGGTTGTGTAAGCGTTTTTGCATAGTCGGCTATGGAAATTTTTGTGTTATCGGGGTAGATTACGCGGTTCGTCTTGATTGCTCCTATTACCGTATAGTTTTTTGCGGTAAAACCACTTATGACATCTGAACTCGTGTACCAACTGTCGAGCAGAGCGTAACTTTTCTGCTCCGCCAACGGTAGTTCAGATATAAGCTCAAGCATCATTTCGATTTTGGTCTTTTTGCCTTTTTCATAGCGTGACATACTGTGACACAAGTCCACCTCCCCGCATGATACCATTGATGTGAACACTTGATGCCCGAACACAATGCCATTTTCTAAGTGACTATAGTGCCACCCTGTCCCTGCTGTCGGATTGACTGCCTTACTTGACGGCGGCGGCTTCTCGCACACCATTTCATCTATCTTGATGTATAACGCCTTACCTGTCCTTTTGGGCTTTTTCAAGAACCGCTGACAGGGTTTCGCGCTTTTGTATCTGCGATACTTGTCACTCCTTCCACTTCCCTTTCGATAGGAAATGTCCGTAACTCGTCCGGCTTACCGTACCTTGTTCTGCAAAATCACTCGTCTTCCCTGTGCCGCTTGACAGGATTATTTCCTGCATTCGTTTTGTGGGTACGCTCGTTTAAAAATCGTAACCTTTTTCTGCAAAAAATTTGACTATTTTCTTTTTCAGCGTTATAATAGATTTCATAAGCAACTCCTGTTTGTGATTTTTGTTATTCTGACAGATACTTTATATCACACTTCGCCGGCTTGCTTTTTCTTTTTTTGCTCTTTGGGAGTTATTAAGATTTTGAACACGGAATATGCGTAGAACACTACCGATACGTCTAAATCTCTTGTCTTTGAATTATGGAAATTGACGATATTGTTTATTACCTGCGTTGCGTTTGTGCCTGTATTATCGTGGTACTCAAATACTTCAGCTTCGCATTTCCGTAAGTATTCTGTGACTTTCGCAACTACTCTGCGGTTTTCCGTTACTTCGTTAAGTATACCAATCGCGCCGGACGAATGTTTTCCATGTCCGCTTGATATTGCTATTGTTTTGCTCATGGGTTGCTCCTTTCAATGGAAAAAGACCGCCAGTGTGTGACAGTCTTTTTGTGCATAATGGATTTTGGCGATTTTATTTAAGGTGTGTTTTACCAGCTGTAGAAAATATCGCTAACCACGAAGTTACCCATTTTTCACGGTGTGGTATAAAATGCTTGTGACCCACTCACGAACGTAATCGTGGACGATTACGTTTGTGAATACCGATTTAATCGCCTCGAAAAACGCTTACTTTAACGCAGTTTCTGCCATTTTCTTTCGCTTGATATAGCGCAGTGTCAGCAATATTAATTAACTCATTCAAACCGCCCACGCCGTCTACACTTACACAAACACCTATGCTTATTGTACGCGTAATCGCTATTCCTTCATAATGTGTTACATTGGCTTCCATAGCGGCGCGTATCCGCTCGGCAAATTCTACCGCCGTCTGCTCGCCGACTTCGGGCAAGAAAAGGATAAATTCCTCACCGCCGTACCGTGCGAATAGGTCATAAAGTCGCTTTTTTCCCGCAACAAGTTTGGCGGCAGAGCATAGAACTGCATCACCGGCAGGGTGTCCATAGGTATCGTTTACCGTCTTGAACTTATCAAGGTCAAACATAATAATAGCGACACTCTTTTTCATTCTGGAACACTCTGTAAGCCTGATTACGGCGTGTTCTAGAAAATAGCGGCGGTTATGTATGCCTGTGAGTGCGTCAGTTGTCGCATGTCGTTCCAACTCTTTCATAAAGTTGATTGTTTCTGTAACGTCGTTTATGAGAATTGACCAGCCGTGCAAATTACCTTTATCGGCAATGCGGGTGACGGATGCTTTTAAGTGACGGATGCTTTCTTCACCAACGGTAAATTCAACGAAACTGCTTTGCTCTGAAAATTCATCAAGCATTCTTGATAACGCTTCTGGGAAATCTTTTACGCAATCGGTTATCGGCACTCGACCGTTAATTTCAGGAAAAATTTCAACCGCCGCAGGATTTGATTCAAGCATATGCTTTTTGTAATCCAATACGATAAACGCCTCGTTCATAGAATGAATTGCCTGCTTTGAAGCAACGGGGATAAGGTCAAACAAGTTGTATCTTTTTATGGCAATGAAAAAAGTATAAATAACAATTACCATTGAGGTGGGTGTAAGATTAAGCCCGTGGAACAGTTCCAAACGAAGTGCAAACAAAATATTCCCAGTAAAAGGCAGTATGCCTCCAATAAGAAGCAATACAGCTTGACGTTTTGTAAAAGCGTTTGTGCGGAAGAAATTAAATAAAAGCAGAAATATAGCTAAGATAACAAAGAAGTATTGTATCAAATGAAACGGCATATATGCGGATTCATGGAGAAAATCCCAAAGAATGAAGCAAGGGGTCGTCGTTTAAATAAAAATCTTGAAAGTACAGCTTTTGATAAGGACTTGTCACAGCTACAATATAATTAAACATTGCCGACCCAATAACCAAAGCAACCTGCCAACGCCGGATTTTCGTATTTACAAAATCAGCGATGAACAACAAATAAAGTGGAGCGACAAAACAAGCCCCGCAATACATAAACATATGCGAATAAAAAACAGCTTCAACGCTCGCAGAGTTTATCTCAAACATATATCCCACAATATATATACCGACGCAAACGATAAGTGGCAGGAAATAGAGATGTTTTTTGCTGTCGCATAGGATAATTGTCAGCATAAAAATGGCAACGGTTATTGCAAGTGCCGTTACTAAAGTAGCCGATACGATTAACGTCATACGATTGTCTCCTTGATATATGATAATATAAATTTTCTACGCAACCACTGTAAGTAAGGTATTGCGAAGATAATATTTTTACGTTACGATTATATCATAAAAACAAAGTAAATGCAATGGTTTATTCAAAATCACTTTTGCTTCATCTCAATTTATACCGTGGCTTTTCCTCACCGAAGAACCAATACCTTACATAGTCATCAAGCAGTATGGCGACCACCGACAAAAACTGCCACAGACCGAAGTATGTCATGCATATTTGCCCCATGAAGTTCATCGGCATATTGCTGTAGTCCCAGATATCAAGGTTCAACCACACATTCAATATCAAGCCCGCCGAAAGCTCAACGCCTGTGATGATGAAGCTGGATATGAACATCTGCGAGATCAACGCCATTTCCCATTCATGAAACTGGTTAAGTAGTCCTATCAGGATAAAGCATATGCCACCGACTATAATCATGGAAAAATAGCTGTGTCCCCGCCATAGCAGTTCAACGCCGTAGTATATCCCTCCGCCGATTACGCCTAAAATAAGATTGAAGTCCTTGACAGAAAGCCCATGCTTTGATAGCTGATACCATCTTGGTTTTTCGCTGTCCAATGGCACTACCCATATTGGCTGTTTGCCACGTTTAAGCAACTGCTCCAATGTCAATGGCTCGGGTTTCGTTCTCTGCTTTTTCCCATATATCCTATGGGGACAATCGCCGCAATACTGTTCGCAAGTATCTGATTCACTCTTCTCGTCAGGTACAAATTCTTCGTTCTTTATTTCATTAAGCGATTCATTAAACTCGTCAATGCTTTTCTTCCACTTTTTTGCTTCCTCCGGCGTTAAACCTGCGTCCTCGCAGGCGGCGAGTTTATTAAGCGCATTTATTATTGATTCGGCACACTCCGGTACTTTTTTACGAATATCACTCGGCATAATAGTTTCGCCTGAATACTTGCCGATTTTATATACTCCTACGCCTTGGGTTGTTTTGAATGTTAATCGTTCCATTTTATTCCTTTCCGCCTTTCGGCTGTTCATTTCGTTGTAATATAAATTTACATTGGGTATTTACTTTGGCAGAAATGTCGTGTATAATGATATTGTAAAAACTTTTCCTGCGCTTCTTGTGATGTTGGCGCAGAAAGTGAAATTCTATATGAGCCGCGAGGAAACAAAAATGGCAAAAACACAATGGAAGCCCGGCGCTATGCTCTCTCCCGTACCGCCTGTTCTAGTGAGCTGCGGGACTATGGAGAAGCACAATGTACTCACCGTCGCATGGACGGGAATCCTGAACACTCACCCGCCGATGACGTATATATCGGTGCGCCCTGAACGTCATTCCTACAGCATAATAAAAGATATGGGAGAATTTGTTATGAACCTTGCAACAGAGAAACTGGTTTTAGCTACTGACTACTGCGGAATCCACTCGGGGCGCAACACAGATAAATTTGCGAAAATGAACCTCACCCCCGAACCAGCCTCAAAAGTTTCTGCACCAATGATTGCCGAAAGTCCGCTTAATATCGAGTGCAAAGTCCGCGAGATTGTAAATTTAGGATCACATGATATGTTCGTTTCGGAGATAGTTGCAGTAAACGTTGATGACTCTGCGTTCAACGGAGTAGGCAACCTTGATTTTGTAAAGTGCGGACTTTTAGCCTACGCCCACGGCGAATATTTTACACTCGGAAAAAGGATGGGCAAATTTGGATTTTCAGTGAGGAAGAGGAAAAAGAGCAGGGGACGATGAAGTATGTTACTTTCCCAAAGAAATGCAAAGTATAAGCGTAATCTCTCAGAGATAGAAAACATTTTATTTTTTCAATAAAAAGGCAGCATCATAATCAAAACTCGTAGACTCTGCGCTCTGACAAGGCTCACGAAAAAGCCTTGTCCTTTTCTATTTCTGACCATAGAAATTTGTGTGTCCCCTCTCTTCTATTAAGTCCAAATTTTTTGCAATCGAACTTGCCGAAATACTTTTCTCAGCGAAGAATAACGCCTCGCTTACTGTTGATTGCCCATTGCGGAACACCGCCTCAACTGCTTGAACAGCCCCATCGCTTGGTATCATATCGTCTGTGATTAGCCCTACCGCTTGAAACTGCTTCGGTTGAAAAATCACTCCACCTACGCTGTCAGGGAATTTCGGACTCAAAACTCTATTGAGTATTACCTCTGCCACTTCCTGCATTGCATTTCTATCTTCAAGCTCCGCTATCAATGCCACAAGTCTTATCTCGTCTGCCGTGATGTAGTACCGCCAGTCGGTTTTAACCACCTCGAATTCGAGGTAATTAGAATCTGTCGCCATATCAATTATCGTATCATCTGCAACCATCAAATTTATCGTTTCTGCGACTTCTTCTGTATCGGGAGTATCATCCATCGTATACCCCCGCTTCATTTTGCTCACTGTAGAGCATATTATCGGCTTCTATGCTCAAATCATAAGTTTCAATCAAGTGTGTGACTGTTTCGCTTCGCATCTCACTCAGACGGTACTCCACCGCAATCTGTGCCGCTATGACCGTATCGTTTCCAAAATCTGTTTCTGCTCATCGTCGCAATCATGGAATTTGCACTGATTTTCAAACGGACATTCTATAGCCCCCGTGCCAGTTTCCCAATCATTATCGTGACGCATTTGTATATTTACGCATTTAGCGATTACATATACCGTATCTCCGGCTTTACACGGAAGTATCACAACATCTGCTTGTTCAGATACGATTTTCAACGGGCAGAACTTCGCGCGGGTTTCGTAGTAAGGCAATACATTATTATTGTGGTACAGAACGCCGTAGCATTTGGCAATCTCGCACGTACTCCCACACTTAAACTTGCATTTATAACACGATTCCGGCACATCTATTTCAAGTATTGCTTTATTCATCATCGCTACCGCCTTTCTCCAGTGTCTGCCAATCATTGCAGACACTCAAGCAATTTATACGTTGTCCCCGTTTATGTTTCGGGTGTTCGCAGTTTGAGCCACGATTATATTTTCTTCTCCACTTGCAGTTTTGACAACAATCTTTTAGGTCGTTTGGATTAAACTTCATTTTTCCTCTCCTTTTGTGAATCGTTCGTAGTCGAACTGCCAATCGGCGTAACCTAATTCGGCGCATTCTTCTTCTCCATAATGTTTACAATCATCTTTATAATGATGAACACAAGTCCAACATGGGCAAATACATTTGTCACATTTTATAGCCCTCTCCATCGTCTCTGCCCTCTTTTTCCAGTAGTCGCATTTTTCTATTGTATCTTTAAGTTCTTGTTGAACTTCATAAAGTTTATTTTTATAATAATCATGACTTTCTTGCAGTTTATCTAATTCGTGCAATAATTCAGGAATATATTTCAATCCTAAACGTGCCATATCAGGAATACACAAATCATTGCGTTGCAAAGTTCAATGTATCGCTCATTTTGTTTAGCCGCTTTTTTGCCTATTCTGATTTCTATACCTCTCATAAGCTGTTCGGTGAATTGTTTGTCGCTGTATTTCGACGTAGGAACACATCTGTATGTGTATTTAATCATTGGATATATTGCACGGTTAAGCTCGTTTATTTCTCTTGTGATTCTGTCGATTTCTGCGTTGTTTTCTTCAATTTGGATTCTCGCCACTACGTTATTTTTTCCGCCGCTGAGGTCACGCATATTAAGCAGGAAGAGTTATTTATTGAGTTCAGCTAAACGCTCGCCCTTTATTGCCTTAGACCAAGCCATCTTCAACGCCGTAGACTTGCTCATATTGTATTTTTTGATTAAGTGCCAAGCACGTAAAAATATTTCGCTTCTCTTGTATTTCATATCCATAATCTCCTTAATTTTAATTTTTCTATTGACTTTTCAGGAAACTAAGTATATAATGTAAATAGTTTTACTTTCTTAGTTTCCTTAGCGCCGTTTCCAGCATTGCAGTGTTGGCTACGGCTTTTTCTTCTATAATATCCTTATACAATTCCTTTACCGGAACTTCCAGTATATTTTCTAATTTCAGCCAGTTCTCAATACTTCCGTTTCTTGTGCCGTACTCATAACCTTGATAAGCGTTTTTTGTGATTCCTAATTTTTTGGCAAGTTGTTCTTGTGTAAAACTTGCATTGTTTCTTGCATCTATTAAATTAGTCCTCATTTCTCCTCCTTTCTTATTGATAACCAACTGTTAGTTGGTGTTTATGGTATGGCATACTTTGAGTAGGTTATCAATAGTTTTTATAGAATTTTTTAAATATTTTTTTGGGGTGATTTTTCATGTTCTCAGAACGATTAAAAAAGATACGAACTAACAAAAATGTAACTCAACAAGCTATTGCCGACCATCTTGGAATAACAGTTAAAGCCTATCAACATTACGAATATAATAAACGAAAACCATCTTTTGAAATGCTGCTCGCTCTATGCAAGTATTACGACTGTAGTGCAGATTATCTGCTCGAATTAAGCGACAAGCCGGAAGTAAACAAATAAGGGGGATTTTCATGCAGAATAATAAAGATAAAACGAATATAGTATTAATAGTGGCAATTGTTATACTCATTGCAGGCGTTGCAGGAATTGTCACAGGCGTAGTAGGTTATAACTTAGAAGCGAATAGCCCTGACGACGATACAGAAACTACTATGGAAGAAATGGAAACGGGAGATTCAAATGATTTAGATGGTTCATTTGACCATAATGCTTTAGTTGAAAATGATATTATTGAAACGCCTATTATAGAGGAAGATACAACACCCGAAATTACCACTGATGAGCCAATAACGGAAGTTCCTGCTGTTGTTGAACCTACTACAATTGAACCTGAAGCAGTGCTGCCTTAACTTGGATTAGGCGATAAGCCGGAGTAAATAAATTTAGGAGAATATATATGAAAATAACAAAACACTCGGAAATATCAAGCGTTGAAGAAGCTATTGAAAAAGATGAACCGTTATTTGCCGTTATCTCGTTCGACGGTTCGGAAGCAATCGTGAGTCATGCCGATGAAGTCGTTGAACATTATGTCCTGCTTGAAAAATCGGGAATAAGCGGAACAAAAATTGATAAGTATTTCCGCATAGTATTCGACAAGAGTGGTGCTGATTGGACATTTATATGCCCGCCTGACTACAAGGGCATATCAGATAAACAGCGACGTATTGCAGAGTTTTATAAAGATGGTTTCGCCATTATATCAAGTTTTCTTTCAGAGATAGGGTATCTCGTGGATATAGTCATACCGCAAAGATACAAGCGTCACTTCAAAATAATGAGTAATGGCAAGTGATTTTTCTACGCTTCATTTGCTTTGCAAGATAAGCCGGAGTAATAAATAGGGGGAAGGAAGTATGGCTACAAAACCAACCAATCGCAAACTGAAAGATTACTACAATAGTTTAGGTTTCATCAAGCCCGAATATCGCAAAATAGCCCAAATAATATTAAATCAAGCTCATATAACCAAAGTAGACGGCAAGAGCTATATTGATATCGAAAACGGGTGGTTGATACGGTCTCTCTGCCGTGAAGACAATCCTGATTCACATAATCCAAAGTCGAATAAACCTAAGTGATTTGCACCGTTGCCGGTTCGCTTTTTCTAATAGGGATTCGCCATTTTCCATTTATTTTTTTTGCTTCCTCAATACCATTGCCCCTGCACATAGCCGTTATCGTTTGTTCAGATATATCTAACATCTCTCCGTATTGCTTTGGAGAAAGATAGTCATAGTTTCTATCAAGGATTGGCACTGTCTTCTTCTTTTTGTCCTCATAATTCCTGCAATTTTTTTACAGGTATGGTTTCGATTTGTGTTGATGTATTGCGCATATACCTATCTCCTTTCTGCCTCTGATGAGGCTTTTATTTTGCCTTTTGCGTTACCCTTTTGACAACGAGTGTTTCCCTGCCATCTGCAAGACTGCTTATGCGATTCCTGACCGCTACTATCTTTTGTATCGCCAAATCAAGTAACGGCTTTTTGTCCAATAGCTCAAATATCTCGTCTTCATCTAATTCATCGTCCATCAGAGAAATGTTAAGCGTGTTCTCTAAATCCGAAAGTATAGTCTTGCTTCTCACCACACTGCTTTGAAATGTTTCGTTCGATGTTATCTTTGTAGATTCAATGATGTACGGAGCAAACTCAGGATACCATTGTCTTATGTGGTATGGCATCAGGTCGGTATTCCTGTACAACGTAACCATTTTTTCTACTACTGCCTTTGGTGGTTTTGTTTTGAGCTGCTCATAGCGTGATAATGTTGATATGTCCTCTATACCCAAAAATGGAACTGCTTGTTCTTGCGTGAGTTTGGCTATTTTGCGGCACACTGCATAGAATGAATTTACATCGCCATGTGTTTGTTCGTTGCTCATATATGCCCTTTCTTGGCGTTCATCGCCAAATTATCGCCCATTTCTTGCTTCTGCCAGCTATGGTGCTTATTATCTTTTCCTGCTCTAATATTATCGTGGTTAGGCAATACTGCCTTCCTTATTATGATGTATTTTTTGTTGTCGTTATTATCGCTATTATTTCACCCTCAGTAATGTTCAACATTCGGGCAATTTGAGGAATTATTTTAGGTTGTGGGTAAGTTCTTCCAGTTTCCCACTTAGCAACAGCTGAGCGTTTAAGCCCGAGTTTTTTTGCCAATTGTTCCTGAGTGGAAAAACCGGCTGCTTTTCTATATTCGGAAAATGTCATATTCAAGAATCATCACCCCCATTAAGTGAATGACAAGACCATTACAACACATAAAAATGTTCCTGCCAAGACTTTATCTAAAAAAAGATTTATTTTTTTCCGATTTGGCACAATACTTGTGTTCCGAAGAAGAACATTGTATAATTATAGGGGGGATTGTATGAATAGAATTAAACAACTACGACGTGAAAAAGGTATAAATCAAGAGGAACTTGCGCATCTTTTAAACGTTCAACGTTCGGGCATTTCAAAATATGAAACTGGTAGAGTACCTCTTACTTCTGATACCTTAGATAAACTATCTGAAATATTCAATGTTTCCATTGATTACATTCTTTGCAAAAGTAATGACCCAACGCCGTATAACAGAAAGGAAAGCCCTGCTTATTCGGAACTTTATAAAAAACAGACATTAGAAGAAGTCATAATAAATGACACTGAACTTTCAGAAGAAAGTAAAAAGGATTTGTTATAGCGGTTTGACTTTTTGTAGTCCAGATGGTATAATGGAAAAAAGCAAGAAAAGGGGAATAAAAAAAGCCGCTGCCATTATCAAAAGACTTACGCGAAAAAATAATATTCCATAAGGAAAATGGTGCAAAAAATATAGAAATATCGTCTTGGTTGGATATAAATGAAAAAAGTGTCAGAGGTGTATGGAAATTATATAAAGAGGAAAATACAATAAGCCCAAAACCGCATAATAAACACGGCAATATCATAAATTGTGAACAAAATATAGCTATTCTGTCGGAAGTATGGTAAAATAAAAGAAAAAGTAAAAGGGCAGGAAAAAATGAAAGCAAAAATATATAAGGTAAAATCGAACACAAATGAGATCGTGCGAAAAAAGTTCACAAAGATCAAAGACATGAGAATATTAGGAATGGTAGAACACCCGCTAACTGATATATTAATAATAATCATGTGCGGAGTAATATGCGGTTTGGAAAAGAGTGAACAAATAGTGAAGTATGCGGAGAAAAAAGTCATTTTCTAAAACAAGTATTCGAGATAACAGAAATACCATCGAAATCAACGCTCGACAGGACATTAGATATGGTAGACGGCGAAGAGGTGGTAGAAGTAATAATAGAGATAATGAAAATGCGAATACTGAAATTAGGAGACATAATAGCAGTAGACGGTAAGGTAATCAAAAGCACAATTCCGAAAGGAAAAAGGCATGGGGGACTGCAAATACTGACAGCATATTTTGTAGAAAGCGGCGTAATATTGGGACAAAAGTATGTACACGAGAAGACAAATGAAATACCTGTATTTCAGGAAATGCTATGCTATATAAACATAAAAGGAAAAATAATCACAGCAGATGCAATGCACTGTCAAAAAGACACTTGCAGAATGATAATCGCCAAAGGCGGAGATTATGTTTTAGGATTAAAGGGTAATCATGGCATATTACACTCACAAGTTGACGCTTTTTTTACAGATAGTGATAATGCCGATAAAATGGAAGTTTTCGAGTCTGCTGTAGAAAAACATCACGGTCGAACCGAAAAGCGGATTTTCTACAGGGTGTCAGAAGTTGAGCAATTTGATACTTTAGAAAATTGGTCAGGACTAAAAAGCATATTTGCTGTAAGGCGTATTGTTGAAACAAGATACGGTACTTCTGATGAAATCAGTTATTATATCTCAAGTTTAGATGAGACCCCTGAAAAAATGCTGAAAACAGTTCGCTCGCACTGGAAAATAGAGAGTATGCATTGGCTTCTTGATGTTGTTTTTTCGGAAGATAATTGTTTTCTTTCGTCCGAAAACGCTCAAAAAACTTTGAATATACTGAGAAAATTTGCCTTGTTACTTCATAAGACTTTTATTGCCGAACGCAATTTGAAAATCTCTATCAAATCTCATATGTTTGAATGTTTGCTTGATGACGATTTGCTTCTTAATGTTTGTTCATAGCTCGTTCTCAATTTATGATATTGCCGTGCATAATAAAGGACGAAGAGCAGGATTTTGCGATAAGAAAATGGAACAAATAAAAGCAAAAATCAAAGAGCAGCCAGATATAACGCTTGAGGAATTAGTGGAACATTTTAATCTCAATATATCAATATCCGCACTGTCACGCAAGTTGAGAAAGTTAGAATTGAGGTTCAAAAAAAGACGTTGTTCTGTAAAGAGCAGTTCCGAGCTGACGTTGCTTGGCTTCGGGGTGAGTGGATAGAATATATTCGTCACATTGATGTAAACAGGTTAGTCTATCTTGATGAAATGTCCGTAAATATCGGTATGACACGGCTTTATGGTCGTTCGCCGAAAGGCGAGCGGATAGTCGAATATGTTCCCGATGTGAGATACAAACGAGTGTCTGTTATTTCTACAATCAGAGTAAATGCAAAAACAATTCCGTTTGCGTTCAAGGGTACTTTGAATGGCAATTTATTCATGCAGCACGTTTGGGAATGTGTTGTACCGACACTCAAACCATACGACATTTTAATTATGGACAGATTATCAAGTCACATGATGCCTGTCATTTCTGAAATGGTTGAATCTATTGGTGCTGATGTCATTTATCTGCCGCCATATTCGCCTGACCTCAATCCTATTGAAGATTGTCCACAAAGGGGACACCGAAACCCCTTGTATTTATGGGATATTTAAAATTGAGTTATCAAAAAATTTCATGTTTTTATCTCATAATAGCATCAGCAAAAGAGTAATTTAAGAAAATTTTCTGCCTTTATGTAACATAGTTGTATGCTATATAAAATCTGCCGTTAGAGCGTGATTACACACCAACGGTCTTCACAAAGGGAATTTTGCGAAGGTATAAAATGTTTAGCTATCAAGAGCCGAATTGGATTTATATTCAGTTTGGCTTTTTGTTTTTCAAAATTAAGAAACGCCTCGGCTATATAAATAAACCGCTCTAAGTTTAGATTAGAGCAGTGTATGGCTGTTGGGGTCTATAAATATCTAAAAAACAAATATCGAAAGGACGGATTATAAATGCCGAATAATTTAAACAACTCAAACGTACGCAAAAGATTCATCCGCCAAGCAATCATCTCCAACACGTTTTATCAAATGCCTCGCTTTTTGACAGCGGGGGAATTTGCCGGAAACAAAATGAGCAACAACGCCAGAGTTTTATACACTCTCTTACTCGACCGCCATAGATTAAGCGTAAAAAGCGGCTGGTTTGATGAAAACGGAGAAGTTTACGTCTATTTCAAGCGTGAAGAAATGCAGACCCAACTTGGATTGTCAGAAAGAACCGTTGCGAAAGTCATGCAAGAATTGAAAGATTTTTCTCTCGTGGAGGAAAAACAGCAGGGGTTGAGTAAGCCTAACAAAATATATGTTTTGTCACCAGTTATAGGCGATGATGAAAACCCAACTCCATATTTAGACCCCGAGACCGATTACAACTCGGATAAAAACGATATCGGGAGTTATGACGAGGGTTTCAGCGAAGACTGCGTAACCGGACACGGAATAACTCCGCCTCCGGTATCGGAAGAGTTACGCTTCCAGACGCTCAAAAATTACGATTCCCTTTCGGAAAAAAATACGGTCTCTGGAAGCGTAAATTTAGTATCTGCTGACCCGCAAAATTTAAGTCCTATTAATAATAAGCTAATTAATAACAAAAAGAATAATAACTACATGAGTAATAATGAAGTTAATAAGACTACTGCTACTGCCGTCAGCTCCGCTGATGCGGAGCCGCCATCGGCAGTAGCTACGGAAGTCAAAAACCGAAACTGCACCAGTCAGTCAATACCCTATTCGCAAATCCTTGAAATGTATAACGGACTGTGCGAAACACAAGGACTTCGCTCTATCCGTTCGATAAATGGCAAACGTAAAAGTCAAACAGCCGCAAGGTTTAAAGAGTATGGACTTGGCGGCTTTGTTGATTTATTTGAAAAAGTATCGGCAAGTATTTTTCTTTGTGGTGGTGGCGAACGAGGTTGGAAAGCTGATTACGATTGGCTTATTGACCCGACAAATATGCAAAAGGTTCTTGAGGGAAAGTACGACAACAGTCAAAACAATGTCCCCCTGCAACAATCACAGCCTTATGAAATATACCCAACAGCAAGATTTTCAAATTCACCACCACAGAATAAACAGGAGCGGCACGACCCGTTTTTTGACAGAGCGATGACAGCGTATATGGCGGCAGCGCAAGCGATATAAACAATTCCACCACAAAAAGAAAGGCAGGGATTTTATTTATGAGTGTTAATCGTAAGCGAAATAAACAAGTATTGATGCGACTGACAGAGGAAGAACACAGCCTCCTACTACAGCGGATGCGTGACGCGGGCATACAAAACCAAGAAGCCTATCTTCGCAGCATGGCTTTGACTGGGTATATTCTCCGTCTTGATATGTCGGAAGCTCGTGAGGCATTACTACTTATGTCAAAAATTTCAAATAATATAAACCAAATAGCCAAACGCGCAAACGAAACACGAAGCATTTATGCCGCTGATATGATTCAACTGAATGAAGAAGTCAACGGATTGCGCTCGCAGGTTTCCGATGTGATGAAGATTTTCAGAAAGGTTCGTAAGCTGCTCGAATTATGATAATCTCTCGCATGGTTAATCAAATGTAAATTTTTCGCGGATAGATAAATATTTTAACGAAAGCTGATGCATCTTATTTTGAAGCACGCTAAAAGAATATAGAGGTCGAATGATTTATTTCTCAATCGACCCCTATTTATTTCATTGCAAGAGTTTATGCCTTTTCTTCCTGCTTCGGATAGTGGATTGAAGCAAATATTCCCTCTGTGCAGCCAGTTTCCGGCAATGCATACAGAATACCGTCTTTTACGCCTTCTTCCATCAGATAATATTCCAAATGAAGTGTAGACTGAATAAAAGTACCGAGCAAATCAAGCAAATGTTTCGGGAGATATTCTTTTGCGATATTCAACAATTCAAAGATTATTTTATCGGCGTATTTTTCTGCTATCGCTGCCATTTCGTTAAGATTTCCGGACTTGTTTCCATCTCCGTCCGAACCCCATTTATACCACATCAACTGATATTCTGTAGTATCTGGGGCAACGGTTACGTCAGGATATAATTTGCCGTTTTCTTTCCGAATATAACCTTTCTCAAGAGCTTTTGCCGCCGCTTCTTTATCGTTTTCAGAAACTGAATCAACATTAAGTCCGTTAATAGTCTTAAAAACCATGGCGAGTTCTGGAAAACTATTAAAATCCTGACCAGCCCAAAAGCGTCCTTTATCCCACGTGAGATATTTTGAGAATTGAAGATTGTTTATGCGTACTTCTTCATGCTGTCCAAGCATATTGAACACATTCCAAATGCCGTTGTGATTTTTCCCCTTGTAGAAATATTCTTTATCGTCAGGGTCTGATATACTGCATATGATTACGGCTTTGCGGTCTTCTTTCTGTATGCCCTCTTTTTTAATCGTTTCTTCGATTTTATTGTGTATCCTTGATTTTATCGCGTCTGCGAATTGAGGTAGATACCACCATAATAAATACTCGAAGTTTTTCGGCGGGTTTATATATGGCAGGTTCATTATATCGTCTTTTTTTGCCAATAGATATTTTTTAACGTCTTTGAAATAATTTACGGCTATTTCCGATGTTAATTTTTCAATTTTATTTTGCAACTCAATGTCTATTACAATCGAATTTGCAATGTATTTACCGCCGCTTACCTTTTTCAAAAAATCTTCCGGGATTTGCCCGATTTCGTCTTTCATTATCGCGGATTGCACATTAAATTCGTCAGCCAATTCTTGGACGGTTTTGGCTTTGTTCCGGCACGAAATTATTATGTTTTTCCGCAAGAGCGAAGAATTTATTTTATGCCTTGTGTCGTGTTTGAATAAATCCCCGCCCCACCATGCAAGCATTAAATCATATAATTGGGGGGCTTGTTCTGTTTTGGGTGTATTCATTGATAAAACCTCTTTTCTAATTATATTTTTAGCTGTGAATAGCCTTTGTTTCACCCTGTTTACGGGTATATTAAGACGGTTGGAAATTTCCGACATCGTTAGTTCATCAAGATAATACATGACCATTACCTCGCGGTAAATTTCTGTCAAAGACGCTATTTTACGCTTAATCATCGCCATTCTTTCACTGTCAACGATACGGTCAATAATGTCATCTTCCATGCTTATTTCATAGATTGCATTTACAGTCGATGACATATCATTATAAGAATAAGATTGATTCTGTATTCGCTTATTCTTGCTGATTTGGTTAATGTAAGTGTTATTTGCGATTTGCCAAATATAAGCGTTAAGGTTAGAAACATAACCGCTATTAGTCAATGCAAATAAAATTTCGGTTATTATTTCTTGACAGAGTTCTTCCGCTTCACTTTTTGAAAAGCAACGATTATACGCATAACCATAAATATTATCCATCATACCACCGTTTAATAAGGAATCAATAAATTCCTCTTTCATGGATTCCATTAGCTTATTATCATCGCCTTTCATAAAAATTTTGAAATATTATTGTACAATTAATATTTGGTTATATAGTCTTTTCTGTTGAAAAAAGGTTAGCAGTTTTCATAAATATTTTTTGCAAAATAAAAAAATCGGAGCGCAACATTTTAACAAAGTGTGCCCCGATTTTGCCGGGCAAGGGTGAAGCGACACGCCGACAGGCGGAGTGGTTCAAGCGAAGCCCGAAAGCAGACTGCCGGAAAAGCGGTGCGGAACGCGGCGGCTGATAAACGCAACGAAAGGCTTGCCCAAAGCGGTGAATGAATAACAACAGAAACGTCGGCTTACAAGGTAGCCATTTGCCTTTTATCCCCAAAAAGCGCAATAATGCCATATTTTCTTGAAGTTTTGAAAAAGGTCATATTCTGAACCAATATCAAGCCAATCATCTGGGTGGATAATACTATCCTGCGAGGCAAGCCCGATTAAAATTGTATTCAGTTGACCGTTTCCTCTAAACTTTTCATTGATTCTATCTGCAAGCGTTCGCGTCAAACGCACGCCTTTCCATTTCCATTCTTCATCATCAATCTTGCTTATATGGAATTGGCGTTTAGGTATATAGCATATTTTTATATCATAACGCTCAGATATGGTTTCAATCATTTTTCCAATATCGGTTGATAGGAAAAATTCGTCAACATAGAAACTTTCAATATCTTCAAGTAATGAAAGTTTGCCGTGGATATGCGTTTCAATGCAAATATCTAAATTCCTGCCCATATCTTTCATACAATCTTTTTGTATTGAAAGTATATATTCAACAGCCTGTTTGATAGTGAAATTTTCTTTATCAAGCAACTTTCCAGTATCTCCAACTCTACGTAAAAGCGATTTGACAATACCATAAAATTGCCTTGATGTTCCCATAACATCAGGGTTAGTTGAACTATCGCCAAAAGCAAATGTGCAGCGTTCAACAACATGCGGTTTTACGGTAAAAAAGCATGAACCGAAACGTGCTGTTGCCCCGTCTATGTAATTGTGTATATTTAACGCGCCATATTTGGGACGGTCTACCATTTTTGAATCCCCGTCGTGGTACGCTCCTTGAAACAAACGCCGTTCCCATGAATCACGGTTGCCGCCTAAGCCGCCGTTGCTTGTGCCTGTTTGGTGTTGGTTGTGGTATTCACCATCGGTAAGCAAGTTTTCAATAATTAACTTCCCATTATTTGAAAATCTGTCAGGGTGAAAGTTAATCGTAACATCGCAATCATACAGCAGTTTTTTTACCAATAAATCTATGTCCGCATTGACAGAAGCCGCCGATAATATTTGGCATATCTCTTTTTTATCATTATCTGCGCTCACGGCGGTTTGTGTTTCTATTATATTGACAGCTTTGTAATCCATAAACTTAAAACCTCGACAGTTATTTGTTTTTGCTTTTATCACATTCTTTAACGTAATGCCTGTACTCTATCGGCGTAGATTCTTTCTTTACGGTGAGCATTTCCGCAGTACCCGCCAACGCTTTTATTTTATCGTTGATAATTGGTTGCAAGCAAACGGGAACATGGTCGTTATGATACCTATGTAATGCTACACACTCTTTACATTTACCATGCCAATCACACAAGGTATTAGGGCAGGAACATTTTATAATTTGCGGGTCAGCTGCCAATCTTCTATTTTCGAGAACGCTCTCGTAATATTCTTCTTTCGTCCGCATAGATATACCCCCTATTGTAATATTTGAAATAGCTCATCGAACGAATAGGCTGTTTTACCGTCATAAGTTTCATTGTCACGGTTGAAAAGAATTGTGTCCATACCAATCTTGCTTGCAATCCGCAAATTTTCGACGCTGTTGTCAACGAAAATACAATCGTCAGCCGGTATTTTCAAACGCTCTAATGCGATTTCAAAAATCTTTATTTCCGGCTTGCGGCAATGAACATTAGCACTAATAATTTTAATTGGCAAATATTCATTTAGCTTGTAATGCTCCGTGATATATTTGCTCCAATCCGAAACATCGTTTGAGAGCAAAGCAAACTTATATTTTCCTTTTATGTTTTCCGCAAATGTATAAAAGTTCTCGTCCATTGTCAAATGATTTTCTATGTAGTCGCGCATATGGAATTGTGGATTTTCAAAGCCGAGCGTCGTTAAAAATTCATCTGATGTGATTTCGCCGTTCCCTGCTTTTGTAAAGAGTTTATCTACTCTAAACGCTTTTGTAATTCGGTCATGTTCAGACGCTGGAAAGTGATTATATGTATATGGAATAAAATTTCCTTTGCTTTCTTTTATGATTACCCCGTACATATCAAAAATGATTGTTTTCATATGTTTTTTCCTTCTGAATATTTATCTTTTTCGTAAAATTATAGAATGGAAAATATCGACTTCTGTTCCTGTACCTATGTCAAGCGTTTCAAAACTATGTATTTGAAAATTCTCAACCAATATCGTTCTCAAATAGCTTTCGGAATGAAACGCGAAAAAACGAGGCGTATCAGAAACGTCACTTTTCACAAATTCGTTTTCTGTATCTTCACCGCCGTATAACCCCATGAAGAATAATCCATTTGTGCCTAAAACCAAATCTATCTCATTCAAGACGTGGGGCAAATCATTTTTCGGAACGTGCAGTAGTGTATTGATTGCATAAATGCAATCAAACTTTTTGTTCAATGACGATAGATTGTAAAAATCCAACTCATACGCTTCAATGGACTTTTCACGACACTTCTTAATCATTTCTCCCGAAAAATCGACAGCTACAACCTCTAAGCCGTTGTTCATAAAGAACTGGCTGTCATACCCTGCACCCGCGCCTAATTCAAGCAAAGTTTTTTTATTTTCCCGCTTTATCAAATCGTAAAAATTTTCTCTGATGCGGACTTTCCAGTCAGCTTTAACAGATTTACTATTTCTTGATTCTGCTTCTTGGTCATAATATTTTTTTATATTCTCTTTGAATGAAATTGTACTCATGGTAATCCTCCAAAATTAATTTTTGGGTGTTCCCTTCATAGTCCATACCATCGCATGTTCCCTATCGGGCAGGAGTGAAGCGTCACGCCAACAAGCGGGGCGGCTCACACGAGACCCGAAGCGGACTGACGGAAAGGTTTTGCGGAACGCGACGGCTTGTCCGGCAGGACATATAGATTATAACCGTCAACAATCAAAAATTTCCTCATTTTTATGCCTCTATGATACAGACTTCTATTGATAAATGTTTTTACAAACTGCGAACATTTTCTTATTATACCACAAAAACATGAATAATTAAAAAACAATCGAACGTTGTTCCACATTTGGGAAAACGACGTTTTTTATGCCGTTTGTTCAGATTTGAGATATACGGGAGAGGGCTTCTTTTTATTCTAAAATATTTATGGTTGCAACCAATAAATATAGACAGCCATAGGCGGTAATGTATTTAAAGGGCGGGGAATTAATATCCTCGCTTTTTATATTGATATGTTTATAATCACGCAACTCAACTAATGGCTGATTTAACTCTAAATATCAGTTATTGTTTTATTTTTATTTCAATAGTATAATATTATCATCAGCTGATAAATATTTTATGAAAGGATTTTTATTTATGGAAATTAGTATAGGCAAAACAATTAAAAAATTACGCGCTGAAAAGGGCGTAACACAGGAAGAACTCGCAAAGTATCTCAACATAACTTATCAATCTGTTTCAAAGTGGGAAACGGAAGCGGCTTCACCCGACACCATGCTTCTACCGAAGATAGCGGTATTTTTCGGAGTAGCAATTGATGATTTATTCTCGGTCGGTGATATAAACCATTTTGAACGGATTGATAAAATTTTGGAACAATCAGGCGAGGAATTAAGCGAGAGCAATTTCCTTTATGTCAAAAGGTATTTGGTTGGTCTTTTAGACGAAAATCCCACTAATACCGAAGCGTTACGGAGGCTTATTGACTTGCATAAAAAACGCATTGACAGTTATACAGAAATTGCCGCACGATATGCGGAACAGGCAATAAGCACAGCAATAGATAATCATGATTTACATTTTACCTACGCAAGATTAAGGGGAGTCCAATGGGATTATGAACCTATTAACTGGCGTTTTTTCAGGTTTTACGATGGCTTTGTAAAAAAATATCCCGACAACAAGGAAGCCATTGTAAATCTTCATAGTGCCTATGTTCAAACGTATAGGTACGAGGAAGCGGAGGAAATAAGTAACCGAATCAAAGACGAAGTAACACGGGAGGTAATAAAAGGCGACACGCTCATCAGGCTTGGCAGAATACACAACGCCTTGAATACTTTTGCGGAAATCCTAAAAGCCAATCCCAATAATCCTAATTTGCGTTTTGAGATTGGGGAGCGGTACAGACGATTGGCTGAACGCAGATTTAACCCGAAAAAACACGAAGCGTATTTTAAATACGCGGTTGAATTATTCGAGCAGTCGCAAAAATTGTTCGATGAATCTTTTTCTCCGCCGCCTTGTCAATCAGTTTATTCACGCGCTTTCCTTTACGACAATCTCGGGTATTATGAAAAAGCAATCGAGATGTGGGAAGAAATTATTATGCGTAACAAACGGGATTATAATAATGAAGTTGAAGACGAAAGTAATAAATGGCCGCTTGAAATGATTGAATCTATGAAAAATAAAATTGCTCAACGTGGATAATAAATCGTATACCGAACGAAATATACAAAACCGTCCGCTAATGGTTCTTATCAAACCGTTAGCGGACATTTTTTAATCTTTGTCAGATTCTTCAAGAGTTACTTCTTCATCATTGCCCTGTTCGGGCAAAATGGACGATTCATCATCGTTTTCGATATATGCGTCCTCAGCTTCCTGTTGCGCTTTTTGTAAAATCTTGATTGCGTCTGTAATCTTGTTAAAAAGATTAAAATACATGGTTTTGTAATCCTGCACCTGTTTCACCTCTTTTCTATACAGTTTAAACCTGTGATAATTATAACATATACCTCTAAATAATACAAGTACAAATTGTATAATTTAGAGGTGAGGTGAAAAAATATGCGGAATAGAATCAAAGAATTACGTGAAGAAAAGAAAATGACGCAAGTTCGCTTAAGTATCGAACTTGAAGTAACGCAGGAAACTGTAAGTGCGTATGAAATTGGAAAACACTATCCAAGCGTAAAATCACTATTGAAAATGGCTGTATTGTTTAATTCAAGCCTTGACTATATTATGGGAATAAGCGATATACGAATGCTTGTAAAAGAAGATGGACTTCCTCTAAATGAAGCCGCCGCTTTATCATTATTTCGTGATTTGAATAATATTCAAAAAGAAAAAGTTTTGGCTTTTATGCAAGGAATGTTAGAGTAACGACTATAAAGGATACCCAATTTATGTAATCAGGTATCCTTTTTTCACATACTTATTTATCTACGACAAAAATCAGAGGATATGGCGGTTGATTGTCAGACTGAGAATCGTCATCATAGTTACCGTCATGGATTATTCCCTCTTTCATAGCACGGCGTATAACCATCATGACTAATGCGCCGGTTGCATTCATATATTGTTGATGAAGCGGAATATTCGTCAGATGTTTAGGAATTTCCAGTTTTTTATTTTTATAAAATTCCCGCAGCAATTCAATTGTATCTTCCATTAAAGCGTTTTGCGTGGTTTTTATTATGTTGTATATGGAAGCCCATTCATCAGGCGAAACCACAGGAATGTCAACCACCGGTTTATTGCCATCATAACATAAAATTTTACAACTTACAAGCCATGGGACACGTTTCAACAATTCCACATTAAATCCCGTTTCTTCAGCATTTATACCGCTTTCTACTACCCAAAGCAATTTTAATAAATCATCATCTTCAATACGCTCCTGCGGATTTTTGTGGTTTGAGAAATATCTCCTCACAGGAAATCCTTCCGGGTCGTAAACATGAAAAGAAATTGATTGGCCTCCGAGGTAATTATCAAGGTAAGCATGGCGTTCGCCGGCATATGAATGTTTTATTATTGAAATATAATCTTTCCAGTCATAATTTGCGGGGAACATATTCCCCATAGCTATCCATCTGCCGCCGTTTGGTCGGTCGGGAACCGCTACATGTTGAATGTTGAATATCTTTCCAAAAGTTCCGTTCTCCTGCGTTTTAAACATGAAATACAGTTCGAGAGCGTTTTTTTGATTTTGGGTAAAGCGCGAGTAATAATCCGAACATCTTATTTTATCAAGACCGTTCTTAAGTGCTTTCAGAAATAAACCGGAATTTTCGGAAACAAGCTGTTCCTGAGCATATATATATTTTTCTTTATCGGTAATCGTTGTAATGATAAAGTCGGTATACACTTTATTTCCAATGCGCCGCATCAATTCGTTGTCCAATAATTTTTTAACGATGGGTTCAATATATGCCATAGGTATTCCTATCGCTCGTGCCAACTCCACCTCTGTGACCGGTTCATTATATGCAAGCCACAGTAAATTTTTCACAATAAGGTTGCCGTTCACAAGTGAACCGGGTTCATCGTTCATTCCTTGTATACCGTGATTTGAAACGTGAAGGTCTATTGGTTCATAGCTTTGTTTTTCGTAGTTTTCCATACTATCAAGCTCCTTTTTTAATAATTTTCTGCCTGTTGACAGCCTGCTTTTCACAGTTCCCTGCGGAACGTCAAGTTCATGTGCTATCTTTTCGACACTGTCTCCGTTCATGTAATATCGGACAATGACTTCCCGGTGCAATTTTGATAAATATGCCACGGAACGTCTTACCACTTCTGCTTCCTCGACATTACCGACGTTTTCAAAGCAATCGGTTTCATCAATTATATCCGTATCCTCACCTATTGTAACAATCGAAATTTTATATTTTTGCCGCAGTTTATAATAGTATTTTCGTTTGAAAACGGTGAGAAGCCAGCCTTTCATATCATGAATTTCATTACCATTTGAAAGATAAGTCAACGCGGCAAGCAGAGTGTCTTGGGTTAAATCCTGAGCGTCCTCAAGATTTCCACATTTGTTCAGAGCTGCCGACAGCAAAAAGCCTATTTGATTCTCAATTTCATTTCTTTTCATATCAACACCTTCGGTTTATTTTATGAAAGCCCTCATAATATAAAGTTGCTAAAATGATAATATGGTTCACTTGATTTTAAAATAAATTTTATTTCTCTGCGCAAATAAAATTGTGATGCAAAATGGTAATGAAGTAAGACGCGGTCTTATACAGGCAAGGATGGAATAAAAGATAATGAACGCATAAAAAAAGAATAATCGGGATTCAGAAAAATAAAGATTTTCCATAAAGTTTTTTTCTGTGGCGGTTGTTTTTATCTTTTCCGCAAGCGTAAGCGCACGGTGCAGACGGAGCAGCGCGACGGCTTCAAGGCGCAAAAATCCGTCAGGATTTTTCGCCGGGGGATTGGGGGTTCCCCAACAAGCAGCGCGGGGTGTGGATAGCGCCGCGCCTTGCTTGCCACTCTAATCATTACGTAATGATTAGAGTGGTTATCATCACAAATATTTAATCAGTACGTTAAATAAAAGGTTAGAAAAGTACGGAGGTAACGGCAAAAAAAGAACTGATTAAAAAGGTATAACTTGCGGAGAGCCGCGCCGAGAAAAATAGGGGGCAAGGCTCCGCAAGTAATGATTAAAATATACAGGTGATGATTAAATAGAACATCAAGCGAGAAGACGCTACACCAAGCCGTATAGTTTCTTAACAGTATCATCATCTGAAAGCGTAAACCGTTCTGCGTTTCGCCGTTTGGCGAGAGGGCTGTCAGGGTCGATAGAATCTTCGAGAGCCTTGCGTTTATGCTCTGTATCGGCATAAGCGTACACAAGTGTAGTTTCCATGTTAACGTGTCCGAGCCATTGCTGAATCAAAGCAAGGTCATTTCCTTTTTGGTACAAGTGCATTGCCCTGCTGTGCCGTAGCATATGAGGGTGAACGATGTGCGGGATTTCACTGCAGACTTCCTTAGCCGCTTCGCCGTACTCGCGTACAAGTTTGCGGGCGATGCTGTCCGAAAGAGGGAAATGCTGCCCGCGCTGCTCAACGAAAAACAAATAGTCATCAGCATATTTGCCGGCGTTTGGATGAAATTCTTTGAGATACGCCCGTAGTTCATCAGCAACAGTATCGGTAATCGGTACGGAACGCTCCTTGTTTCCTTTGCCCAATAACTTAGCTTCAGCCTTTCTGCCGCAAATAATATCGCAGAGTTTCATTGCGCGAATCTCGGCAAGCCGCGCTCCCGTATCATACATCAGCAGCATAAAAAATCTGTCGCGCCGTCCTTTCAATGTTTTGACGTTCGGTTGCTCAATGAGAATATTTACAGCTTTCACGCTGAGATAATCAACTTTTCTGTATTGCGGAACGGCAGCTTTCGGTATTTTTGAAATCGTTTCGTTAAAAGCAATCGCTTCCTTGTTGACCTCGGCGGCGTAAGAATAGAACGCTTTGATGCAGTTAAGCCGCAAGTTGCGCGTGGTTAAAGTGTTCCCTTGCTCATCAAGATTCGTAAGGTACTTGGCAATCATCGCTGTATCAATCATTTCAAAAGTAATTTGAGCAAGTTTAATCTTTTTCTCCGCCGCAACGAAATCAAGCAGAGAGTTTAACGCCGTTCGATACGAGCGAATCGTGTGTTCGCTTCGTTTTTTGAATTGAGGCAGATATACGCGGAAATAATCGCTGAACAACTCGTAAAGTGTTTTATCAGTAACCATCACGACACCTCCGAATCCGGCAGGGTGTCCCAATTGCCGCCCGACAGTAGTGTTTCAGGCAGAAGATGTACGTAATACAATGTTTCATTGATTGAATCATGTCCCATATACGCTTGCAGATATGCCATTTTAGCTTTAATGTTCTCACCTGATTCGACCCATCGTGTCAATGCGGCTGTCGCAAAAACATGACGGAGGTCATAAACCCTGACACGCGGCAATATGCTTTTCGGCACATTTGGATTCGCCGCCGCCCAGCAATCTGCAAACCATTGCTGTACGGTTCTCTCTGTATATACGCCGCCGTTTTCAGACGGAAAAAAATACGGGTTAACTCCCGCAAATCTATTGCGTTCAGAATCATACTCCCTGCAACGTTTTAACATATCGTCGCTCATTACAACAGTCCGTTCTTTTTTCCTTTCGTGTTGATAATCCGGATAGCTCCCGTTTCAAAATCAATGTTTTCCCGCAAGAGTTCCCGCCCTTCGCTCGGACGCAGTCCGCATGTGTAAATCAACCGAAACATTGCTGACAAAATGATCGGCAGATATGGATGCCGCAAACTTGGATTTATTCTATCAACAGCCAAGAACAGTATGCGAAGCTCGTCAGCCGTAAACATATGCGGGAGAAAGCGTCCGTTCTCTTTTCTGTGTCCGCCTGCAGGAAATTCATAAGCATCAGAACCACTCGCCTGTAGATATTTCGCAAAGTTTCTGATAGCTGTTGTTTTATTCGGTATGCTTGTGTTTTCCGAATCCATCCAGCCATGCACAATTTCACGAGTCAGTTCTTTGGCGTCCGGATAATTCGAGGTACAATATTTATCAAGCCTTGCGAGCATTCGTCCGTCAGTATTTCTGGAATATCCGAGTGCCTCGCGGTAATCAAGATATTTTATGATTTGCCCGGCAAATCCGCTTTCTAATTTTTTCACACCGTCACCTCCGTATCAATATCTGAGAAATCCAATGCACACTCTTTGAGGTTATGAATATCAAGAGCGATATATTTTTTCATCGACTGCGGTGTTATCTTGCCGAGAATCTGCGCCGCATCAGTAATAGCAATACCTGATGTGACAAGCTGCGTACCAACGGTACGGCGTAAAGAATGAAAACCCTTGCCGTCAAAAGCGGTGCGTTTGAAGCCGGCCGCTTCAAGGTATTCATCGTAAGCATCGCCGATTGCCACAGCGTCGGCAAACCCTCTGTACGGCGGAAGATGCCGCAGGAACACTTCAGGGGCATTAACTTTCTGTCGTCCGTTAAGGATATAGTCTTTCAAGGCTTCGCCGGTATCGGTCGTAAGCGGCAGCTGTAAGTTTTGCCCGGTTTTTGATTGCACGAGATTTATCTCGCCCTTGCGCCAATCAATATCGGCAAGCTTCAGCCTCATAATATCAACGGCACGGAGTCCGGTTACAACCGCAAGCATAAACATAGCGTAATCACGTTTACCTTTAGGTGTGTCACGGTCGATTAGATTCAGAACTGCTTCAATTTCTTCTGGCGATGCTGCCGGAAACTGTTTGGAGGCACGTGATACCCGAAATTTCAGCAGACCCTCGAACGAGTTCCGCAGCAGACCGCATTTATTCAGATACGCGCAGAGTTTTCGCAGATACAGTTTTACATTGTGGACGCTGTTTATCTTCATTGTGTTTGAACATTCAATCACAAACCTTTGTATTTCATCCGCTCCGACTTGGATAAGGTCAGGATGTCCATTTTCGCATAGCCATGCAAAAAATTTGCGGGAAACCCATACGATGTCGCCGAGTGTGTTTTTGTGAAAATTTTCGCTTTCGGAAAAATCCTTTAACAATTTTTCATAATAGCCGTTAAATTTATACCGCGAACCGAGTTTCGGCATATTCAAGCGGGGCGATTCGCCTTTGCTCACCGCAATCATTCGCTCTGCACCGTTGCACAGTTTTTTGTAACGACAGAGTCCGATGCCGCCGTTATTAAAGCGTTTGGTAAGCTCATCTATATACTCAAGCGCCGCTTCTTCGCTGAACAGTTCTTGTCCGGTTCTTTTAAACCAGCGAGCTATCGGAAGGAGAATATCAGAATACTGCCGCCAAAGACTATACTCCGATGTTCCGCACGCCCGCAAGGCTTCCCGCGTTTTTATTGCCATCTCTTTTGCTGTTATTTCTTTCATTTCGTCACCGCCAATAATTTATTCAGGAATATCTTTCCTGTATGCTTATCATTGACAGCGAATATTGTTTTTATTCTTTAATCATCACTTATTTATCACCTGTATATTTTAATCATTACTTGCGGAGTTTGCCCCCTATTTTTCTCACTGCGGCTCTCCGCAAGTAATACCTTTTTAATCAGCTCTTTTTTTGCCGTTATCTCCGTTCTTTTCTTACCTTTTATTTAACGTACTGATTAAATATTTGTGATGATAACCACTCTATGTCTTTATAAATAAAAAAGTGTAACAAATATAAAAACTTTTTTGTAGCAGAAATAAAAATTATGACGGTGATGTGCTAAGTTATTTTTTTAAAGATTTATTGCCAAGTGCATCCAAAAGTCGTCTTGAATCCCTGTTGGTGAAATCAAGGAGATGAGAATGATGAATAACGCGGTCAAGAAGCGCAGCAGTAATCTTGGTATCGGCGAAAATATCGTTCCAGTGAGCAAATTCGAGGTTGGTAGTAATGATGATGGATTTACGCTCATAACATTCGGAAATGACCTGAAAGAGGAGTTTGGAGCCGTCATTATCAATGGGAACATAACCCCATTCGTCGCAGATAAGCAAATCAATCTTGTCGAAATGCTTCATAAAAGAGAGAGTTCGCCTTTGTGTTTGGCTTCAATAAGTGCATTTACGAGAGTAGCAGTGCGCCAGAAGCGCGTCCTAAATCCTGCATCGCAGGCGGCTACTCCTGTAGCAATGGCAAGATGGGTTTTGCCTGCGCCAACATTGCCGTAAAGTATGAGGTTCTCCCGCTTGGGAACAAAACTGCAATCAATAATGTCATCTGCGGTCAGCGAGGCGGGAAATTTGATGTCCTCGAAAGTGTAGTTTTCAAAAGTCTTGATAATATCGAATTTAGCGGCTTTCATGTAGCCATTGCGGCGTTTTCTGTCACGTTCCTCTATCTCAGGAATCGAATAATTTCAGAAGAAACTCAAGGTGGCTGTCCGCTTTGATTTTTTTGCTTTTGCCACAAATCCACTGCCGAAGTGCAGTTTCTTACATGATTCGATGAGTGCCTTATCCATCAGCGATCACCTCCCATCAACGCATTGTAACCGTCGAGCTTCGGTAGATACGGCGGCTGTTGCGGAGTGTTGGGCGTTATCACGGAGTCAAGCGGTCGGACATCCTCGGTTAAGGCACGGTATGCCACTTTGAACTCCTCTGTATCTCGAATTGTCGTGAGTTCTAATACCGCAGCCGCATCTCCGATTTTGCCGTCCTTGATTATGGGTACAAGAGTTAACAGCATTTTCTTCAGTTCTGGATATGTGCAGTCTTTAAGATGCTTTTGTACTGACTGCGGCAATGTTGGAAAATACGGTGAACTCAGAAAGGCTCTCGGTTTTCGGCTCCAGTTCTCCAATGTAATTCTCAAAGTCAATCGTTGGCAAACTCTCCCGTCCATATTTTCGCTCATGTGTGACTATATGCTCATACTTGTTGTTCAACACACGCAGTTCGTATGCCCCAACTTCAAGCCACATCTCACACTTCGCGTACTCCGGCGAGGTTGAATATCTGTTACTGTCATATTGGATAAAACTGTATTTATCTGTCTTCACTTTTTCAAGTGTGAACACTCGGAATGTTTCTTTGGGCAATGGTATTAATGCCTCTTGTTCCGCCGCAAACAGTTCGCTTATCATCTCACCTTTGACATAATGCTCACGTTTCAAGTCATCCATGCACTCCCTCAGCAGTTGGGCATTGTATTTCTCTAAATCCGTAATCTCTGGCGGTGGAAGCAGATAGTTTCTCCGTATATATCCTACCTTGTTTTCTACGTTACCTTTTTCGTTCGGACTGTCCGGATTGCAGAACTCCGCCTTGAATCGGTGGTGCATTGTGAACCGCATGAACATTTCTGTTACTTTCCGATTCCCGTGTTCTTCTACATGTACTACTGCGCTACTCATATTGTCGAATAGTATTCGTAACGGCACTCCTCCGATATATTCGAATATTCGTATCAATGCCTCGCATAAGCACTCTTTCGTTTCATATCGGCATATCTGTGCAAAGCCCGCATTGCTCCACGGAAATGACACTACTAACTCGTGCCATGTTTCCTCTGTCCCACGAATGCTTTTTACCAGTACGTCTCCGAAGTCCACCTGTGCTTCGCACATTGCGTGCATTGCGAACATCGCCGTATTATATGTTTCTCTGCTCATCTCTTTTTTTCGCTTGCTCACATAATTTATTACGCTCTGTTTCCCTACCCTTAGCTGCTTTGAATGCTCCTCGTCTTTCGCCAAATCGTTATATATTTTACTCCCTGTCCTCCGGTATTTTCGTCCCCTCTTCATGTCCTCCCTTATCCATTCCTCTATTATCTCCTTTAACGGGTCGAGCCTTGATGCCTGTTCTTTACGTGCTTTATATTCGCCGTTCCAGTCCGTTTTCTCCACATATTTTTTTACTGTATTGAAGTGATGTCCTGTTTTCTTCGCTATTCCTCGCAAACTCATCCCTTCATACTGTTCTAAATTCCCTATATAGCTTTGTCTTTTCAAATCTAACACCTTTCTGTGTCCTCCTGTATTTTTTTATACAGTTTAACACTTCTTTTTTTCCTTTTTTAGGTGCTACACTTATTCTCTTATATTTGCTATATTTCCATTATACTAAAAACAACGAGTATTCAAATTGTCTTGAACTAACTTGATTTTTGGCACACTTCTATATGGACTTTCGTTCAGAAGCCAATCAATTTCATGTGCAAAATCTATAGCTGTTCGATGCTCTCTTGCATTTGCATGATACCAACCTTCTAATGGTTCAGTCATTACAAAAATAGAGCAAGTACCCATTCTTTCGTACTCATTGTCGATTTTTAGAGGTTTTCCTTGTGTCATGGGAAGCGGTTCACGGCGTTCGTCTAACAGCTGATATGGCTTTTCATCAAGGCAAATAACGGGACAATTTTCGTCATAAGGTGTTGTGTAAACGTCTAAAATATCTTCCATTTTAGCCACAAAATCAGCATTTTGCTCGGGAGGTATGCACCACATTTTCTTTAAATGAGGCTTATATTGTGTTTTTTTAAAACGAGTCTTACAGACTCGGGACAAATATGCTCAATCACGCCTTCAAGAACAATTTTCTTGCCGATCATTGAAAGTGTCCATGCTTTTCGTCCTTCAGGAACTGCACTGCAAGCCGTCGCAATAATATGTGCTTCGACCTCACCCGTAATCTTTGCAGGCGTTGGTGGAGTTCCACGTTTTTTACGATGCAATACTCTGTCCATACCCTCTAAAACATATTGTTTACGCAATGCATATACGTTTTCTTCATGATATTTGCATTTTGCTGATGTTTCTTTCACTGACAACGGTTTTTCACCATTTTCATCTAAACACATCAAAACCTTTGCGTGCTTTTTACACTCCGGCGTGTTTTTGGGACTTCTTGATTTAATGAATGTTTCCAATTCTTTTCGTTCCTCGATACTTAATTTTACTGTATATTTTTGATTCTTCATAATATCACCCTTTCAGGTAATATTCTATCATATTCTATGTTTTGTTTCAAATAGTTTAGCTTGGTTGGTGCAGTAGGCCGAGAGCAAAAATTTTAATCGGCTTGGCATCCTCTGTATTATTATAAATATTAAGCGGATTTCTGTGTGTTACAGACTTGAAAAAAATATATCGAAATTTGATATAATACAATCACTCAAATTTGATATAATGCGAGGCGGATTGTCAGGGAGATAAGGTAATTTGAAAATGAATAAGATATCTGCACCAAAAGCAGACATAATGATATATCAATCGACATCTGGTTGTGATTTGAATTTAGTGTTTTTGTCGAATTTTGGTGCGATATTTACACTAAAAATAATAGTTTCCCAGTATCATTCCTACCCTGTCAGATGTCACAAATTACAGGTGAGTTTACACGAAAAAGTGTTCTCTATAGTTGCCATTTTGCCGGTTAGCCCAAAGCGAAAAAACTCCGGGGTTTGGGGCGAATGCGCATATGCACTAACATAAGGATGACAATTGTAGTTTTCGACTTTTGACCCGTTTCTCGGCACACAAATTTTTGAAAGTGTTTTCCAGTTCCGAAAACATCGTTGCCGCATCGCAAAAATTAGTTTTCAGATACAAGGTTACAAATTTCATTTCTCGCCAAACACTTCTGTTGGTTATGTTCCTTAGGGGGAAAAGAGGTCTTTGCGATTACGGTTTCAATCAGTAACGCAATCATTAATTTTCCGTTAAGCCAAGAGATAACACTATCATTTCTGCGTTTTGGAAGTTCGCCGAAATTCAATATTGATTTTAACCGTTTAAAGTATATCTCAACCTGCCAACGCAGGCGATATGCCTCCATGACCTCCTCAGCCGAAATAGAGTCATCGAGATTTGTAACGACGACAATATAATCATTAAATAATTTTGTTTCATCCGTGACTACAAATTGTCTTCTGCTTTCCATGCGCTTAATCTTCTTTTGCGTTTGTTTTATCGCCTCGGCAGTTTTTCTTTTGGCGCATATTCTTACCGGAACTTTATCTCCGTCCGAATTTGTGGCAAACGCTGTAATATCTGCATACTCTTCCGCTTTTAACCCGCCAACCAGAGATGTTAAATCAATTTTTTCGCCCGTTTCATTCCGAACGGTAAAGCTGTTTTTGCGGATACGCAATATATATTCCGCTCCGCTTTTTCTGCAATGTTCAATTCCTTTGATATTAGCATACCCTCTGTCCGCAATTACTAAATTCCCCGGCTGAAAACTGAAATTACACAAACTCTCACCGGTTTTATTAGTTGTGATTTTGTGTTCAAGGCTTACCATTCTAAATATATCAAGCGCAAAATGCAATCTGTATATTCTACCCGAACGCCCTTTTTCCGTAACATCCGAAGCGTCAACTGCCACAACTCTTCGGTCGTTTAACCATGTTGGTTTTCTATAGTTAATCCAACATTCAACTGCTATTTTTTCATTTATGCTTTTGAACCACTTTCCGCACTTCTCAAATCGCTTCATAAACGCAACGTCACTCATGCTGCCGAGTTTTGTTATCCTTGCTACCTCACTCATTTCTATCAGCGAACACCCGTTATGCAGATGAAACATCGCAAGCATCATTAAATCCGCCGGATTTGATACCCCGCGCTTTCTGATTATCGCTCCTTGACTATAGCATTCTTTTTCATAATCTTTCGGCAATTCATTCATTAGAACTTGTATGTTTTCCACCAATATCACCCTTGTTTATTTTATCACTTTTTTTCCATTCTGTCATCCTTATGTTAGTGCATATGGGTTATTGTCCCAATATAAACCGGCTTTTTTCGCAAATACCAGATAGTATGTTCTATCCAAGTAAACTTTGCCGCCATCGGGGGTTGCACTTGATGTGGGTGTCCTTGACAGCGAATCTATGCTTGAAACCTGACCTGACGACGACACTAAGAAAATTGTAGACTTCTCTTGGGTCAGTTCCACGTAATTACGGTGCATGAATATAACATCGCCGCTGATGGATGTTCCAACCGGACCAGTAATTTTTATTGTTATCGGGTATACATACGCCAGAGACGTCAATTGTCGGGTAATTGATACGCTCGCCTCAGTCACTATGCGGACAGAGTCAATTTCCGACCCCATGACATTCAGATTTATAATGGCATACTGACCGTCAAGTGGTTTTACTTTGCCATTGTTAATAGCTTCAAGAACCAGAGGTGCTAATTCCGGATAGATAATACGAGTTGCGCCGGAATTGTCTATAAACACTATGATTTGTATGGGATACTTGACAAGTTTGTCTTGATTCACGCCGTCGCTGGATTTTCTCAGCGGAGACGTCCCGGTCACCATCATTTCCATAAAATCTGATATACCGTCGCCATCGGTGTCATATAGACGAAACTTCGAATCATCGAGTTTACGTTGCAGGTCTGTCAGTTGGATTTCGGCGTTAGCGTTCCTGATAATATTCATTGCGTACAGTTTGAAGTCCATCCTGAATTCTTCGAAATCTTCAACCGTTTTATCATATTTGATATGAAAGTTGACAAGCTTTTCCTGTAACTGAACAAGTTCTGTATCAGTTAACTCAATAAACTCCTCTTCTTCAGCCTCATTCTTAACATTATTGCCATCTTTATCAATTATCCCCCATCCTGCAACTGTTCCGCAACTGATTTACTCTCAACACCGCTTTTGTCGAGACTTTTGAACATATTATTTATTTGTTCCACAGAGCAACCGGGTAGGTACATTAAAGATATTACAATGCTGAAAAGAAGCAGCATTAATCGCACAGAACGCGCATTTTTATTCATGTTTACCTTGTCTCCTATAACGAATTATTTTGTTTGACTGTTAAAATGTGCCACGTTCTAATTACCAGCCACCCGTATTTTTCTGAAAATTAGATGCCGCTTCTCCGTCGCTTATTTTTTTATGCACCATTCCAGTATTGGCATCAGGCATTTCGTCAACGTCGGGTACATTTACCTGACTATTTACGTCACTGGCTTCATTATGGTTTAATTTTACTGAATCGTCAACGTTGTTACTATCTTTCTTGCCGGACGATGAGTTGCTGCTATCACCTATTTTATCGCGGGTATCCTGTCCGCCGTTTGTACCAACGTACATAAACCGTGTTTCAACTCTTATCTGAAAAGCAATGGGCAGAAGCGTCGGACCAACAGCCTGTCTCGCCGGAGGTATGTAATACGCCACAACTGCGTGCGGCATTGCGCTCGGATGTGTCGTTGACCCCTCGGTACTTATTCTAATTGACGGTAGCTGTTCTTCGGTTTGCTGGTATTTATCAATGGCAGCATTCCATGTGTAATCTCCGGGATATATTTCAATTTTCAAGCCACCAAGTTGGGTAGTACTCGCCTCCTCAAGCTTTACAGCTTTTATCAGACAGTCGGCAACCGATTTAGACCCTGCTTCATAATTCAACGCCACGTCAGGAAACGCATTCATGTACCCCTCTATGCCATCGCGTATTTGTTGCTCTACTTCGGGAACTTTATCGAATCTGACAATACTTATAAAGTCTTTCTTGGCTTCAGGGTCGATATTATTAATCAAAACATCCAACGCAAGACTCTCTAAAGCCTGGTGCAATGTATCAGACATATTAGCACTCCGGCTTATTTCTGTAGAAGTGATAGAAGCGGCTCCCACATAAATAATTATGCATAATAATGCTCCAAAAGATACGGCAATCGCCAACGGTTTTGCTATTTCCATATCATATCACCTCTCTTTAGTGTCTAAATACTGTTCACCTAACTCGTAACGTATATTCTTTTCAGGCATCATGAATCCTCTGTTCGATCCACCGTTCGATGTACGCAGTATAGTACTCCAGACCTCTTTCCCGCCTATCCGAAACACTAACTCACGCTCTACCGTAAGGTCTACAGGGCAGCCAAAATAATCTATGCCACTTGTTGGGTCATAGGTGATTGCGATCGGACCTAACCCCATTATACCCGCGTTGTTCATACCGCGGCTGCCGAATTTATTGTTGACTCTGTCGGTAAGGTCTGCTAATGTCAGGGCGCCGCGTAGCTGATCGTCGTTATATACCAAATGTCCATCATCTATACCGCCGGCTTTGTCCACCTGATCTATAACCCATCTTTTCGCACTTTCTATTTCATTTCGGGCCACAGCAAGATACAAAAAGAAGGTCAGCATCATGATGGCTATTATTATAAAGATGCCCCATATCACTATGTTTCTTATAGTAGTAAACCCGAGGTTCAATGTTTCGGCTATCATATATTCCCCTCCCCCCATTTTTCAAAAATTATTTTATTATTCGCCATACCAACCCAAGTTAACGCTCCTTACGTAGTCTTCATCGTCTTGTGTGATATTATCTTCTTTAATATAGCCGTGAGCATAACCCTCTATAACAATCGTACGCCCTTTATATGCATAATCGTACGACTTCCCGTTGACCTGCACTTGATTCTCTGCTGAATGCATATCGTCAGAAAATGTATTCAATTCTCTATAATATGGGTTCACTTCTATTATGAACTTGTCGCCTTTTTGTAATCTTTTGTTTATCGCACTCCCAGACCAATCTACAATATTGTCTCTTCCCAATATTTTGGTAGATGTGTAGGTCTGAACAGAACCCTTTACGTTAAGTTCAACAGTTAATGTAACCTCAGCAGGCAAGTTCGCCAAGTGCCTGTTCGTAAGCGCCTTGTCGAAATCTTTAAACGAACCGGCTGATGTTTCATTGAATCCCGCATTTTTCTGAGCAAACTGGCATAAACCCAGTGCGTATGCCTCGTAATTGTTACGGTTTGAATTGTTTTGGTAGTTGAACAGTACTGCCAGCCCGACTAATGACATACATATGAATGCAAAGAAAAAACACGCAAATTTAACAGGCGTATAAATAAGATCGCTCATCATGGTTGTTCACCCCTCTGTTTTAAGTGAATAAAGGGGCTTATTGGAGAACACATGATGTGCGTCCAATAGCCCCTTTATTGTTTCGCGGCGTCATATTATGTTATTTCTTCCCGAATTCGTTCATGGCGTCGTCCATGATACTGTTTGCATTTCCTGCGGCGGTATCGCCCATATCCGCCAAGTTGTCGCTCGCCTGTCTGCCAAACGAATATGTCAGAGCCACTATAATAACGATAATAACGATGGCACCTATGACCCACGGAATCTTTTCTTCCATTTGGAACTCCTCCTTCCGAAACCGATGATTTTATATTCTATAGCGTGCGCACTCTACGCGCCTATTCGCCAAAAGTAAGGTTGCTCTTAGCGGACTCGCCCCATGAATCTAAAACATCGGACCCTACTTCTTTACTCTTTAATGATAGATTAGCGGACAATGCAATGCAAAGCACTATGATTACAATGGCGCCTAAAACCCATGGCAATTTATCTTCCATAGGACAACCTCCTTTCACTTTTTAACAACAAAAGATTGCGCGCAATCTTTTTGATTGCTGCCGTCTATTGTAATAAGTCATCAAACTATAGTTTTGTGCAATAGAGTATTTTACCCGTATTCCGACCCCTGAAAAAGCCGCTTAAAATTTGGGCTTTGTAGAATATATACTGCTGGCTTTATAAAATTTAAGGGATGTATATATAGTTATATAGATGATGAAATCGTTAAAATATTGAGACTCTCGCATTGTGTCTTGTAATAAATATTCATAAAGTTTTTATCTATCTGTTTCTATTTTCCCTAAACTATACGCTGACATCTTTAAGGACTTGTCAAAAAATAAGTTGACTAAAATATAGAATTAAGGTATAGTAATCTTATCAAGCGAAAGCGAGGAAAGAATGCTATGGAAGAAAAAATAAGAATGATGTTACCGCAATTAAACGAAATGCAAAAACGAATGTATCTTGCGAGCGAGGCGTTAGCATACGGTCGAGGCGGAATAGCAGAAGTAATACGAATAAGCGGATTTTCCCGCAACACAATAAAACGAGGAATAGCAGAATTAAAAAGCGGAAAAGTATTCAACGGAAAAATACGAAGCAGTGGTGGCGGACGAAATTATGTTGAAGAAAAATATAAAGATATAGTGGGAAAAATACGAGAACAGATAGATGGTTCGACATACGGAAATCCTGAACGAGTGCTGTCATACACAACAGAAAGTTTTCGAAAAATTGAGAGTGGGTTAAAATCACAAGGTATAAATGTCAGCCATGAAACAGTAGGCAAAATACTTGAGAGCATGGGATACAGTAAACAAACCAATCAAAAAATGCTTCAAGTCGGCGAACCACACCCAGATAGAAATGCACAGTTTGAGCACATAAACAAAATAGCATCAGAGTACCTGAAAGTTGGCGACCCTGTTATTTCTGTAGATACGAAAAAGAAAGAGAACATCGGTAATTTCAAGAATAATGGTACGGAGTACCGCAAGAAAAAAGACCCTCGCAAAGTTCTCGACCATGATTTTCCGCTAAAGGAACTCGGTAAAATCTCACCCTATGGAGTATACAATCTCAATCATAATACTGGGTTTGTAAATCTTGGAGTTAGCCATGACACAAGTGAATTTGCGGTTGAGTCGATATCGCGTTGGTGGGAAACTGTTGGCAAACACACTTTTCCTGACAGTAAGAGAATTTATATAAATTGTGACGGTGGGGGGAGCAACGGATGCAGAGTAAAAATGTGGAAGTACCAGCTTCAGGAATTTGCTAACCGTACAGGCTTAGAGATTGAAGTATCACACTTTCCGCGAGGAACTTCCAAATGGAATAAAGTCGAACATAGATTGTTCTGTTATATCTCGCAAAACTGGAAAGGCAAACCTCTTGTTGATGTTCAGACTGCTGTTGACTTAATCGGCTCTACGCAAACTACTACAGGACTTAACGTGATTTGTGTTCGTGATGATACAGCGTATGAGCTTGCTAAAAAGGTTTCAGATGATGATTTCGAGGCTATTTCTATAACTAAAATTCCACCTTTTGAATTGTGGAACTACAAAATTTTTCCTCATTCAAATAGTCAATTTATTGTTTGACAAATCCTAAGTGCTTCATAAATTTGAATTACCATAGGTAACATCATAAAACATGCCAGTATGGCGAATGTCAGAATCATGATAACCATTAATTTTAGAAGCCTGCTGTCAGACTGTTTTTTGATGAACGGGGCAACATATTTGGTGTCGATAATGCGTATATCACTTGATAATTCAGTTTTTACGTATAGGCTGTCACCGGTAGTGTACAATTTTTTGAGACGTTCACAAAATTGAGTGAACTCAATCATAGTACTGCCCGCACCTGCTGTTACCCTTTTTTGCCACAGTGTCATGGCTTGCGTATCCCCATAGCTTCGTCTGTCAGCCAGTGTCATTTCTATGTCGTATTTCAACGATGTAGCGTGCTGGAGATATATTTCAAGCACTCTGTTGAAAGGATGCGCCGGTATATCTGTGCATGCCGCCTGAAATCGGGATATTAATACCGGCAGTTCGATTTTTTGAGAGAAGTTAAGCTTCTTGATTTTGTTTTGCAGCATCATTTTGTTGAGTGGCTCGCCTAAGAACAAAAAACCCATCATCCCTATACTTGCGAAAATAACCATCAGCATTAAATCTTTAATCAGTATAAACATGATAACGCCGAAAAATATTCCGACAATGAACATATAGAATCCGATAGTCTTGCTCTCAGCCTGAAAATCTTCGAATGATAGGGTTTTTCCTAACCGCCTATACGATATTTCAACCCAATCCTCATACATTTGTTGTTTATGTTTTTTATTCTCTAACAGGTCAATATTCTTGGATGCCCGTTTCTTCTCGTCCGAACGGTTTCGTTTTGAAGCAATATATTTAAATACGTAGTTGACCTGCATACCCGGCGGGGTCGCAATCGATATGCCATAAAACACCAGTCCGATAAATATCGGCAGCGCGACCAGTATGCCTGCCAGTAAGGCAGTTGTGGCATACCCATTCGTGCTATCCAATATCCCAAATAATATTTGATACATAATTTAATCCTCCGACCATGTTTCAAGTCTGATAACTTTAGCGATAGAAGCTATTCCAAACCCAAGAAGCAGAAGCCCGAGCATCAGCACCATACATCCTATCTGCCCCATTGTAGTGGAAACAAGGAATGAATAAATCTCACGGTCAAAGAATCTGTAATACAGCATCATTGCTATAACGCCGATGCTTATACCCAAATACAGAATATACCCGTAAAAACAAGCGGTAACATATCCAATATTTCGTATGACTATAGGGTGGAATCTTGAAGGCAAATAGTCCAGGGCTTCTTTATAATCCGATGATACAGTATCAGCGATATAGCACACATCAAAATATTGTTTAACATTCAAATCCACTAATAAATCTACCATCAAATCTCTTAAAACTACGTCCATTGTAATTTTGGCTTCAGTCCTTGCTATCACAGCAGTGTGAATGGATTTGTATTCCCGTGTCCCCGGTGTCAGAACGGTCAGCAGCATCTTAAATGATTCGATTAATGAACTGCTCTCCTTGTAAATCCCCAGATGGTTACTGATTAATCCGAGATTGCCTTCCATGACTACCAACTGCCGTCTTAACACCTGCAGCGACACGAGTATTATAGGTATGGCGAACCCCATAACCGCAAAGATAATCAAGGCTGCGGGATTCGCCAGCATTACACCTAACAGTAAACCTGCGCCCGCCCCTACAATGCTGAATATCATTACCCGCGCAATCGACGTAGTATTATACGGGTTATGTACCAGCCCGTTCATCATTTGCTTAAATTTGATTGTAAGTGGCAAACTTCTGTTAGTCAATTCGTTAAGTTTTGTCAGGCTTTTGGTTTTTTCATCATCGGTCGATAGTATCGCTAAAATAGCTTTCTCGAACGATTCTTCCTGACTCTCAATACCGGAAGTATTGGTCTTTTTCTTGAGTTTTCCCTCTTTTCTGCGATACTCATCCAAATTGTCAACATCCAAAAACCTCATATAACCGTAACAAATGCACAGCAGAAATACGAACGCGCCAAACGCGACTGTTATTCTGGTAATATCCTGAATCAAAAAGTTGAGCGGTCCTATGCTGAATAATTGTGATAATATATCCATAAAACGCCTCCCCCTTATAATCCAACGTCTGAGTTACTCAGTCCGTACATCTGAACAAACTTTTCAAGTTCCTCGTTAGGCAGCATACGCTTGCTGTACTCACTCGTCATTTCCTGCATTTCCTCATCAGTCAGCCCGTTGTCGCGCATTATCTGAAGAGTACGCCCCGACCCAACCAAAGGGTTAAAAATGGGGACATGCCTGCCGGTCATAGTATATTTCAAAGTGCCGTCTTCTTTAGGAACCGCCTTTTGAGATCTGATTTCATACATATATAAAGGCTTAATTTTAGCTTCAAGGTTTTCAAGGTCAAACCTAAGTAATTCAGACACTTCAACGACTTTTCTTGAGCCATCGCGAAACCGCCTGAACGCTATCAGCCAGGGGAACGCCGTCGGAACCTGCTTTAATATCAGATGCTCTGACAAATTAACTTTGGCTTGCTGATACATAAGTAAAATTCTGAGAGGTACATCTTTAGATTGGGTAACGTGAATCGTGGTCGCAACCTGATGTCCAGTAACGGCTTCTTCAATAACGTCTTTTATCTCCCCACCTTTGGACTCCTGCAGGATTATCATATCAGGCGTGAACGTAAGCGAGGCGTTAACACCGCCAACAAACCCTGCCTTACCAGGCATGATTTCTTTAGTTAAGTCCGGGAACTCCCACATCAATACGGAGTTAATCGCTCGTTTATAACTGGGATTTTTAATAAAATTACCTCCATCATCTTCTTTAGGTTCGCCGTTTTCATCTAACACAAACTCGTTCATATATGACCATGCCTTTCTGGCACCAACGAGTAATGAAACTGAGTTGGCAGCCTGTCAATAATTATTTAAATTTACCAAAATTGTCAATACTGATAGTGTAGGACAGATAAACTACAGAGCACGGGGAGGTTGGTGGGAGATGCTTCATGCATACCCCGCTCATATATGAGTAGCCGGACGCTCATTCAAGCATCAACGAGTAGGATAGTGCCTGTGTTCGGCAGGCATGAGAGCCTGTAAACTTATATTTGTAAAGACATTACTCGTCATAGCTGAGTGTCCAGTCAATGTGTGTCCGCAAATCCGCTGTAAATGGCGGATTATTTTATTGCAGGAGGAATTATCTATAGGAAAACTAAAAATCGTATATCCAATCTGCTGCGGTGTTGATGTTCATCGGGATTTTCTCGTGGCTTGTATAGCAAGCACAAATGATAGAGGCGTAACAAGCTACGAAAAGAAGCGTTTTTCCACTTATACAGGAAATCTCCGTGAATTCGGAGCATGGCTGCTTGAACGCAACTGCCGTGATGTCTGCATGGAATCCACGGGGAAATACTGGTTTCCGATTTACAATATTCTTGTACCGCTCGGATTGAATGTTGTTGTAAGCCACCCAAAATTCGTAAAAGCAATCAAGGGTAAGAAAACTGATAAGAAAGATGCGATGTGGATTGCTGACTTGTTCAAACATGACCTCGTTCGCGGCAGTTTCATTCCGCCGGAGGACATTCGTCAGCTCCGTGATTTATGCCGTTACTGGGCTAAACTCACGCATATTACTACGGGGAGAAAAACCGCGCCCAGAACTGCCTGACAGTTTCCAACTTTAAGCTTGACGATGTTTTCCGTGATGTGTTCGGAAAAAGTGCAACTGCAATCATTGACCAATTGCTCATTAACATGGGCAAACCGTTTGATGTTACGCCTTTTGTTGACAGACGCTGCAAAACTCCGGTTGATGTTATTCAGACCGCCGTAGACGGCGCGTTCTCGCCGGAGCAAGCCGCAAAACTCAAACTTATTCGCCAGCATATCAACGATATTTCCGAGCTTCAAGCTCAACTTCAAGAATTGATTTTCAAGCTTGCTGAGCCTTATCAGGCACATATCGAACTGCTGCTGACCGTTCCGGGTATTTCTGACACCATGACTGCGATTCGCATTATTGCTGAAATCGGTGTTAATATGTCCGTGTTTGATAGCGCAAAGCATCTCAGTTCGTGGGCGGGTTTAACTCCGCAGAATAACGAGAGTGCTGGTAAGAAGAAGACCACCCGTATCGGTAAAGCCGGTGCTTATATCAAGCCTCTCCTTGTTCAGGTTGCACTTGCCGCAAGCAGAATGAAAAAATCCAATCCTGAAATCGCTGACAAATATCAAGCTCTCAAGAAACGGCGCGGAGGCAAAAAAGCTCACATTGCCATTGCTCGCCGTATTATTGTCGCTATTTTCCATATGCTTTCTAAAAATGAAGCGTATAACGGAACTCTTTATCAAAATGCTGAATCAGTGCCTGAAAAACGCGAAGTCACTCCCGAACAGGCTTTTGCTATTCTCAGAAAACAAGGCTTTTCTATCAAAGGCTTTGATTCCACCCCTAAAAATCTCAACCCTGCTTAACTGAACGGTGCAATCTTTGTCATTTTTTGGCGGTTACTCGACCGTCTGCTTTGCTATACCCTTTTGTTATCTTCGTTCGGTTACTTCGTGTTTCAAACTTCCAACTTACGCAGATTCATTTCGTCTGTCTCTGCCATTGTAATGACGCGTATATCCGTCGGCAGATACTTATCAAGCAACGCCCTGAATGATGCGGTTTTACCAGTACCCGTCCCGCCGAACGCCAGCATGGATACACCGTGTTCAATCCCCTTGCGTATCAGGAAAGCGCCATACGCATCCAGCGACCCCCATTTCAATAAATCATCTTCTGTGATTGGAGTTCCTTTTTGCTTACGAATACAAACGTGTATTACTTCACCGTCGGCAACATTGGGTGCGCGCCTCGCTATACCACCGCCCATTATCGAAATACGGGTACTTGACCCGAGACGCACACGGAGAAAAGGATTCTTCTCGGTAAGTGACGGAACACCTATCTGACTCTTGCCGGCTTCGAGTAGTATTCTATCAACAAACAATCTCAAAGCCTGCGGACTTTTGAAGTCCTTGTCGGTTCTCAGTAGTTTACCGCCGCTAATTACGCTCACATCGTTGTATTCATTTATCTGGATTTCCTCTATCTGTCCGGTACTGTCGTTCATAAACTCGTCGAGTATATCCCAGCCCTGGATTGCTATGAGAACACTGGTAATGGTTTGTTCAAGTGTCATATTATCAAACAATATATCATGGCTTTCGGCTTTTTTAATCAGATAGTTTCGTATAACCGAAGTTAACTGTTCGGCATCCGCTGTCGATGAACTGTAATATATGTTCTTATGTTCTTTTGATAGGTAGTCTTTGACTTCATTGATGATTGTGGTCTTAAAATCGTGAATATCTGTACTTTTACCTGTAAAGGAATCGTTCAATACCGAATTAAAGCGATTCCTTAATTGAGTATTGGCTTCAGTCAGCGCTTTTATGGTAGATACTAACGTGAACAGGATAGTCTTTAGCCCGGGATGACAGTTTTCAGATTCGATAAGTGCGGCTGCCTGCTCAATTGCTACTGCTTCGTCAATGCTGCTTGCGATTTTTGTACCGTCGTTAACCTTTATGATATTTTCAGCCATTACTATACCCCCCTCCCTTCACCTAACATACTGTCGCTGAACGGATCTTCTTCGCTATCCGAAACAATTGCATTGTTTTGAGGAACTTCTTCTTCAAATTCAGCACTGAAATCTATTACATTAGGGTTGGTTTCATTAAAATTCATATTGCTTTTAGTTTGATTTATATCAGATTTATTTGACTCGGAATCATCAAGGCTTATATTTGTTACTGACGGTTTGAATTCTTGACCAGTTATGTCGTTTTGCTCTGCGTTTACATTGTTTTTCTTAGGTCTTTTTACTGTTGTTCTCCCGTTCCCAATATTGGTCTGAACGGGAGCGGCCGCTTCACTGTTTGATATACCGTTACCTACAAACAAACTTTCTTCTTCAAATGTATCCGGCTCAATTACGAATGATTCAAGTTCAGTAATGGTATTCTCTTCGTCTTTTATTTTCTTTCTTCCTCCGAAAAATGAGAACAAACCATTTTTAGATTTGGTTTCATCTTCAACGCTGCCGCCCATGCCGTCCATAATTTTGCGTACTTCAGCCATTGTTGCCCTGTCTAATCCAACCCCGCGCTTGTTCGTTATCAATATGTCGCGAATTGTATCGATTCCGCTGTAAAATTTCTTCGAATTCGGACCCGTTCCAATCTTGTATACATCAGCTCTGTTTACACAGTCTTTGATTTCGAGAATATAGGGTAGATTTATGAGATTAACAGGTACAACTAATCCTATATCCAGGGAGCGTTCGAGATAATCTATATAATGCTCAGTCGTTTTATTGACGACATATGTCAGTTCCTTAGGTTTACTTTCTTTGCCCATTTTCAATAACGCCTCAAGATCATACAGTAATTTCGCTGTCAGTACATCTTCGTCCAAAACACATACAAAGTTGTCAATACGGTGTTCGAAGTTACGACTTAATACTGTTCCTACCATGGGTTCCTCAAAATTGGCGGGCAGGTCTATGATAATGTATTCGTAAAATCTGGAAGCTTCAGTCACAATAGTTGCCATAACTGACGGCACGTAGGTTGTCATGTGCAAAAAGTCTTCGTATATATTCATGCATATAAAATGCATGAACTCGGTGTATTTGGATTTGATAATCTGTTTTTGCAATGTTCTTGGGTCATATACTACCTCGCTGATACTGCGGCGGGTTTCAGCAGGTTTCCCATGAAAGAACAAACTGCGCCCGGTTATCTTTGAGAATTCGATGTATAATGTCAGACTCTGAGTCTTTTTCGCTAAACTGGTCGCAACATAATTACCTACAGTGCTGGTTCCCGTCTTGCTGTTGGGAGACAAAAATACTGCTAATTTCATGTGCTTTTTCCCTCCCTTTACCCTCTCTCATCTGATGTGTTGCCGGTTACTCCGTCGCTTATCTCAACAGGTGTGAGATTCACGCCCTGTTCGTCGGCTGCTTTCTGAACTTCTGATGCTACTTCCGCATCTGATATATCTTGTAACTGTTTACGTCTTTCTTCCAACTGTTCGGGTGTTAATTGCGGCGCAATTGATATAACTTCATCTTCTTCATCCAATTCGCCTACCAACCCCCACGCTATTCTGTGCGCTTGCTGTTCCGCTTCAGGCAATATGATAACCTGTAACAACCCGGAATATGATGCCTGCAACAACATTGCCCGTTGTATCTCGTTACAGTCGAATATCAATATGGAGCCCTGAGGCAGCGACGAAGCAGAATCAATAGTACCGTTCGGTGCTTGTAAATTTTGTTTCTTGTAGTTGATATCCTGCCCGGTTCCGTCCACTATGCCTAATACTCTAAGTGCGGACAATTCGGGCGGCTCTATGAGCCGTACTTTTTTTGTAGGTACTCCGGATACGTTTGTTATCAATGCGTCCCCCTCCGCTGATGTAATGATGGTTATCATTACAAAATCGTCAGGCCGCACTTCGCCGTTGACTGACAGCAATTGGTTCGTCGATATCGGCACAGCGCCATATACTACACGGTCGGCTAACCTTCGAGCTATGCTTGATGCTATCCAATCGGCGTAAAAATATTCGCCTGCATTCATATCTCTCAGACTGTAGTTCCCCACTATGTCGAATTCAGACGATATCATTCGCGGCGACATCACGTTTGGATTGACCTTCACGAAAGTCACGTCCCCTTTTAACATTCTTGAGTTCTTTGTAATCGGCCTCGCCGAAACGGGCAGCACTATCTCCTGTTTGTTATTCATAACCCACAGGTATATACCCATCGCCAGGAATACTGAGATACAAACAGAAATCAAAAACATCAATTGCAGTACGGTCTTTCTTTTCATTAACTTTCCCTCCTAATACTTCATTTGGTTATGTATTAACCGTTTATTCTCCCGTACTCAACGGGAACCCGAATCATTGTATCCCTGTTCGCTCTCTAATGACCGTAAATGGTTATGAGATATCATTATTAATGATGATACGCCACCCCTGACATATCACGTGTCTAATCACACCTTAATAATAACACCCCATATAATATCATTATGTAGAGTCTACTCAAACACTACAAGCGTGAGCAGGAAAAAAGATTCGGTTGATTTTTAATCTGAAGTACTGTCTAACAATAACATATACCCATATGCACAAAACATATGGGTATTTTGTTTGTTGAATTAAGGGGCAATATATCCGTAGAAAGGCACGCCGCTTCAAAATTATGTTTCTATTGCGTTGATTTTTGCTTAGTCTTGTGCTATACTCTATAGTAGACAAAGAACTCATAATGCGCAAACAGGAGGGGCAATAAAAAATATATGAAACCAAATCCTGATACATATACCCACTCTGCCATAGGTGGAACCAAATACATAAAAATGCTGCCCGATGGGTGCGCACTGGTCTTGGAAGGCGGCGGTATACGCGGATTTTATAGTGCGGGTGTCTTCGAGGCGTTCATGGATAAAGGCATCATGTTTCCCTATATTGTAGGTGTTTCCGCAGGCATCGCGAACGCTCTCACGTATGTCGCCGGTCAGCGTGGACGCAACCGCCAACTTGTTGAGAAGTACGTTGGAAATCACAGATATACAAGTTACCGCAATCTGTTCAGATATGGTTCTGTATTCGGCTATGACTTTATTTTCAAGACAGTGCCGGAAAAGCATATCTTTTGGGATAAAGCTATGTTTGATACAAATGCTATACAGTTTTTCTCACAGGCGCAACTAACTGCCTTACAGGTATGCCTGTATGGTTTGAGAAACATGATATTACCAACGGTTTCGATGCAGTGAGAGCATCATGTTCTGTGCCGTTCATATCAAAGGTAGCAAAGTACGTAGGGTATGAGCTTTTGGATGGCGGCGTAAGTTCGCCGATACCAATAGACAAGTCTATCAGCGACGGCAATACATTTCATGTGGTGGTTCTTACGCGAAACAGAGGATATATAAAACAGCCGTTTATCCACAAACGGCTGTTGAAAATGTTCTACGGCAAATACCCGAAATTTATGGAAACCATGCTAAACAGACATGAAGTGTACAACAGACAATTGGCGGAGTGTGAAGCACTTGAGCGGGCTGGCAAGGCAATCATAATTCGTCCGCTTGAACCTATAGAGGTGAAGCGTGAAGAAAGAGACACAAGGAAGATATTAAAGTTATATGATGAGGGACACAGAGAGGGTAGCGCTGCTGCGAGTCTGCTTTGCGAGATGTATATAAACGAAAAAGATTAAAAGGTGTGTATTATGTTTTGTTCATATTATTAATAAATACCTACATTAATGAAATCCATGCAAATATCAAGTAATTGCGTTATATATGGTATATCTGAATCTTTACAGTCGTTTATAGTTACGAACAAGGGACATAGCGCAACTTGTTCGCCATCTACGTCATGATATTTACCGCAAGGGGTGTTTTTTATGCCGCCGCAACCGTCGCAACGCCTTACATTCTTGAACAAATATTTTTTTAATTTTCCGCTATCGTCACGCTTATCTGTTTCTTCGCATAATAATTCGTAACAGTCACCGAAACATATTTTTACATTGAGCATATTGTCGTTCGAGTTCAAATGCAACGCTCTGCGGCTTTTGTAGTGATATTGTAAATCATTATAATATATCCGCGTCACAGGTTTTATTTTGTTTTCGAGAGCAAACTTGTGAAGCGTCTGTGCCGTTATTATTCTTTTATCGCTTAATGTTTCAATTAGAGTGTCGAAATTACGCCTGAACTTATCCTCAAAAGCTCTGAACTCGCAGTAATGGAAATATTTCTCCCTTTCGGTTCTGTTATTCTTATATTGTTCTATTGTGCTTACAAGCTCTTTGGCGGCGTAAAATATTTTAGGATATAACTTACTTGATAAAACAATAATGCCATTATCTTCTTCACATATTACGCCTTGACGTTCAAGCACCTTAATCATTTTTTCGGCACTGAACCGCCAACCTCTGTTAGAAATCGTTTCATTGAATTTTAGGGAGTCAAGCAAAAGCGTACCGTCGTCAGTTATAATGCCGGCTTGAAGCAAACATATTAACAGCTCGTTATAATCGTTGATTTTGTACTGTGAATCTAAATAATAGGCGTTTGGGTTTTCATACATATCAACATATACAACATATTTATAATTATAAAACTCAATACAGCTTTCTTTCAGCAAACTATCATCAATGAATACCGTGGATTTGTCTGCCGGAACCATCAATGTAGCGGTAGTCCATATTTTTCTTGATATTTCATTATTAAATATTTCTTGGTTTTTATCAAATCGCATGATTTTTCCCTATAAAATATATCTGCTTATTTTCTAATAATCGCTATATATGCGTAATTCGAATGAGGCGGACTGCCGTATTCGGCGTGGCAGTGATATTCTACTTCTACGTTAACTTCTAAATTCTGAATATAGCCGTTTTCTTTTGCGCTGTTTCTTAATGCATCGAAATATTCCCACAATCCGTTGCTTTTTCTGCCTAACAGCAAAGTATCGTTTTCGTCCGTACCTTTTGCGCGAAGCCATAAACCGCCCGGCTGCGTGAATAAATCATAACGCTCGTCCTGTTTGTCCGAATATGATTCGTTTGCGAACATAATACCGTTGGGTTTGTCATTGCACATATAATTTATAGAAAGCGATGCGCTCCAGTCCGGGTTTATCTTATCTTTGATTTCGGTTATTTTAACCAAATCCTGAAAGCGTTTGAGTGTCGCGCCGATGTCTGATTCGTCGGTATTATTTTTTGCGTAATCGACGCAACCGACCCATAAAACGTCCGGGCGTTCAACAACCTCAAAATCCACGCCTTTATACGTGATGGTTTGCACAAGTTTTTCAACGCTTGAAAGTAATTTTTTGGACATATCAAATCCTCCCTTGATATTAATTTGTATTGAGAGAGGGCTGAAATATTTAACATGATTTTCGGCGCAATGTATTTTGGAAGGGGTAAAGCCGTGAAACCGCGTAAATGCTTTTGTAAAACTTTCAGGAGTTTCATATCCGTATTTCAAAGCCAAATCAATCACTCTACTGCCGAAAGCCCTCAATTCTTGCCCGGCGAGCGATAATCTTCTGTTTCGGATATATTCGCTTACAGAAAAATCCGTAACTAAAAGAAACATTTTTTGGAAATGATTGTTTGAATAGTGTATATGATTAGCAATATCTTCCGCAGCGATAGTTTTAAACAAATTAATTTCAATATAATCTATTGCTTTTTGTGTATCTTCAATCCAACTCATATTTGCCCTCACTGAACAAATTATACCATGCTTTAATAGCGATTGTCCTGTCTTTTTTCAAGTTTATCTGTCCAAAATATAATTTTTTTGCATTGCGCCTTTCCATCGCACGGGGCGCATATTATGCTTATTTCGAACGTTATGCTTTAATTCCAATCGGGAAATAATATTCCATTTGATTATATCCTAAAATATTAGGGTCAGGTCCCATCGCGTTAAACATGACGTGGTGTCCGGTACGGTCATCGTACATTAACTTATCGTGTTCGGCAAGCCAATCATTGAGGTTTTTATGTGCTTTGAGCAGAATATCAACGCCCCCGTCATAGGTGATGGCGGTGGCGAAAAGCCCACCTTCAAAATCAAAGATTTCAAATTCTTCAGTATCATTTTCGCTCACCCAATCTTCAATCGCATACCACCACTCGGGAGGGTCTGTTTGAGGCGGACTGACATGAACCATAAAATCTCTTGGGAAAAACCGATCTTTTCTTTTTGCGTCAAGCCTATTCCACATTTTTTCAAATCTTCTGTGGTGCGGGTCTTCCGGTTCCACTCCGGAAGTAACCATTCTGCACGCGGGCAATTCAACGATTCTGATGTCCGCTCTTTTTTCGAGCTTTTCTGTTACTTCAATTAAACGGCTCACGTTTGACGGTTTTCCAATATAATCAATATTGACTAATTGCGTTTTTATTTCCTTAGCTTTATCGTACAATAATTTTACATCGGAATTATCTGCAAAGTTTACCCGCTCAATTTCACATATAAACTCTAATACAATGTCTTTTAGCTCATGTAAAAGCGCAACCTCATCATCTATATTCTGTACTTTCTTTCCGAGAACATCCAAAACAACATCTGACCCTGACGCGTTGAAAATACGTTGAATATCTTTTATACTGATATTCAGCTTGCGTAAAATAAGTATCTGCTCAAGCCGCGTTATAGCGTTTTCATCATACAACCTGTAAGCATAGTCATCGCTTCGGGTACTGTTTATCAGCCCCATATCCTCGTAATATCGCAGTGTACGTGCGGTTATATCATATTTATCAGATACATCTTTGATTTTGATTAATTCGTTCATACTTTAAATTACCTCTTTTCTGATTATTATTTGCTTAAACATAATTATATAATTCCTGTTTAAATATATTATAATCGCTTCCCCAAAGGCAGAGTCAAGAGGTATTAATAACTTTTTTAAAATGTTTTTTCGTATATTATATAAATCTCCCACATTTCATCATTTTTTCAGTTAACACTCGAAAAGGCTTATTCGGTACGCATACGATATTCTTTTGCCGCACCAATAAATGTTATTTTGTGCATATAATCTTTTGTATTAACAATGCTTATTTCGATAGGTATTACTTCATCTTTTGAAAGCCATTGCCGATCATCTATTTTTTCAAATGTTTTTGATGAAATTTTATAGATATACCCGATAGCATTATCGTCAAGAATGCCCGCAACTATGGTTACATCGCTTGTTTCATCCTCAACATAAATTGCCATAGAACCATTTTCAAATGGATTTATTGTTAAAATCCCGAGTTGCATAGTGTTGCTATTTCACACTTCAACCTCAGTATTATAGCCAAAAAAATCTCTATATCGCAACAATTTAGGATTTTGAAATGCTAAATTGACAATCAAGTCGACTTTTTCTAACAAATCATTTGGTGGATTAGAGATAAAAGCAAACAGATTTAACCAATTTTGAAGTTCATTTCTCTCGAACCCACTGTGTGTATTTAGAAATTTTTTGAGGATAGCATGAACACGATTAACAGGATTCAGGGGATTTTCTTTATCCGTTAAACCTTTTAGTTCTTTTGAAGAAAAAGACTTGCTTTTTAACGATAGTTCGGCAATCAGTTTTCTGTGTGCAGCTTCTTCATCGTGAAACAATGTCGAGCCTTTTTCAATATGGTTTCTAAAAGCTTCTGATGTTTTCTTTTGTGAAGGCTTTCCTGTGCCTTCTACAAGAAGAATGGTATGCTGCTTATCCGTCGCAACTCCAATACAAATTTGATTTTGAGATAACCCTCGAAGTTTAGCTCCGTTATCTTTGTATACTATATTTTCAGAACGAACAGTATAAAAAGTTTCGTCAAGCCACACTTTTCCTGACAAAACTATGTTATTTTGCACTCCTTCAAGGGTTAAAAACAACTTCTGAAGCCAATATCTCGAGGTTTTGAACGTGTTTTTGTTGTTCCATGAATCTGCTGTAATACTAACGTGCCGAAATATATTCAAGCAATATTCCGTCCACTCGCTAATTGAAATCCTATGCTCATCAAAGATTGTTCCTGTTGTTGGCAAAAATGTTTTGTCGCATTTGCCACACATATATCGTTGTATACCACTTTTAGCGTGTCCGCTCTTTTTGAATCTCTCATCATTACAAAATGGACATCTGACTGGAATATATGAGTTAATCATTTCAGCTTCGCCGCTCTCATCTACTTTGCGATGACGCTCTGTGTAGAATGAATCATAATGTTGTTTTAGAAATTTTTGTGTAGCTGTCAATGCCACCTCTCCCTCCCATGGAGTTCTTCTGCGTGATTTTTGTTTGCTCATTGTTATACCTCCAGTATAACATAAGCATATCACAATCAATGGATTAGCAACACTATGCAACTCGGGATTTTATTGTTAAAGAAAACGGAATAACCATATTCTTATCTTCATAAGCATAAATTCCGTATTCATCACCACTCTCTGTTGGAGAGCCTTTTGCTTGTTGCGGTTTTAATTTATCAAGTTTATACCTGCTTCCGTGATATAAATATTCGGGTTTATTCATGCTACAACCTCGCTAAATATAAATTTTATGCATTTATTTTAAATTATTTACTATTGACTCTACTGATGAGCACGGACGGACGTGGTTATGTTTATTTTTTATAACGCATATTAAAACACCGATTTTTAAATCCAAGTGATTCCCAAAAACCTATTCCTGTTGTATTCCACGCATAAACATCTATATCTATTTCATTTTTACCTATGAATTCAAGTAATTTATAAAAAGCCTCTTTTCCATATCCTTTCCGACGTTCTTCTCTCTGAATGAAGAATTGACGTAAATATATTGGTGTTTTGGTCACATTACAAAGTCCATAGCCGATAATACTATCATTTGATATAAAAAAGAATGCTTTATAATCTGTATTGAGAAACTCTTGCATACGTTTTTCTAATTGTGATATATTCATAGAATTTTCTGCATTTTCATCTTCAATTAAGTGCTTATTCATCTTTGCCAATACAGGCACGTCATTAATTGAACATTCTTGTATTAGAATCATAAATTTCTCTCCATGAACAAAGCATGATTTTTTTGTTAACTGTATCTTTTTGTTTTTACACAAGCGGGCTTATTTTGTGCGATATAGTCGGTAATAGTGGAACAATGTTTCCTTTTTCGATACCTTTTCTATAATGCGGAGTTCCGAATCAAATGTGAACCCAGATTTTGTCGCTGCTCGTGCAGACGCTGCGTTTTCGGGTTTGATGATGGCATAGAAAAAATCTTTTTTATTGATCGGAAAATAATACTGCGTCATCGCTTTTGCCGCTTCTGTCGCATAACCTTGATTCATGGATTCTTTTGAAATAAAATATCCAATACTCAGTTCATCAGGCTTTTCATCTTTTAATTCGCAACCTGTGTTAATTTGACCTATAAGTTTGCCGCTTTGTTTTTCCACGATAGCCAGTAAAATAAACTCTGTATTAGGATCGCCAATCGAATAACGCCATTGTATTCCTTTGAACCATTCATGAACCCACGAACCACAATCTTCCCAGTCGGCACACCAACGTAAAATATGTTCCTGACCCGCAATATCAACCAACGCGGGTAAATCCGCTTCTGTGAACTCACGCAATATTAATCTTTCCGATTCAATGAATATACCCATTTCACTGTCTCCTGTTCAAATATATATTTTATGCGTTTAGCTCTGTTATACAGCAAGTACGGAGTATGCTTACTATCGACAGAATTACATTATATCAATTTTCTAAGATTATCTATACGTTCAGGATTTTCGCTTGACGCCCATTCTTGAAGCATTGCACAGGGGAAATCTTCACATTTACCGCAATGAGGCAAATTCTTTTTTTCGGCACAGTCATAAAGGTCACATCGTCCTCCCCAGACACATTCTTCTTTTGGCGCACATTCACGACACCCTTTGCACCCACTTTCTTTGTGATTACAAATATCGCAATCAATTCCGCAGACTGATATGTTCATTTTTTAATCCTCCTAATTTTTTATTTTAGCTGATTGCGAAATTCAGATATAAAGATTATATGCGGAAAAAGTAAGAAGCAGTATATCGTTTTTTCTCCACTCCAAAGCCCCCTTTTACAAAGGGGGTACCCGAAAGGGCGGGGGATTTCAGAATATGAAGTTGTGCAGAGAACGAAATCCTCAGTCACTTCGTGACAGCTCCTTTGAAAAAGGAGCCTTTTCTATATTTCCAGTTTTTTCTTGTTTCGCAATCGCCTATTTTATTTATTAATAAATCTTTTTGCGGTGGCAATCAAATCATCATAATTAATTTTATCAAACGATGTCGTATCAACGATGATTTTTTGCCCGATTTCCGATTCTTCGAGTTTATACAGCTCCGGCATATCATTTATAAACCAACTTTTTGGGATTCCGTCATTGCCTTCGTTTTCAGCCGGGCAATGAATCCAGTGACGGTCTCCGCTTTTATCCCTTTCAACATATCTGTCAAACATAACATCAGGATTGCCTTTTAGTATAAATAAAAGACATTCACCGCTGTATTTATCAATTAATACTTTAATCTCTTTTAATTCTTCCGATACGAAAACATTTTCAAGAATACATGGTTTTTCAGTCTGTAAGAGCCGTTCGGCTATATGCAGCATAAGAGCAAATGCCGCTTTATCACTTCCCATTTCAACTGTATTATTTTCCGAACCAAACGCATCTCGAAGCGTTTCGTCTATTGTATCTTTTTCAAAGCATGGAATATTTAATTCCTGTGACAGTCTACGCGCAAATGTAGATTTGCCTGCCGCACAATATCCGCCAATTAATATTATCCTATTCTTCATATCTTATGTCACCAACTAATATAAATTTTCCACGATTACACTAAAATTTACATACTTAAATGAAAATGTTTATTCGTGGGTATTATAAATATTTACGAACAATATTACAATCATTATATACGCAATGAATATTAAATCCATTTTTTTCGTACATAGAAACTGAATCGTGATAATCGTTATTTTTACCATTTATAAACGGATACGCTTCTATGTATTCATACCCGTCATCAAAAGCGTCTAAACAAATTTTTTGAAGAATATGTGTCGCAACTCCTTTGCCTCTCATTTCGGGAGCAATGTTAAAACAAAAAATAGATTTAATTTTCTTTTCTTTTTCTGATTCTTCCCAATAAATTTTTGATAATATAGTATTATATATCTGTTTATCATTTGTATTGCACCAACCTATTACATCATTTTCGTGATAAGCCAGATAACCCTGTATAATACTTTCATTTATAAATTTAATTTCATATGCACGTCCATCAACTTTACCTTTACTTTTAAATTCATCTTCAAGTTCTTGTTTCCAATGATAGTGCATACAATAACAACCTGCATGGCTACTCCCATTATCGAAAAAGTTTAGCCAATCATTTAACAATTCTTTTTTTAATTTACGGATTTCAATATCCATTTTCATACCTCTGGAAATATAAATTTTCTGCGCTCACCGACGCACAGTTATCTCATAATCGCATTAATAATATTAGGGTCTTTCTCTATTAACTGAAATAATCTTTTCGCTGTTCCTGTTGGTTGACGTTTCCCAGATTCCCATGCCTCAACGGATTTTAAAGTCACTCCTAATAATTCAGCGAAATATTTTTGCGGTAAATTTACTTTTTGCCTTAGCTTTTTTATTTTTTCTTTTGGATATTCGTTCAGCGGCTCAGTATTAGGCATTTGAACAATTCTTATTCTGCCTTTTGAAATATCGCCTTTTTCAAAATCAATAACCTGTTGTAAGCCTTCCATAATACTTTCATAGTAGGTCTGTTCAGTCATTTCTTGTCTCCCATACGATTTATACTTTATTTTACAATATGCAAATAAAAAAATCAAGCATTCTCTTTTATAAATTGGTGAACATTTTTACCATATTAATTATAACAAGTTGTTCCACAGCAACGACAACAGTATTTTTACTGTCATTATCACTGTGGAACAACTTGCTAACTTATTTATTCATCTGGATTTTCGAACTCGTCACCTGTCTGCTGGTCATCGCCGAATCCGTCGTCAATTTCGCCTATCACAACCGATTCGGTATCAACTGTATCTGTATCGTCGTCATTATCGTCGAACGAAATACTTTCGACCCGTTCGATTAATTGGGCCGCGTCAGCATATGTCTCGGTTTCCTGCTCATCATCTTCATCATCGGGGGTGTATTCGTCCAAATCATCGGGAATCGACCCACCAAAACTAACAGCGCCCACCATACTTGCCCCAAGGTTTGCATCGTAGGAATTTACGAATTCCGATGTTGCATGCTCATCATACATACCTGCGGTCAAATCTGCATCATCCGTCACGCCTGCCGCTCCGAACTGAGTAGCGTCCACAGTATCAGGTTGTATTAAATCTATTGGGGTAACTTTTGGCATTTGTTCATCCGCCACAGGTGCCAAACCCTGAACTGCGACTGATTGCTTTCTCACGGCGTTATCTTTGCGTATCTTAGCAGCACGCTGACTGATTAGTGTGTTTACCGTTTTTTCAATGTATTCATCTATGGGATTCTTCTCCTTTTTGCTGTCAACCAGCGTCGGTGCAATCTTGACATACTTTTCAGGGTCGAGATTTTTACCCGTCTCCATTTTGGTGCCGGCAAGCGGGCTCACAATCGGGTTGATGGAGTTGACTACACGTGCATTCATAGTCGCATCTCCCAATACCTTTTTTACATTCTGGTAGCTAAGAGCCAACACTGCGTCATCTTTAGAATTATTGGCAATATTCGAGATATTGGTAAAGCCCAGACATACTACAAATGCGTCTTTGGAATCCAGTGACAGAACAGTGTTTTGCTTCAGTATATCACGGCGATTGACTGTTGACATAATCACATGCTCAGACTCACCTTTGTAAACAGTAGTTAAAAACTGGACTGTACAAGTCGCCATAATCTCCATGTCGGCACTCAGCAAAGTCTTGCCGCTGTGCTTGAATATAAATACCAGACGGTCAAGTATGTTATTGTATAACTCACGATACTCGCCCAGCTTCGCTAAACCGTAGTTTTCCAACGTCACAGGTACTAAATCGCCGTGTACACCATACTCGGAATATTCGCCTGTTCTTTCCATTCGTTCAACAAACGCATCAGGCTCAGCTTTGCCGGTCGCCATATCTACTTCGCCGGCTTTAGGGTTCGGAGTCGACTTGACATATTCGAGTTTGTGTACCTTAGGTACACCTCTCTTGTATTCTTGACTTATACCGGTAAAAATCGGGGTTCTGTTCTCATCGTAGGTATAAAATGACTTTAAAGCTTTGACTTTTTCTCGGATACAGTTGATTTCGAGGGGACTGACTTTAGTAATCTCGGCGAGTAACGCTTTGATATAATTGTCATCTATACGTCCATGCAGTAATAACCCCGCTGTCGCCTCAAAAGTGTCGGCTACGTCGCCGCCTATCGCTGCACCACCAGTATGGAACGTTCTCATCGTAGACTGGGACAGATATTCTGACATTGAGTGACTTGCACTCGCAGAAACTAAATCGCCGACCTGAGCATACCTGTGGAATCCGTGATTGTAGCCGTAGCATTTTGCACACACGCCCATTGGTGCCTTACACGTCAGTACGCTTCTGACAAATATACCCTCAGGATATTGCTCGTCTATAAGGTCTAACATGGAATTTGTCACACCGTCTATCTTTTTTATGGGTGAATTGGCATCGATGATTGTCCTGCCGCTATACTTATCAATGACTTCATCTAAGGTAAAGTGTCCGATAAGTTTGTCTACTATATCAGTCATTTCAAGGATTGATGTGCTTTCGCGTTCGTCCGAAACAGTAGTCAGCTGAACCATCATCTTCTTAGTCTTAAATTCAAGTTTGTAGTTCTGAGCGAGATAATGACTGTCACTCTTAGACAGGTCTGTGGTTTTACCGGCACTATTATTGTGATAGTACAATCCGTCGTATACTATATCAGGGTTGAAACTCAGCGGTGTTTTCAATACTAACGCTTTATGCGGATAAAACACAATATCGCCTTGAATTATTTTAAATGTATTGTACTGAGTGGAATTTTCAGCGACGTTTAACGCGTATAATATCGTATTATCGTCATTCGATGTTACTTTAATTCCCTTTGAAATATCACAAGCGTACGTCATTCCGGTTTTTAGTTGGTTCAATAACAGTATTTCTGCGGAGTTCCCGCTCATTCCCGGTTTATATGTCCCAACTACATCATAATTCTCGTCGTCTGTAGATTCTCCAACCAGTTTTCCGCCAATTACAGCTATTACGTCGCTTTTTTTCGCATCTTTATACGCCACGCCATGCTTGTCCGTATACTGCTTGAACTCGCTGTACATTATATATGGTGCCTCCAGCATGTCGTTCAATGTTCTGATGTTCTCGTATATTCCAGTTGATATTGCATTACTATTATCCGAAAACAACATGAACCCGTGTCCTACGGAATCGTCTTTTTTATTTGTGACAACGGCAATTCCTAAATCGAGTTTATATTGGCGGTCTGTGAGCAGAACATCATCTTTACGCCCTGACATTATAATATTAGGACAGGTTGAGGTGTTTGTATCAGTCACCCTGACAAAAAATTCTCTGTCAATAAATATGATGTTTGCTTTAAAGCCATCCTCATTGATTGAAATAAGTTTTATAGCGCCCACTAATTCGCCTTGTCTCATAATGTGGGGGTTATAGGCGTACCAGTGCAGGAGATTGAAAATTTGTTTGTTTTCAAACATACGAAGGGTGCCTTTTTCATCGAGGAGCAAACGGTCGTTACAGATAATAGTCCTGTTTGGTGTAATACACTCGTACTCATTGTCGAATGGCAAGCGACCTATGCAAGTCTTCGGGTCTAAATTGCCGTAGTTATACGGTATTCGGTACATCCATGTACCTTCTTTGTCACCACAGTCGCCACAAACTACCCGAACTGAGCTTGAACCAAACATCGCGGTTCTGGCAAACGCCCCTGTATCCTTGGTCTTGTTGGCTTTATCTATCATACCCTTGCCCGCTCCGTACGACGAAATCGAACTGTCCATTGCATTCATACCATCAATAAACGAATGCTTAACTGGAGTCGCAATTGTCTTGCCGGTTGGGTCTATCAGCAAACCGCGCATTCCCAATATCTGAGTAATTTGAGCAGCGTTACCTCTTGCTCCGCTCACGGACATGAGATACAAAGTGTTGTCATGCGGCAACGAATTGATGGTAACTTTTTGAACTTTTAGCGTGCACTCAGTCCAGAGCCTGACCATTTCATCGTGACGTTTTTCGGGGTCGGTTTCATTCAAAGCGTCAACTTTACGCTGGTATTCTTCAATGATTTTATCTCTCTCTGGACATGGTTCCAAATCCCCCACTGACAAAGACATTCCTGCTAATGTTGCTTGGTTGAAACCCATCCGCATCACTTTAACATGTGAATACCTCGCTACTTCCTTGTTACAGGTATCAATTATTTCGAGTAGGATATCCTTTATACAGCCATTGTCTATGCCGTATATTCCTTTCGATTTCAAATATCCGTAATCTACTTCTAATTGACACATACTATGCAAGTTGTCCGCGTCTCTTTTGGTTATTCCGAGGTTTTGAGGTATGACAGTATTGAAAATAAACATTCCAACCGTCGAAACTATCGGGTAGTGTTCACCGTATCTGACGTTATCCAATTCGATGTGCTGCTCTGTTCCATCAGAATCAGATATCAGCAACGGTTGCAGTCCTGAAGCGGAGGTTATTTTGCTCATACTCTCAAGACTACCTTTAATGTGCAGGGGATTAGTTACGTCATACGCCCCGAATATAACCGGATTGCATTCGACCGTAGGAACTTTTTGAGGATTTGCCAAATCCATGTACTTTTTGTACTCTTTATAGAACTCAGCTTCGGTGTATATGGGCATTTGAACGCTTACTTTATCGGAAGTCTTAATGTTACCCATGAGATAATCGGAATACATCTCACCGAAGCATGGGTAATACTTCACGACCGGCTTAATCTTCAGGGATTTATACGCTTTGAATTGTAGTTTCTCTCTCAGACGTCCCTCAACATGCGCACTCACCTCAATCTTACCGCTGCTCTGCATATACTGCTGTTTTTCTGCTTCAATTTCATTGTTTATATAGTTTAAGACCATTTCAGCGGGGTCAACATTTGGCTCAGTATCATCACTTTCAATCATTGTCATGATATAAAGCCCGAGAACTGAGTCTTGTGTAGGTTTGAACAATGCGTTCCCGCCTGTATCCATAAAGTTCGAAGACGGTAACAAGAGTTCTTTAATTTCCCGAATAGATTCTTCCAGCTGCGCCAAAAACAATGAAAATGTATCACCGTCAAAGTCTGCATTGTAGGCTGGACATATAAGCGGGTGAATGTGTATCGTATTATCGAGAACGGGTACTATCAAACCACCCATTTCGTTGTATCTCCACAAAGACGGGTAACGTATGCCGAGTACTGCCAGTTCCCTGCATATTTCACGCAGCTTATCCATAACTATCTTCTCGACAGCTTGGCTTTCGGCTCTGTGAGCTTCCAGTTTTGTGTGACCTTTACCCATTCCACCGTCGGTCGGCTGCTCTTCGGCTGAACCTATCTTATACAGGAGTTTTCTAATACGGTCTTTGGCACTCTCGCTTTTTTCCAGGTTCAACTTAATTTTATTACGGGCTACAGCGTCTTGGACAGTCGACATTATTATCTCTTTGAACCATTTTATTAATATTGCTACCGGTATCCCTATTTCGTCCAGCATCAGTTTGGGGTCGGGAGTGATAACTGAACGGGCAGTAAAGTCCACGCGCTTCGCCAGTGCTATATCACGTATTGTTCCGTATTTTCCGCCAAGTTCGTCAAGTATAGATTTGTTTTTGGCAGCAGCGTCCCCCGTGCTGTAAATATGTTTATACAGCAAATCCTGGATATCAGATTGTATATTCATTATGGTGCTGGACACACCTGACCCTAAAAAGTTCAATGTTTCCAATTCGGACATAATGACGGATTCAGCACCGCGCTGCATGTCTATCAACTCGGTTATATTCAGCCCGGTATCATTTAATTCCGGATTTTCAATGATTGCTTTGTATTTTATGTTCTTTCGTACACATTCATAAAAGATTTCGTAGGGAACGAACTGTCTCCCGTGAGTTTTTTCCCGTATATCAATATCTTTTTGGAGTATTGAATTGTACATGATATTTATTGGCGGCTGAACTATCCTGATTACGCCGCCTTCTTCGACTTTGTTGAAATCCCTGTACGCTATTGGTATAACCGGTATCACATCGGTCACAACATCCAGTAAATCGCCGCCGTTCTTAGTTCTGTTGGACAGAGTCTCGATAAACTCAGATACTTCTTCCATACTTGACGGGATTTTACCGTTTTTTGTGCTGGTACTCATCATTTTGCTTTTCAAAAACTCACTGCCGCATCTTATTGTTTCGTTGACGTTGATTTGCGCCATCAGATACACTAAAGCATACGCACCAGTAATCGCCAGCACTGATTTCCAGAAGTTACGATTCGACAGATTCGGATATAACTGTTTTGCCTCACCGTCACTGAACAGTTTATAGTTTATGACATCGAATGACAAATATTTACGGGCATATCCTGTCTTGGGTTCACCATCCTCATAATAGCCCTCTCCCTCTTCGGGCATGAACACCGGTATTTGGATTTTTGATGCATACCCTCTGCTGCCTCCGTTAAGGAGTTGAGTATATTCGGCATTAAAGGCACTGTACCATTCTTTGTCCTTGGGTATTATTATAAAACTTTCGTATCTTATTAATTCACTGATAGTTTTTCCGTCTTTCAGCCCCAGTAACGTCATTAGGTAGTTGCGAGTACTCGAATATTTGTCGGGGTGTACGACCGGCAGTGTCAATCCTATATGACCGAAATTTTTGTAACGCGCTGAATCTCTGTTATGCTTGTCGCCTGACCCGAACACTATCTTATTAAAAATAGTATTGCGCATTCTATCCTGTTCTGATATATCATGTCCGCCTGACCCCACGCATTCGGTTATTTCTCCGGATGTCATTCCTAATATTTCTTTTTTAGTCAGAACGTCCATCTTTATAGTACTGATTTGATAGTCTGAGGACTGCCGGCGAGCAAACCTCAAAACCCCTATCTTCACCATGTCTTCTTTGATTCCCCAACAGAGATTTTTCCACGCGGCGTTAAAGTTTGACGCAATGCTTTCGAAGTATTGGGCGGTTTCTTCGCCTTCGTCCTCGTCCATTGCTTCTACATTGATATTTTTTACTAAGTCCTGCACCTTTGGTTCGTTGCTCTTAATTGTTAGGATTGGATTGCTGCCTGTTTCCTCTAAATAATCATTCAATTCCCGCCATGTTTCGCCAAATTCTGTTAATTCGCTGTCTCTGTAGCCGCTCCCGACTATCTCATATACATACTCCGTCAATTCACTCAGGCTAACTAACAAGTCGTCCGGGGTTACCCTCGCACTGTCAATCATTTGTACCGAAATATTCGCATTCTCACGCCTGAACATATCGTTACTCCACAGATGCTTTACCAAATTCTCAATTTCACCGAAATCTATGACGCAGCAATGCTCTATTTCATACAGTAACAGGTCTTTGTATTCCTTGCTGCCCATTACAGGTGTACCATTACGCCTGTACAAGCTTTTCATCTCACTGTATTTTTGAAAGGGTATGATACTGTTTCCACGTTTCATTCACCGCACAACTCCTCTTTTATATTAAATGATATTATCGTAAAAACGGTATAGTGTCTTCGTATATCCAATTTAATTCAATTTACACGCACACTATCCCGTAATTTTTTTGATATTATGTCTTTTATAACTCATCTGCCTCATTTTCCCTTGAACATTATTTTTTAATATATATTTCCTCCACATCTCTCGCTGACTATCTTCGATGTGTTGATTTTTCTGTGATTTTTTCGATCATCAGAATGTGTCAATGTTCATTAGTACATAAAAACTCGTTTTAATATATAAAATATTTCACGCATCAACAAAGAAAAAGAGCAGAAAAGACATCGTGACATCTTTCTACTCTTTGAAATAGCAGTAGTTTAGTAGCTTTCAGATTCTTCCAACCCGTTGTCCACATCGTAGCTATCTAAATATACCCCGCCGCCGTTTTCACTTAAACCATATTGCTCCAGTATCAGTTCATCAATAGATTTACGCTGGTTATCTGATTGTATTATACCATCTGATGAAATATATACCGTTGGGTCGTCCGATTCATCAAGCCATAACATCTGTTCCGGTGTCTTAGGTTCGAACCTGCTGTTCACAAACCCGATGTAAACGGAATATATGCTATCTCTGTTCCGAGCCAGTAGTGTGCTGCTATTTCCGTTGGCTGCATCGAATTCAGCATATCGGTTGTTTGATGGAGTATTGATAATATCTTGCAGCAATTTCTCACTCTGCCCGGCACTATTCAAAATATTGCCGGCTTTATTTTCGCTCTCCGTGAACTCCGTGGCATCTTCGTAATTTTCTCTCAACACGACTGCCCAGACTTTCATCTCAGCTGCACCGTAGAGTACTGAAATGAAATCTTCCTGCTGGAACAACTGTAGGTTTTGGTAAGTTGACAAGTCCCTATATACGGTTTCATAATCTACAGTAGATTCAGTTTGCTATAACACGCCGTCACGATTGCCATATTTGGCATACAGTCCGTCCAGAAGATTTATTAAGAACTGTAAGTAATCCCGTTCTTCCTCTTCTCCAACAACACGCTCAGCAACTACCATATCAATACGGTATAATTCGTCTTTATCATTAAAATCGTAATATGTCTCCCACGGCTTATCTAAAAGTCCGATTTGAAACAGAATATTTTCTCTGGTTCGATATCCCATGTAATCAAGCGTCCTGTAAGTGTCATGCAAATACTCGCTGACATTCTCAACATTATCTCCCCATACTGCTCCAGTCATATGCTCTTCTTCAATGGGTTCTCCTGCGTACAAACGTACTTGTCCATACTCGTCGTTCTCAACATAAGTATATATCGGGTCGGATTGTTCAACAGGAATCTGAGCCGCGAGTTTTTTTGGTTTCCACCCAAAAAAATCAGTTGCTACTATCATTACGGAGAACGTAAATATACATATTACCGATATCAATAAAGTTAATTTAACTTTGCTCATAAAATCTCCTCCGTTACACTTTTGGGAACTCAGAGGGGATTTTATCTCTCACGATGGTGAACGCGACATTTTCATTCGAGTTCACATCGGGCATGACCTCCGGTATTCCGTTTCTCACGCGTTCTCTTTCCGCATATGTTCCCTCTTCCAAGAGCACAGGAAATACAAGAGGTATAGCAGTTTTTTCCGTCGAGCTACCATGTACGTTCTCCTGTACGAGCTCCGCCGACAACTCCGATTCATTTTCACTCACTGGATTCGGAGATGATTCCATCGTTTTCACTTCGCCGAACTCGGCAGCGGACAAATCAGTTTCATCCGGAGTTTTCATCTTTTCCTGTTCCAGCATTTTTTGTCGGTGTTTCTCGCCCACAGTTGGACTGTCTACTGCTCCTAAAGGATTGCGGTACGAACTAAAATAGTCCCAGTCTATTACGGAATTCTCCTCCAGCACTGCAATATGATCGCTTATATATCTCTTGACCTCGTCGTTGAACTCAATATACTGGAGATTCTCCTTTTTCAGAGATCCGGATTCGACATAATCCTCAATTGGATGTCCGTTATGTTTTAATGCTGGAACTTTTAAGCCGATTGACGGATACTCAATCACGGTCGCACTGAACCCTTGATTCTCCTCTTGCAGATTCGGCACGAGATTATTCAATAAATATCCGACAGGAGTACTGTCGCCATCAGTACTCGTCCACAAATACTGGAGATAAATTGGAGTCCCGTCAGGACTCAATGTATACATATATCCTATCATAAACTAACTCCCCCGTTCGATTCAATTTTATTTATATGTCTTAATTGGACAATTTCGGCGGAAACTCCGAGTCATAACCGTCAAGCAAATCTCGGTTGGCATTGTAGGTGGCTTTATAGTAATCATTAATGTTCTCCGCCAGTCTGTAACTTTCAAGAGCTTGACTTTTAATATCAGCATAGGTCGAATCTTTGTTTTGCTCATACATAATCATATACGCCTCGTACTTTATCTGATATTCGTACAGAACAGCTTCAAGCTCACGTACATCCTCATACACTATTGCGTCACGATAGATTTTATCTCTGTCAAGTTTAGCCTGTATTCCGTCTTTGATATATTTGGGATAAATGTAACTCGGAAATATAATGGCAATTACGATAAAGATTATCATTATGGTCAGAAATCCTCTGTTAACCTGAAATGAAAAATTGTCGTCGTTTAGCATTTTTGTTTCTCGCTCCCGTCCGCATTAAAAATATATATTGATATATCTACCAATATGCGAGATTCGAAACCGTTTTACAGAAAAAAGCCCGACAGAATAGCCGAGCAATTTTATCATATATTGAATAATTTTTATTATTTACTTTCGATTTTCGTTAACCGTTGTCGCAACCTCATTTGCAGCAGCTATTACTTTTCGCACGTCCTCGAATTCCGATGGAAGCCATTTGAATTGCATAGCTCCTCCACAGGACTGTCTTTTTTCGCCGTTATATTCGGTGGTTTTCATATTCGCACATGTTATTGAGGAGCATTGCTGACATTTTTCTCCGCCGCTGCCGCTGATATGGTTATTTATATTCGCAAACATTCTATCTGCCAATTCCGATGATGTTTCCGCTAACTTATTTAAAACTTTTCCGAGATGATTATTCCAACTCATTGAATGTAATTCGCCGATTCCATATCTGTTCATTGAGTAACGAAGCCCGCAAGGAGATTCATAGGATAGTTTACCATCTTTGTCTATTGACTTTTTGAACTTTAAACTTGTTTTCATATCTTTCATAAGGTATTCGTCTGTTTTTATTGCTTCGTTCTGTACTTCGTGAGGCAGACTTTTTATATACCATTCAAACGCGGATAGTTCAGGTATATTTGCGATTTCTTCAGGCATGTGTGGTTCGTCGTTTTCATATTCGGTGAACATGAGAGATTTTATCATTAACTCTACATTCTCACCACACACAATCGCGAAGTCAAGTCCGTCGTTGAATTCATCGGGTACTGCCTTCTTTTTCAACAAATCTAAATACGGAGCTTTGCCATTATAATAGCAATATTGACCGTTAATCTCAACCCACATCATTTTATTTCCGTATACAACTGATAAGTCAACATATTCATCCATCGGCATAACATTATCATAATCATATTTTGTCTGTTCTTCTTTGCCCGTCAAGATGTCAATACGGCGTATCCCGAATCCCCCGCGATTCAAGCTCCCCGTGAACATTATATGCCCTTTGCCGATTTTAAATTTAAACGCCGGCGAATTTGCTTTTAATGTTATATCAATACGGAAAGGGAGTTTAAATTTATCAGGGATATAGGCGTAATTCTGATGTTTTTTTGAAAGCCCTTCCACCAAAGTTACCATGTGCAGTTCGTCACCTTCCATATTTAACAAAACCTTGCCCGTGTCCCCGTTCCTCAATATACTTTTTGCTATCAGCGATTCAAGTGGGATTTCATGTGTTTTCACTTCTCAGAACCCTCCGTTAACATTTTAAATTTATCATAATTGAATGTCTTGCCATGCAAATGATATTTTACTTATCATCATTATACAGGAAATAGGGACACAATGAAATCAGAGATTTGTAAACTTTTCGCCAACTTCCGCCATGGATAGACATGACAAACCTATCCATGGCGGAAATGCTTTCGGAAGTAACGCCTGCACCGTTATTTAATTTTACCAGTCAAACGCTCTTTAAGAAGTGTGTATCTGTTTGCAGATAACTCGTTATTAATAGAATCGCGAAAAGCATCCTCGTCCCCAACATACACTACCAATGATTTTCCGCGAGTCGTGGCGGTATACAGCAGTTTTCGAGTGAAATTTCGGCGGTGGGTGCGGCTGCAGGGTATAATCACAATAGGATACTCGGAACCTTGACTTTTATGCACTGTACAAGCATACGCCAGCATCAATTGGTCAAACATATCGGAAGTATATTCGACTTCATCTTCTCCGCCGTAAGTCACGTATATTGTTGATTCGTCATTATCAACTCCGGTCACGAACCCGATATCTCCATTGAAAATACCTTCGCGTCCTATTGTGTAGTTATTCCTGATTTGCATCACCCTGTCGCCCAGCACAAACTTTGTTTCGTTGTACTCTACATAGCACTGCTCATCATCGTAGTTTTCATTTACTAACTGTTGAATAACCCTGTTCAAAACAACAGAACCAATGATATCGCTCTCTTTTTTCTGAGGAGTCAGAACTTGAATATCAGAAATATCATATCTCATACGCAGTCTATCAATAATCATCAATATGGTAGCTTGAATCCGGCTGTCCAGATGCCCGCTTTCCAAGCCTTCAAGATTTCGGATAAAACAAATGTCGCTATCCTTACTGTTCATTATTCTGAGTGTGCTGTCGCCTCTGTTGATACTGTGAGCCGCGCCTATAATGCTGCTGCCTGCCTTTTGACGGTAGATAGTGTCGAGCCTTATCACACTAATCAAGCCTGAGTTTATGATGTCACTAAGGACATTACCGGCACCAACTGACGGCAGTTGGTCAGCATCACCCACGATTATGAGTCTCGTTTCATCAGGGCACGCCTCCAGCAGTTTCGACATTAGGATTATATCTATCATTGAGGATTCCTCTATGATAACTGTCGTGCATTTCAGCGGATTCTCCGCATTTCTGCCGAAGTTCTGCTCTGCCGCATTATATTCTAATAACCGATGAATGGTTCTGCCCTGTCTGCCTGTCACCTCGCTGAGTCGTTTGGCAGCGCGCCCCGTCGGAGCACACAGCTCTACATATTCATGCTCAAACCGCTCAAAGCAATCCAAGATAGTCTTGATAATCGTCGTCTTGCCTACGCCAGGCCCGCCCGTAATCACAGTGACACCCTGATCGAAGCACGATTCGATAGCTTCAACTTGTTTCTTGGATAAATCAAACCGTCCCGGCTCTTCCATGGCGCGACTAAACGCATCGTTTAACAGAACGCTGTAATCCTCTGATATGCGATTATCGGACATGATTCTCAATTTATTCGCCACTATACGTTCGGCCTCAACATATATACTCAAACCATATAACAACTCTCCGTCCACTTTGCATTCGCTGATTTCTGATTTCAGCAGGAGCGATTTTAAAGCATGTTCAATTCTGAATGCTATGGTTTCATTATCAATATTTTCACGCTTCAAATCTATTACATCACCCTGTCCGACACGCTGTACAATTTCTGTTTCCGATACGTAACATGACCCGGTGTTCGCGGCTATTTTCTTCAAAACATACTTCACGACCGCTTCATATCTAAATATTGATTCCATTTTATAGCCCATATTGTGAGCTATCTCATCAGCTTTCATAAATCCTACGCCTGTAATTTCGTCTGCCAGTATGTATGGGTTATTTCTGATTCGTTTACATGCCTCCGCACCGTACTCGTCATACATTTTGTTCGCCAGCCGCCGACTCACCCCGTAGGAATGAAGCTCAATGTATATATCGCGCTTTTCCCGGTTCTTATTCCAGTTATCTTTGATTTCCTCTAATCGTCCCTTGCCTATACCCGGTACTTCTTCAAGCCTGTTCGGGTCATTATTTAATACATCAAGGAGGTCGTTTCTGAAATATGCAACCATGCTTCGTGCAAGCTGCTTTCCTATGCCCTTTATCTGAGCGCTCTCCAGGTATGTCAGCAGACCTATCATATCAGATTGTTTTTAGTATAATGGAAATATAGCAAATATAAGAGAATAAGTGTAGCACCTAAAAAAGGAAAAAAAGAAGTGTTAAACTGTATAAAAAAATACAGGAGGACACAGAAAGGTGTTAGATTTGAAAAGACAAAGCTATATAGGGAATTTAGAACAGTATGAAGGGATGAGTTTGCGAGGAATAGCGAAGAAAACAGGACATCACTTCAATACAGTAAAAAAATATGTGGAGAAAACGGACTGGAACGGCGAATATAAAGCACGTAAAGAACAGGCATCAAGGCTCGACCCGTTAAAGGAGATAATAGAGGAATGGATAAGGGAGGACATGAAGAGGGGACGAAAATACCGGAGGACAGGGAGTAAAATATATAACGATTTGGCGAAAGACGAGGAGCATTCAAAGCAGCTAAGGGTAGGGAAACAGAGCGTAATAAATTATGTGAGCAAGCGAAAAAAGAGATGAGCAGAGAAACATATAATACGGCGATGTTCGCAATGCACGCAATGTGCGAAGCACAGGTGGACTTCGGAGACGTACTGGTAAAAAGCATTCGTGGGACAGAGGAAACATGGCACGAGTTAGTAGTGTCATTTCCGTGGAGCAATGCGGGCTTTGCACAGATATGCCGATATGAAACGAAAGAGTGCTTATGCGAGGCATTGATACGAATATTCGAATATATCGGAGGAGTGCCGTTACGAATACTATTCGACAATATGAGTAGCGCAGTAGTACATGTAGAAGAACACGGGAATCGGAAAGTAACAGAAATGTTCATGCGGTTCACAATGCACCACCGATTCAAGGCGGAGTTCTGCAATCCGGACAGTCCGAACGAAAAAGGTAACGTAGAAAACAAGGTAGGATATATACGGAGAAACTATCTGCTTCCACCGCCAGAGATTACGGATTTAGAGAAATACAATGCCCAACTGCTGAGGGAGTGCATGGATGACTTGAAACGTGAGCATTATGTCAAAGGTGAGATGATAAGCGAACTGTTTGCGGCGGAACAAGAGGCATTAATACCATTGCCCAAAGAAACATTCCGAGTGTTCACACTTGAAAAAGTGAAGACAGATAAATACAGTTTTATCCAATATGACAGTAACAGATATTCAACCTCGCCGGAGTATGCGAAGTGTGAGATGTGGCTTGAAGTTGGGGCATATGAACTGCGTGTGTTGAACAACAAGTATGAGCATATAGTCACACATGAGCGAAAATATGGACGGGAGAGTTTGCCAACGATTGATTTTGAGAATTACATTGGAGAACTGAGCCGAAAACCGAGAGCCTTTCTGAGTTCACCGTATTTTCCAACATTGCCGCAGTCAGTACAAAAGCATCTTAAAGACTGCACATATCCAGAACTGAAGAAAATGCTGTTAACTCTTGTACCCATAATCAAGGACGGCAAAATCGGAGATGCGGCTGCGGTATTAGAACTCACGACAATTCGAGATACAGAGGAGTTCAAAGTGGCATACCGTGCCTTAACCGAGGATGTCCGACCGCTTGACTCCGTGATAACGCCCAACACTCCGCAACAGCCGCCGTATCTACCGAAGCTCGACGGTTACAATGCGTTGATGGGAGGTGATCGCTGATGGATAAGGCACTCATCGAATCATGTAAGAAACTGCACTTCGGCAGTGGATTTGTGGCAAAAGCAAAAAAATCAAAGCGGACAGCCACCTTGAGTTTCTTCTGAAATTATTCGATTCCGAGATAGAGGA